>VFFE01007568.1:173855-534309 GCA_008921705.1 Burhinus oedicnemus
GTCTCGGTGCCCAAAGAACAATTAAGACTGGCCTCGCTATCTCTTGTGCAAACCAAGGGAGTGGAGACTCGCCTGGCTAGCACGGGATGCAGATAAGGAGGGGGCCCTGCGGAGGCAGGACAGCCCTGCTTTTGTCAGTGAAGACAAGATAACAGGAACTTGTGTAGTTCTTTGTTTCTTGGAAGGCTAATGTGCCCAGTGACTGACCTCTGCCTCATTACCTGTGAAATGCATAGTAAAGTTGACACCCCTGCATATGCTAATGAAGATTATCGAGATCATGGGGAGGAAGAATGCTAGGCATTCTAGCATATAGGTTAGGGGCTGACCTGCTGGAAAGCAGCTCAGTGGAAAGGGATCTGGGACTCCTGGTGGACAACAGGATGACCATGAGCCAGCAATGTGCCCTTGTGGCCTTCTGGTGTGTCAGCCACCCCTCTCAGTTTTGTGTCATCAGCAAACTTGCTGATGGTACCCTCTATCCCTTCATCCAGGTCATTGATGATTATGTTGAATAGGATTGGACCCAGTACTGACCCCTGGGGAACACCACTTGTTACAGGCCTCCAGCTAGACTCTGTGCCACTCATCACAACCCTCTGAGCTCTATCTGCCAACCAGTTTTCAATACACCCCACTGTCCATTCATCCAACCCATACTTCCTAAGCTTCCTAATGAGGATGTTATGGGAGACAGTGTCAAAAGTCTTGCTGAAGTCGAGGTAGGCAACATCCACTGCCCTCCCCTCATCTATTCATCTAGTCATGCTATCATAGAAGGCTATCAGATTAGTCAGACATGACTTCCCCTTGGTGAATCCATGTTGGTTACTTCTGATAAGCTTCTGTTCCTCCAGATGCTTTGAGATGATGACCAGAATGAGCTGTTTCATCATCTTTCCAGGGATGAAGGTGAGACTGACTGGCCTGTAGTTTCCTGGGTCTTCCTTCTGGCCCTTTTTGAAGACTGGAGTGACACTGGCTTTCCTGTAGTCTTCAGGCACCTCACCTGTTCTCCAGGACCTTTCAAAGATGATGGAGTGGCCCAGCAATGACTTCTGCCAGCTCCCTCAGCACTCGCAGGTGCATCCCATCAGGACCCATGGACATGTGGCTTCCATCTGAGAGGAGCTCAAGTACTTTGTTAATTTGATTTAAAAAAGAGAGAATAAGGAAGAATAGGGAAAGATAAATGAAAAGACTATCAGGTCATTAATGACACGGAGATGGTGAATGGGGAACATCTGCTCACTGTTCCTCACAACAGCAGGGAACATCCAGTCGAAGACACAGTAGATGTAGAGCAACAAGAGGTTCTTCACATGGCACGACTAAATGGGTTGTTTTTCCCATGGCAGGACTAAATGCTGGAACTTGTTGCCAGGGAGCATTGTGGAGACCATTTAAAAAATAAACAAAATTTTCAGGAGAATCTACTGATATTTATTAAACACGAGGATCTGGAGCTTAGCTCTACCACAGTAAGACCCTCACCATGAACTGCTGGAAGCAGGGAAGGTATGTACAAAGATTTAAGGATTTCTCATGTTCCGTCCCCGTTCTCGAACTCTTTCCTAAGCATCTGCTTGGGGACATTGTTGAAGAGATGACATTGGGTGAGATGGACCTAAGTTCTGATCCAATATAAAGTTACTTTGTCATTCATTGTGTATGTAAGTCAATAATTCTAGTCAGATCATCTCCGTCCATATAGCAGTCAACATATTGTTTCTCATGGCTCAAATCAGTAACCTACTGAAGTAATACTCAAGCAGTATAGGGCCTGGTATATCTGAAGTAGAAACATGAGATGAGGTTGGGCTTGATAGCCATCTGAACTGCTACTCTGTCAAGTGAGTCAACTGTATCCTGCATTAATGGGAAAAAGCCTCTTCACACTTTTAATACTTTTCACAGCATGAAAATTGCCTGAAATATAGATCTCCCAGAAGTGTATACATTTTTTTTAATTCATATTTGAATCAGTGCTGACAGCAGCCATTGACAAACTGGAGCAAGTTCTGTGGAAGGTCACCAAGATGGTTAGGGCTGGAGAACCTACCTGGTGAGGAGACTCTGAGGGACCAGGGCTTGCTTATCCTGGAGAAGTGATGGCTTCAGGGGGACCTACTAGTAGCTGCCCAGCACCTCATGGGAGGTTAGTGAGAAGATGGAACCAGGCTTTTTACTGAGATGTATGGTGAGAGAAAAAGAGACGATATTCATAAACTGAAACAAGGCAGGCTCAACTGGGTGTAAGGAAAAAAATTTCCCCACGAGAAAAGTCAAGCAGTGGAACAGGTTTCCTAGTGAGCAACCTGCAGTGGAGCAGCCTGTGACATCTCCATTCTTGAAGGTTTTTAAGATCCATCTGGAAAAATTTCTGAGTCTGAATTCAGTGTTGAACCTACTTTGCATAGGCAGTTGAACGTGTGTTCACCCAGTTCTGGTCAAATGTTTTTACATTCCAGGAAACCAAACACCAAAAAGTACTGTACCTTTTATTGCTACACTATAATGTTTTCTTTAAAGAAAAACACCATTATGAAATGTGTATTTAAATAATAGGAATATAGAAGCTGAAATGCAAGAAGTTTTTAGAAAGCCTTAATACAGCTTAAGAGGTTCAGAAACCTCAAATTCCACAAGTTTCATATGCTCCATCTACAGCACTTCCCACCTGTTTAAGCTCAAATCTCATCATCACCAATTTCCAGAGATGACATTCCAAATGTAAGATCATATTGTAGATGAACTTGGCCTGCTGACTTTAGAGGGTTACAACTGAGTCTCTCAAAGTATAAATAGATTCATTCTGAAGTGCTGCAGTGAATTAATACCCTATACTGATCTCATTCTCAGATCCCTAATTTACAGTCTTCTGGAGAGAGCTAACTCTTTAACTGATAAAAATGTATAACTACAAATAAATTATCATGCAGAATTAATCACTTGTTACTTCGGGTTAGAGTAGACGAGCCCTCATTTATTCAGCATTACAGGCTTACAACTTTGCTAAGGGACAGATCCTGACCCTAATCAAAAGATCAGTCAAACAAGCTGGTCTTCTGATGCTGTATAAACTGATCTGCAAAGGATCACTAGATCCTGAATTCCCAGTAGTCAGACAGACTGGGAACCCACTCAAAGTACACCGTGTCTCTTAACCAGATTATATTCACAAATTTATTTTTCATAAAAAAACAGAACATGGAAGTGACACTGGAGGGAAACGAGCACACATGGAAAATGATATTTCCAATTTCCCTGTAATGCCTAAACCAGTGCACTCAAGAACAACAATTGTGTTTCTCCACAATGGAGATTCTTTTCATCATGTATTTGTTTTGTATTTGGAGTACTTGAAACGTACCACTGCCTGCTTCATTTCCTTTAAAGGGGTGAGTATATGAAGGTTTTTTAAGTACCCCCTAAAACAAACATAATATAAAATGTAAGTCCTCCCACTTTACAGTCCATTTAGTTATAAATCACATCTGTTGGCTGTGAACTCAGTGCACAAGCTGATTACTGTGGTATTAATGAGGTGTTTAGATATTACTTGGGTTGCAATATATGTGATTACTGAAATTCCATAACAAGCTAAAGGAATTGTCTGAGCTGGAAACAACAGACTAGTTTAGGCAGCATGATGGATGTATGGAGTCTAATGAAAGAAATACCCTCTGTGCATTTGCATTAGAGACTATGCATCAGTCAGAACCAGGCTGCCTGATCATGAAAACAAACTTGACAGTGTTTTCTTTGCGTTGCTGCTGACACATATAACCAACAGAATAACTTTTCTGATTGAGATAGGAGGAGAGGAATGAAATCACTTGATACTGGGATGCAATGCTCTCCCCAAATTGACTATCAGGAACAGAGAGCACTGGGGTACCGGCAGCTACCCATCTGTACCCCTGGTTATTTATTGAGCAGTAGTATAAATAAGAATTTTAATCAAAAGAAACAATCAGTTCTCAACAGTAACACTGTGACAGAGAAATTCTTGCTGGAAGCTCTTTTCAACCAAATATCTGAGTGATGACTTGGAAAAAGATCCCAAAGGGAAGCTGGAGAACAGAGCGATAATCTCAGATCAGAACTGACAGGCACTTCATTAAATTTTTTGTTCTTCTCTTTTTTCCTCTTTTTTATTTTACGTCTTATTTATCTTTTTTCTTTTTTTGTGTGGGTTTTTTTTTTCCTTCCCATTCTTTTCACTCTTTTCTTTGTTTTTAATCCTGCAATCAGTTGCCTAGCCTGTGTTTTGCTGGGATAAATGTCATTTGTCTTTCTCCTTAAAGTTTGTTCAGTAACTAGCCCTGTCTCAAAACGAACTGCATAGTAAATTGCACTCTTGTTCTGACAGAAATGGAGAATCTGATCCTAGGATAGTCTGATGTATTTTCAGGCTATGTCTAGATGAACAGTTTGTAGCAGAAATGGCTTCAATATTGTTCCCTCATTACTTAATATTACTTTGCTGCTCTGAAACATAGTTTGATTCCAGTCAAAACCCAGGACAGAAAATATACATCCCACTCCCTGCTCCATTCTGGCAACAGGCATTGCGTGGTGCTACCCTTTCAGAAGCTGCTGCATGCAGCACATGGGGAAAAGCCATTGGAAGATCCTGAGCTTCCACAGACCAGCTGGGCAGCATGAACTCACCAGCTGGTCATGAGCTAAAGTGCCCACATCCATGCTGGGTTTTGATATTTTCAGGTTTTTCATGAAGCTGCCAGAATCAGATGGTCCTGCAGATGGAGAGACCCAGAGAGCTACAGGACTGCACATAAGTAAACATGAAAGACTGCTGAAGGACGCACATTTGACAGACTGCGAAGAGTCACAGCTGGAGTTATTCCTGAATTGTGACACTAGTCAGTTTTGTCTGTGGCGGTCTGAAGCTGTGATAGTGCCTTATATTAATATATCTTATAATAATATATTATATTAATAACATTAATATCTCTTGACCACTTTTTTTGTCTGTGATACAGTTAATTTTCTTCATAGTATCTTGTATGGGGCTAAGTTTTGGATTTGTGACCGCAGCAATGTTGATAACACACCCATGTTTTAGCTGTTGCTGAGCAGTGCCTACACAGGGTCAAGGCCTTTTCTGTTTCTCACGCTGCCCCACCAGCAACCAGGCTGGGGTGCGCAAGAAGTTTGGGGGAGACACAGCCAGGACAGCTGAGCCCAGCAGACCAAAAAGATATCCCATATTGTATGACATTGTGCTCAGCAGAAAAAACTGGGGGAAAGAAGGAGGAAGGGGGGACGTTCAGTGTTATGGCATTTGTCTTCCCAAGTGACTGTTACATGTGATGGAGCCCTGCTGTCCTGGAGATGGCCGAACACCTGCCTGCTGATGGGAAGCAGTGAATGAATTCCTTAATTTGCTTTGATTGCATGTGCAGCTTTTACTTTACCTATTAAACTGTCTTTATCTCAACCCACGAAATTTCTCAGTTTTTCTCTTGCGATTCTCCTCCTTATCCCAGTGGAGGAGAGTGAGCAACAGGCTGTGTGGGGCTTTGCGGACTGCCAGGGTTAAACCATGACAAACTTCTACTTCTGGCCTTCTCTGATTCTTCACAGCACTACAGGGAGACAAATCTGGTCCAGGCAGAAGTTACACATCTTCATCTGGAAGAATCTAATTGACATTGCCAGGGTACAAGAAGCATTTTGAAACACCTGGAAATATATTTAAAAAAATACTACTAATAAAAGCTTTCATCATCATTAAATTTATACATTTGAGATATTTAATATTAGCACTGAAAATTTTATTTCTTTTCATAGAACATACATAAATTGCCCACATCTTTCAATTTATCCTTCCTCTCAAATTTTCTTCTTTTTGCAAAGGTATTACTCAAGCAGGGGAAAAAAGGCCAGTTACTGTAGGGTTAAGTCATGTTTTCTGCCTGTTGTAACACATACTATATTCCCAAATGCTTGGTGACAACGCACATAATTACTTTTTAATTTTTTTCAAGCACCTCTCATCTGGGAGTACAGAATAGCCTAAAACACATCCTTTCATAAATATTATATGGAAGAGCTCCTGACTATTAAGATAAAAAGCTATTTATTTCAGCACACCCCACTAAAAAGAGAAGTTGTCATTTTTATAATAGAATCCAAACCCTGTTTATTTGTTTCAGCTGGTGTCTGCATGAATCAAAGGCGTCAGTGGTAATCTGGGATTCATGGGGTTGCATTGGAAGTGTTTGACAAAATCTGCTACAATGATAGCATGTGAAAGTGTAGTAGCAGATTTTCCAGAACACTGTATGCAGTACAGCTCACCTGCAGACCGTACTTTAGAGGAGCATGGATCCATGCTGTCACAAATCAGCACGTAGAAATGAGAGTCCTTCCTGCACTCCTTCAATCTGCCACGGCTTTGCTTTCCTCTACCATCCCTGCAGGAGCTCGCTGCCAGGACTGAGCCGGGGACAGAGTGACTGTACTCAGAAGGTCCCTGTGCTCCTCTGCCCTGTCAGAAACCGTGCCTGGTGTGCATCAACTTCATGGGATGTCCCAGTCAACAACCCAGGCCCAGGTGTTGAATTTTCAGGAAAGAAACCCAAGGTCCCTATGTTTTGGTTTGGTTTTGTTTTTTTTTAATCTCTATTGTGTGACACACCGTCATGAGAGGAAAGCAGCTTCAGGACATGCAAATTCTAATCTCTAGCTGTCTCTGATTCAAACCCAGAGGAAAATACATCTGCTTAAGGCTTTGTAGTTTTGGGGATTCTCTTTGAAAAATTTTCAAATACATTTCCTTGGAGCATATTTCTACTTCCCTTCTTACTACCGCCCTCCCCACCCAGCAATGTAAACTTAAAAAAAGAAAAAAAATTAAACCACCTGGCCTTTTCTCCATACCATTTTCATTTATCTTCTGCACAAGGCAGTAGCCCAACGCACTGCAGTTACACGCCTTTTGAACAGCTTATGTTCAGGTTTCTTTATTTTGTTTTGCTCTGCCACAGGCCACTCCGTCATCCTTAATTTCAGAAAATAACTCTCTTATTCCTCTAGATCAAAGCAGAGACACTCCTTGGAAAGGCTGTGCCCTGGTTGTCTTTGTGATCTGTCCTTGTGGTCTGGAGCTGGCAGCATCTGCAGTGCCTCCAGCTTTCAAGCCTATGAAGTCAGTCCCATCCCAAAGGGTCTGACGCTGATCTCTGTGTCCTGTAGGAGGTCCAAAGGGTCTGCGCCGTGGACGGTCTTAGTGAGCCTGAAACAAAGTTTGTTAGCAGCTGCTGACGAACCAGCTGTATGGGTCCTTGCAAAGAGCTGGAGCTCATTAGCAGCAGCCCTGTGGGGAGGGCAGCCAAGTACCTGACTCTCATTTTGCAGGCTGTCAGGCGCAGAGCAGCAGGATTAGCAGCAGGCTCTTCAGCAATACTCAAAGCCGTCTGCACTTCTCAGGCCTCATCTACATGCCAGGAAGGGAGCGCAAATCTCTATGCCGATGCCAGCAGGGCGGGGATTAGACCTCTCCTGTCTATTAAAGCATTCTGGGAAATACAGTCATAAAGCTCTCTATAAATAATAAAATGTACCATAGATGGTGATTTCAACTGAAGACAAGTTTTAGTGTGGTTGTACATGTAAAGAATTTTTAAATGTAGAATAATTTGTCTAGCAAACACAAAGATGGGAGTGGGGAGCAACTTCTTAGTATGTTACAATATCCTCAGAGGAAGCATACCATTCTGTAGTTGTACGATGTGGAAACATCCACTGAGCAAAACCAGAGGTAATATTTATGAAATGCCACAGCCTAGGTTATGGAAATCATAACCAATGCACGAGAAACTGATGTTATGTTATTTTGATACGAGGATGACAAGTACCTACTTGTGCAAGCTACCAAGCACATCTCTGGCTGGAAGCGTGGTTCTTTCCCTGACTCAGCCCTTATGGGGGTTAGCTAGTCTTGAAGTTAACACTGAAGATTGGGATTTGGAAAAGTCAGATCCCTGCCCACACTACTTTCGGCTCTGAGGGGTGACCAGGCATAGGAAAAATGAAATGATGGATGAGTTGACACTTGTGCACTCAACAAAAAAGGTACAAGAGGAAATTCTGGCTGATCTCAGCAAAAAATCTTTGCAGTGTGACCCTTGCCATGTCCTTCTGCTTGGGCAATCATTTATATCCAATAACAGTTTAGGAGCTGATTCTTATATCAAATGCATTGAATGAATCTCAACTGCCTCTGACAGAAGCAAGACTTGAGGTATTCAGTCTTATTGCTGAAGAGGTAAATTGTACCACTAACTGGCTCAGCAGAGTAGAAGCAACCAGATTCATCATAATGCATTCTCATTTTAATTTTAATTTTTCTCTACCACAGGGTAAATTAAATGGGAATAATGTTCCAATTCTTCTATCTCATTACAAGGATTTTGATTGCCAGGTGGAAGAGAAATGGTTGATTATTCTGAATATTTAAAGAATTTTCTACTGTGAACAACTTTGCATATATTGTGAATTAACATTCATAATTCCTGAGTTAAGATGATTTAATTGTTTGACTAATGTTAGTGCTTTTTTCAAACAAATGTTAGAACTTGACCATATGTGTCATTTTTATAACAGATGAGATAGGTTTGATACTTGCATAAGTTCAACATTGGGACAATAGGTGTATTTACTGTTTACGTAACCAGGTGTCAAAATTGATGCTATAAGTAATTTTTTACTGCCACCTTGTGGTGCTGCAGGCTTTTGATGACAAAAATGATATGAGACAATCAAGGCATTATGCAAACCAAACAAAACCAAATGGCTATAAAATTATACTGATAATTTTTCTCTTTTCCCCCTTTTTCTCCCCCCATGTCACCTGTGATAGTGTTTAGTTAAATTTTACTCCCAACTTCTGGCTTTCATAATTTGTCTCTTTGTTGCCATTTGTAGATAGGATCACCAAACACAAGCTGCAAATTAAGAACAATCCATGCTGTACCTATGAACACTATCAGAAAAAGCTTTTTTAAAAGACTGCGAAAGGTCTCAATGCTAAGCCTTGTTTTTTACTAATCTTTTAAAACTGATTGCCAGTGCTAGTTCCTCAGTGCTTGTAGAAACTAAAATTTGTCTTTTCAAATGCTTTGTATATTTTGTACGGGTCCTTTTCTTGTTTTGCCTATATTGAAGATACTTTTGTTTGTCAGTTTACAATCCTAAACGCCCGAGTAACATGACACTCGCAGAAGCAACTTCCAGTGGCCTTACTATGCACTTGGAGGTAAGCACTTGCAGCCTATGATGTACGTATCTGGAATACGACAGACTTTGAAAATCTCCCTAGATGCATCAAGTGATGCTGCAGGCCTGTTCATGTTATCCGCTGGCATTCATTGCTTTCATTTTGCCCTCCTGTAGTGCTTGTGGAGAGAAATATCTCATACCTCTACTGTGATCCCTATTTTGAGGTTGGCATTTTCTCAGTTTTCTTATTCCTGAGCGATGCTGAGTTATACAGTTAGTGCTTCTGATGTCTGGGCTTTGTTAAATCACTGCTGAAAAGAACATTCCCTGCTGAAGCGGTGCTTTAAGGCTGAAGCTATAGTGTGTGCCTTCTGGTGGGCCTCTTTTGAGAATCAAGGCCCCTCCCCATAACCCCACCCAAAACTGTAGCTGATCAGCAGTTCATGAAATCAGGTAGATGAGCTACATCATGTCCCGAGGTAGGAAAGTGTGCTCCAGGTAGGCTAACTCCTCACCTCTGCTTTTTTCCTGTAACATCAATTGGTTTCGAAATCACTGCAAATCCATGGTGGTTTTTCAGCTTGCAATGTCTGGTGAGCACGCAGCAAATGTTAGGTTAAACCTTCTGGGTTAAATCTATCTGAAATGGCTGCCCTAACTGTGCAGGACTAGACTTGAGAAGCATGTTGATTTATTTCAGCAAACTAAATCAGTCACAGAAAGAAAAAAAGGGGGAGGAGGGGAGGCTGACCAACAGAAGCTGACAGAAATGACAGTCCTATTTATTTAGGTGGATATGAATGAGGCTTTAATCCACCCCTCTCACTGAGAACAGCCCGGATTATTGTGAAAGAGGTGTCTCAGTTGTGGCAGCAGGAACAGGCGACAATCCAGTGTAAAATCACTGCCCCCCTTCATACAAACAGACCCCCAAAGAGTCTGCTTCCCTTCAGGAATTGCTCTAGCCCCCATGTGTGTGGAGGATGATTTTACTGCGGCATTTAGACTGGCTCCCTGCTTGGGGACCGCATAACTCTCATCATGCCCTTTAACTTTATACTCTTCATTTACTCCTGCATAATCGATCAGTTTCTCAGGATGAGGGCTGCTGCAGAGATAAAACCTCAGTGTCTCTGCTGGGGAACTCAGGCACAACTGCTCAGCTCTCCGGGAAGATTTGTGCCTGGCTGTTAGAGCATCCTTCAGTCTCCTTGCCATCTCTTGCGTTCCCATGAGCTAGCAAGGGGTCAGGCCTCCCAGCAAGATGCCTGCCACACGAAGGGACAGAGTGGCTGCCCTTTTTTCATATGCTTGTGAATATAAACCCACATGCATTGTCCTGACCACAGAGAATGGAAATTCTTTCATAAGTTTTTGTTTCTCTGTGCTTTTTCTGTTGTTCCTTCAGTACCTCTTTTTTGTTCTTAACAGCACCTTCCAAATTTCAACGCTTCACCAGCTGCCTACATTTGGGAGTTCAGGGTCTACAAAAAGGTCAGAGCCTTTAAAGGTTAGTGACCAGTCAGGAAGGACTTGAATTGTGATTCTGAGATACTTTTAGAAAGAAGTCTTTAGAAACCTTTGGATAAATGTTTCTATATGGCATGGGAGAAAGCTGTGGAATTGGGCGGGTTCTAGGATAGAAGCAGAGGGCAACTGTCCCATGTAACACATCCAGTAGATTTAGGAAGGAAGGAGGAATGGAGATGGGGCAACTGAAGTAAAAAATGAGAAAAGAGTGAAGTATTTTTACTTGAATAATTTTTATAATCTCTCTTCTCCTTTTGACCATCCCACTTAAAAAAGCTAACAGCTATGAGGCCACCCGATGATGCATAATGGAAAAAATATCTCTCGGTGCTTGCTGTGCCTAAGAAAAGCTAAAAGTTGGTATAGAACAAAGGTGTTTGGTTGTTGTGGATTTTTTTGGGGGGGGGAGGGAGCGGGAGTGTCTTTTTTTTTTTTTTTTGAGGAGTGCCATCAGCTGGAGTAGTGTACCATGAAGAATCTGGAGGTAAGGCTAAATTAGACCTAATATCAGGAACCTGTCTAGTAGAAGAAGATCCCCTAATTTATTTTAATTTTTCTATAGGAAAGAAGCAAAATATATACATAACAGCAGCAAACTCTATCTTTTTCCCCTAAAAAAAACGGATGAGCTCAAAGCTTTATGAAACGATCTCACATATGAGTAGGGATCTATGCTAACACAATTTAAAGTAACATAAACCAATGATGATCACAGCTGATGATACTTCCAAAGGCATGGTATCTGTTGAAAGGGAAGAAATAGTGAGAGGTCTGGGAGAATTATTGTGATTGTAAATATAGAGAAAAAGTAAAGACAATAAGAGAAAAGATCAGCAAAAACATTTTAATCAGATACTAGGGCGTTGAAAACAATATGAAAGGAACATAGCAAATAATTACAACCGTAAGATAAAAGAAAGCATCTCTAGAAGTTCAAATATGTTTGTGCTGCCAAAAAGCACGATTACAGCCTCACTCTACTGCCTCAGCTATTGGCAAACACAGCATTACAAGTAAAAACAAAGTGCCAGCAGTGTGAAAAATCTGACTGTGGCACTACACAGAACCTTGAAACCATCTTCAATAAAAGGAAAAGCATGACAGTGACCCCCCACATCTGTCTTTTTGGTTAATGGGAAAAGTGGTGGTGTGTGAAGCAACACAGAAGACCATTGCAGTTGACTGTCAGAGTGTTTGTTAAAGAGAGATTTACAAAAGTGGTAGGAGTGAGTGCACTGCGGTTCAGGCCAGCTTTCACTCATGCACAGACACGTCACTGGAATTCCAAAATGACTCTTTTCACTGCAATTTCTAAGCAGAGAAGTTGGTGGTTTTGGAAAGACCGTTAATCAATTCTGCCTCCTCAGAGCTACACCCAAAGCGCCAGTTAGCCGGAAGCTGGGGACTTTCATGCCAGCTTTCCCTGGTCCTCTGGGCACTCAGGAGCTTGTTCCTGATGGCTGGGGCCAGCCAGACCAAGCTCCTGCTGTAGGGCTCTTCTCTGTCCGTAATGTGTCCCTTACGGGACCTTGCAGCCACGTGGGTCAGGCTGTCACTACACCTCAGTGCTCTGAGCAGGACTGAGCCTACACCACCCACATGGCTGAACAGACTCTCCACCTCACGCTGCTTTCGGAGCTGATGCTCCTGTAACGCCTAGCACAGGGTCCAAACTTCTGTCTTGCCTGCCTGACTTTCACTGCTCTATGACACTAGCAGTCTTCATCAAGACACAGACAATGATAAAATTCAGTAGCTTTTATTTTTTTTTATACCAAAAAAGTCTTCACACACAGATTGAAATCGGTCTCCCCAGCCCTTCGGATTTACTGGACCTAAGCCATGTCACATAGGTGATGCAATAGTTTAATTTAGAAATATAAATCTGTTGCAATAGGATTGAATTTACATGACAGTCAAATGTCAGAGAGGGGGAAAGTTAAGGAAAGTAGCAACGTAAAGGCTATGAACAGAATTCTTTAATCTGCAAAGAAGTGGAGGAGTTTGTTTGTTACTTCAGCAACATCTGACACTCAGGGAAGGAAAATAACAGCAGTGGTGGAGCCCACCTGAAACGAGAACATATTTGTTTTAATTACTGTGCAGTTACATCACAGGCTTCTGTAGAGAACTGACAACGCAAGCAGATAAAAGAAAAGATGGATGGGAAAGAACTTTTGTTTTCTTGTGTCATCACTCTGATATATACTCAATGTCAAGTTATTCTAGACAAGTACAGCAATTCTAGGTGATTTCTGCCCTTGTAAAACCTTCTGAAAAAATTCTCAGAAGAACAACCCAAGGGCCAACTGGAGTTACATTCAAGCCACACTGCAGAACTGGAACTGCCATAGTAACATTGACAGATAGCTCCCCCCTCAACGAAACATTTGATACGGTCAACCATAAAATATTGCTGTTGGGTCAGAGGATAATGACAACTATTCCAAGTATTGTGCCAAAATGTCCTGAGGTCCCCCAACAGCGTGGCATAAAGTTACTTTGGCTGTGAATACACATCCATACCTCAGTCCATTGTTCAAGTTCTTCCCCTAATGTCTCTAAACGTGGCACCCAAAAGTAAATCTTTCTGCTGTTCTTGTACTGTGTTTCCACATTTACCCAGTCTGGTGAAAGATAAACTGGCCTCAATGACATTTCTCAGCAGGACGAAATCAGTGTAGTATACTTAAGAATGAAACCTGCAGAGTTTAGAAAATTCTAAGTGGTAAAGAACAATTTGGCCCCTTTCTGCTTTACCTAGGGATGCCTCTGCATTATCTGTGGGTGCCTCCGTGTGTAGCTTTTCCAGATGCAGCACTTCCCAGTGTGCACACTTGCAACGCCCTTACCTATACCACTGGTCAAAATTGAATGGTTCCTTCTCCTGGAAAAACCAAGCTGGAAGCTGTGCACTGAGGTGCCATGTGGAGTATCCTGTCATTAATGGGGAATTATGGTAACGCAACATATAGACCCTTCATACTGAAGTCCTCTAGCACTGTCTTAGGAACTTCTGCAGAAGAAGGTATTATTTGGGAAATAGCTACAGTTCCTCACATGCACACACATCAACAGCCAAGAAGTGAAAAGAGGTCAGGTCCTGGTTTTGGATTTTTGCTTGTTTCTGACACTGCTGTATGACTAGAAATCTGTACCTATACTGGAATGATACAGATTTCTAGAAAACTTAGTTTCAACAGAAGTCTCTAGCAAAGAATTCCTCAAATATGTCTCCAACAGCTAAAAGATAAAAAGCAAAAGTCTTTAAATGATGGAGAAAGTCTCCATTCTACTTAGTCATGGGTGCATCCTGGGTTTGCTCTGATTGTTTAGTAAACTCCTGTAAGAAGAGACATCTGCGTTAGAAGGCATACAGTCCACAGGTAGTGGGTTGGCAGTGTCTGGCAAAGACAGTCAGACAGCTGATCCATGCACTGGGAAGTCAATGACATTTTGAAACAAAACAGTTTTTTTAATAGTAAAGGGTATTAATTGTGTTTCCAGTGTGGCCCAATAGATGCGCCCATACAATGGGAAACTGGAACAAATCTAAAAGAACCATTAACACATCAGAATTGTTCCGTTCTCACACTGGGTTATCATTTAATTTTGAATCAAATGCAAGCTCCTAATCCTCATCTTTGAAGCATCAAATACTCCAATATTACCTCAGGCTCTGACAGAGACTGTCATCCACAATGACATTCCTTAGTACAACTAAACTTTCTACAATAAAGGTGATGAACTCATAGGCAAGCTAAATGACTTTCTCAGTGAGAGTTTGAGACTTGAAAATGTGCTCTCAGGGGCAAACTTCACAACTTTGCTATAAGCACAAGGCACTTCTTTGACTTTATCCCTTCTAATATAAATCTATAGAAATACGCATATAAAAACTGCAAAGCAAACACTCCACTAACATACTTCTCACTCCTCAAAGGGAGAGAAACAGATGTATAATTACTTTTTTAGTGTCTTACTGGCAGCTGTTCCAAAACTTATGGTGATAAGAACAGTATACAAACCACTCTAACACAGAAAGATGTGAAGCACTTTGTTCAAAGTCAGACAAGGGCTGCATAGTTTAACGGCAGAAAGAACATGGGTATTCTGTACCCACTGGACCTTACCATCTTCTTGTAGTACAGATTCATAATGATACAAGATATTCTTCTGACTCACAGAAGATCTGAGAGCACCCTGTAATCTCAAACATATTGTCATTTAAGAAACCTTTTTAGTAAGAGACAGATGCTTGTTTCAAACAGTTTGGAGCCAAAAGTGATTCTGATATAACACAGAATAAATATGTCAATGAAAATGGAAATATGTATATTTTCATCAGTGGGGGGTCAAGAACATCTCAAATGAAGCCAAAAATCTCACCTACATTTAGACAACTAGATTACTTCAGAAAAAAATATGTACAAAATATATGAATAACGTTGCTTAATACCACATATTACTATGGTGCAAATTGTTAAAATCTGGGAGGTTTTGATAACTCGGGTGAAAATGAAGTGACAAATATATCTCCTGATACATTGACACAGGCCAATCATCAGTTGTGAATTTCACTGAAATTGTTGTGCATCAGTTTATGCGCTGTTTATTTTCAGAAACATTGTAGAATGAAGGAGAATGATTTTATCCAATCAAATGATCATGACGAACAAGGCATGACTAAGAGTTATCTGATCTGTCTTCTCAAATGCATTGCAAATAAGCATCCAGATACATAAAAATTCTGAGGTAGGGAGAATTTACTTATATACTAATTCATTTTTACCTTAAAAAGGAGATAAAATTAATTAATCTATAATTGTATCTATGGCACCAAACATGCCTTTTCAAGGGAAACTGTATCTCTGCATTGTAGTACTATTGTCTTATCTGTTTTTTCAGTACAAGTTTTGTGAGCTGTGCTGCATTATAGGTCACACATTTCAAATTTTCTGTCCCAAAACTTAGCATTTCAAGCTGACAAGAGACTAAGATTCAGTTGCTCACTTGCACCTGGGGCACAGTGCAGGAAATCAGTTGAGCATCTTCTTCTGTGTATTCCCACAACAAAGCAGTTAAAACAGGTGCCTAACTCCCTAGAGATGCATAGAGAAACTAAATTCAAGATCTTTAAGTACCTGTATGATGTTTAGTCACTCCAGACTCTCTGTCTAGTCAATGGCAAGGTTGGCTCTTATAGAGGATCAATTACAGCTTCTGAAATTAAATTGCTCTCTAGAGAAACTTTTGTTGTTGTTGACTACATACAGAAACTAAACTGGTTATTCTTCATGTTTAGTCATATCAAGATGGGTCAGATGATCTGTGCCTTTGGGCCAGATCTTGGAAAAGGACTGACTGACTACCTCAGTTGGAAACATGCAATGTGTGTAAGCTACCCATGTATTGAGCAATGCATAGAAGAAATGTCTTTAAAAACAGTGAATCCAGACAGAATCACCAATATTGTTCTTTCCCAAATGAGGAAAATTCACTCAACACAAAGCAGAAAACAAGCAATAACATATCTAACATAGTGAAAGAGCATTAGCTGTGATATTGTCTGAGCTCTTTGGTAGCTCCTTTGGTGATGTTCTTCAATAGAAGTTGGCAGCTGTGCATATTAAAAGTTTTTCATTTGCCATAGATGTTTCTAAATACCTTTATAAATCTGGACGTAAGCATCCTCTAGAATATAGGCTGAAGTAAAACAAGAGCTTTTCTTGGTAGAAGAAGCAGCTATCAGGTATCATTTGAAAAGCTTACACTTGTTAATCACTGTTCAGAATGAAATTACCTAAATGATATTGGCTGGTATCAATCACTACAAGCTGGTGCAACAAGTGGGACAGTACCCCCCAAATCTTTTTTTACCTGGACAACACCGTATGAAGATGGGGAAGTTTGTTTATGCCTCCTTCAGACTTCTGGGAACTTATTCAGAGAAGACCTGCCAGCTGGTAAGAAATAGCTGTTTCTCAAGCTATTTTCACTGCAAAATTAGTTTATTGCATCCCCGGTGCAGAGAAGGTTCTGGCCTTGTTCTTTATAAGCACTGTACGTGTTCTGCTGAAAAGAAAGACGAGCAGGTTAATTTTTTACATTGATATTCTGAAGCTTGTGAAGCTTGAGATTTGTCCTTGAATCAGGAGTTAAATGTCTATATAGATGAAGAACACTTACAGGAGTCTTAAAGCATCAGATAGGATCTTATCTGACACCTGATAACACTGCTATGCCTCCTCATCCTTTTTGGTAGCAGTAGACAGTAGTGATTGTTTGTGGCTTACATTTCTTCAGTTCCCACTCTCAACTTCAGATAGGCTCTGCTCAAATAATTCACCCTTCTCCTAGTATTTAGGACATCTTAGGGAAAAAATTAATGTTTCTTTAAAAGTATGCTATGTAAGATTATCCTGTGCTAGGAGTCTTACAATGTTAGTGAGTTACTTTTAATAACATTGACATTTCTGACTTAAACACTTATTTTCAGCAGAGGTCCAGGGAAACACAGCTTAAGTCTTCTCTGTTACGGAGAACTGTAAGTGAAACAAGAAGCAATTTAGAGTCTATTGCGCCAAAGTAAAGTTCCCATAATTAAAGTTCATTCTAAACTTTTGAGACATGTTCAAGGGTTTTGATACTGGTGAGATACGTTTTCTACCATTTGTGGCATGAACTGTGGTCTGCTTATGGAAACTGCTTCTGTCTGCACAGCCGTTCTTCTATCGGTGTCCCGGCATCATGACAACATATTCCCAAATGTACTTCTATTCCCTTACATTTCTCTCTGGATTTTCTTTTTCCCTAAAAGATAGGTTTTTGCTACAGAGGGAAATTGAAACTGTACTATGAGCATTCTCAAAATGAACATATTTACATGTGTTAACGCAGCTGGAGGGTCTCGTAAAAAAAGGAGCTGTCTTCCTAAACCTGTGCATGCGGCTTACTCTATCACAAAATTATTTGTGCTTTTCTTTTTGGTCAGTCAAGCATTCAGTACCAATAGACCCAACATTTCAGAATGGCTCAGTACTTTTTCCCAGGTGGTTTCTGGGAACCTGTTTATCTTTCCTCTTTTTCTTCCTGCACACTAATGTTCTTTCCTGAGGTCATTACTAAGCGCCAGGCAAACACCTCTCTTCCAAAAGAACACAAGCTGACTGATTTAATCTGCACCGACATTTGAAAGAACCAGCATAAAGGTACTGCTCAGAGAATCTGAAATATTTAGAACTCAAATATGTATTATCTGGTGAGCTTTTGGTGTGTAATTCCGTAGGCATTGCTCCCAGAATCAACTCCGAGAGACATACAGGAGAAAAATAAAGAAATTTGAGAATGAAAACATAATGACAAGCAACCAAAAAAAGTTTTGCCTTTCAGAGTGAAAATATCCTCACAATGCTAAAAGTTACAGTCTTGCAGAGTGCAGCATGCAATATCTTTAAAATGCTTCTTCACCAGTCAACACTGAAAGGGAAAAGGAAGCACAAAGACAAAACTGTAGGACTTTATTGTCCTTGAGAGGTATATTGCAGGAAGGGAGGATGATTATGAATCTAAGATGATTAAATACTAATGGCACAAACTTCACAAGTGATGAAACAGCCAAATAAATTACCAGCGCTTTAAACCAGACACATTTAGATTAACAGTACTTCTGTGAGACAGTTTGATAAATGTCTCGGATTTAGCAGCGCTGCGTTGTCCCCATTTCAGGGACCTTTGACTTTGGTCACCTGCTTATTAATTAGACTGGTTTGTGTCTGTGCATTGTGAGATGTCACCCCTATTTTCCGGATAACATTCTTTTTAAAAATACAGGGTCTTATTTATGATTCCATAGCACAGAGTTTCCCAGAAAGTAAGAGCTGTAAGCTGCTGTTTCAACATGTCAGTATCAATAGTATTCAAATTGTCAAAGCCAGATCTGCTTTGATAATTTCCAGGTTGAACATAAATGTTTAGTTTGACTAGACTACAGGTCAAGCATTTTGAATTCCTGTTACTATTCATCAAAAGTTGATTGTTTTATTATGACAAAACTGAAATTCTTATTTACTCTGAGTAGTAACTTATGCCATAGACAAGAACATTGACTTCAGCATGATTACTTAGAGTGCAAGGCACTATTTATTTTAGCTATCCTACTCTGATGTGCAAAAATAAGTATCATTTGGCACTAAATTATGGTTGTCCTTGCAAAGTAGAATTGCTCAGAGCAAGAGGCGTTGAGCCATAAGACAGTGCTCCAAGGACACCCATGCAACCCACAAACACTGCCTGCTGGACAGGCTTTCAAGCCCCAAAATGCACAACCATATGGTGGGCAGACCAGGCTCATCTGTATCAAACCTATACTGAGCAATTTGCCAACAAGCATTTTTTTCTGTATTTTTTCAGTATTTGTCATTTACTGAATAATTTGCCAGCACTTGCTGTCTCACCCTCTCTCCAAAAATCAATCTGTAATTAGACAAAGGTTAGAATTTACTCAGAAATTTCAAATTTAAAGTGAAATTTTAATGTAAAGTTTAGAAAGGTTGTTCAGCTAATTTTGCTAGAAAATGTTCTCATGATTCCCCTTTCTCTACAGAAAGAGTTCTGAGATCTGAAGCTCTGCTCTCAGATCTTACTGGGCATTCGTTCCACATCTTCAGTATTTCTCACTAGTTGAAGTTCTAGGTCTGCCCCTAGCATATCCCATCCCACTAACTGTCACAATCCTTTCTGGTATTTTTCAGAAAAATATGTTTTAGAATTTTTCTAACAATGAAGCAACCATTTCTCTGCCCTTTGATTGATTTCACATAATTGTCTCACTAGCCAACATACTGTCTAATAAAGGCTTCCTTTGTAAGGAAATTTATTTGATAGTGTTCTAGGAATATATTTGGGATTTGCTGAGCACAAGTAAAAGCAAAATTGCCAGTTTTTTTGTTAAGAACCCTTGCAGCAATGCATCTAAAAAGAACTAGTAGAATTGCCTAGCTTGTTTTCTTCTTGTTTTATATATGCAGATAATATTTCAAAGATTGACAACATCATGACAGTCCAAATCATTGCATGATACTTATGTTACAGATACTGAAGTAGTGAATTGAATATTTTTCAGAGGTATTAAATAACCTGCTATTTGCTTTGAAAAGTCAGTTAGCTTGGGCTTCGTATAAAAAATGAGCTTTGCTTAGCATAGCCCCAATGTGAAAAAATCCAGCACATGCCTTTGAACATTTCTTAGATTAAATCTGTATACAACAGGCTTCCTGAATCTGATGCCCTAGTACATAAGCAAAACTGGAACACATGCTTGTGTTGGTGACCCCATCACCTATTCAACACCCCCTCCTTCTAACCCTCTTCAAGCCTTAATCCATACTGTGAATCAATGATTGGGTTGATAACACAACCAAGTGAATACCTTTGATATATATTTTTGCTTTTTGACTGTTCCTTTAATTGAGGGTAAATAGAACATTAAGCAGGTTTGCAGAAATGCATATCATACTCCTAATCTTCAGATTTTTTTCTCATTTAATTGATAATTTTAAATGCAGTTCTGACCACAACCTGGGTTTTTCCTTTAGACCTTTACACTGCACGTCAATGTTTATGTATCCTGACAGGTCATCCCTATCTCCATCAACTGTGGTGCACTGCAATGCATAGTCTAACTAACATTTCATTTCTGTGAAAAAAAATTAGTGAAATGATGAATCTGTGTTGCTGTCAGAAAGAAATTGATGGCCATTCATGCTCTTAGGAGAGAAGAGGGCGAAGCTAATTGGATACTCTGGCTATTTAAGCTGAAGGCAAACCAAGGGCACAGCCTCATGAAGATCAGGGGAATAGGATGGGCATTGTGAGAGAAGTGTCTGGTGTTTGACATCTTTGGATTTTCAGCAGCTCTCTGGATCTTCCCTGCTATTGAACCATACATGTTTTTATACAGTAATTATGAATATTTAATTAGCACAGGCTGCATAACTATTATCAACTCAGTCTTAAACTGTGTGCCTTGAACTAAGCATCCTTATTTGATGTGAATGCTGCCTCTTAATTTCAAAAATTTAAGATTTCACTACAATTTTTGGTTCTTTTTCTCATTATTTAGGTTTCTATCTAATCTGAACATAAAGAACTTTAACATGTGACCTTTTGTTTGCATTGTCTTTCCTTACTGTCAGCAGTTAAAAATCTCTTCCCTGTATAGATATTTTTTATCATCTCTTAACTTTTCTTGGATAAATAAGAAACACCTTGTCAGAGCAAGGTGTTTTACAACATTCAAACCTCTTGTATTTCTTTTCTTTTTCTCTCATCAATTTTTCAACAGCATTTTAAAGAATGAAAACAAAGTCTCCAATACTGCATTCTGATAATGGTATCTCTAATGACATTTTCAGACACGACAATGCTTCTTTATTTTTCTGGATACTCCTTAAAAATTACTTTAGCCTTCTAAATGTCACTTCAGAGTCAACTATTCTCCTACCAGTGTCTAAATTCTCTTGACTCGCAGCTTTCTGGGATGCAACCCCTCCTTCCATTACCATAAACACTATGTTTTGCTCCTAGCTGAATGACATTGCATTTGGAAGAAATAAAATGTGTATTGGGATACTCCAAGTGGCGGTTCAAAGGCTATATTTTGTTTCAGACTGACAGCAAGACGCCTGCTGGAGCTAGTGAGCCTGAGCAGATTGCAGTGGGATAGCTTGGCTATTGCCAAGCTCCGGCGTGCAGCCTGGAGTCTGAGAAACCTGCTCCAGCCTGTGGGACCTAGGATATTGTTAGCAGGCAGCTGAAAATTAGCCTGCCTACAGCTATGCAGGGCATAATAGGATCAAACATGTTACTAATTGCTAAAAAGGCTGGCAACACCAAGCGGGGAGTTTCCAGCCATCACTGAGAAAAAGCAAGGGAATGCAACATGACATGTCCCCTCGCAGTCGCCTCCTGGCCATACCCCTAGCTTGATAAGACTGACAATGTTTTTCGGCACCTCCTTTTCCTCCACCAACAGACTGATTTTTAAGCTCAGTCAGCAAATTGTTAGTTGAAGCAACAGCAGCATTGTATGTAGAAAACAGCAAATGACTGTGTTGCAGAACACTGACAAAATAAACTGGAGACCCCACAATCGCAGTGCAAATACCCACAAAGGTTTGTCACCAATCTTCTCGGGGCACATCGGTGTGTAGCAGCACATTGTAACAGATGTGGCAGAGCAAAGCCCAGTGCTCTGACTCAGCTCATTTCTGGTGCAAACATACATTTGAGGATTAGTGGCAAAAAAACCATAAAAATTCTTCCTCGGATGCTTGTTGAATGCTATGACGGCTCACCTATGGAAAAGTAGGGAAGACAACAAAGGACCCACCTGAAAGGCCATTGGGTCTGGGTGTCCCAGGACAAGGTCAAGCACAGGTGCTGATGGAAAGAAAACCTTTTCTTTAACATCCATCTAAAATGCATGTTCATGGCAATATTGGCATTGTGAAGAAAATGGACAGTGAATTCACTACAACAAAAATTTTATCAAAATCATCCTGAAAGATGTGTGAATGCATTTCATTTACTACTAACAGCAACTGAGATAGTGATATCCTGTACCTGTAATGAGAAAGTTTCAGTCAGGACAGGACATATATGGATAAGAAGATAAACCCTACAAAACCCCAGCTCTTAATATTTGATCAGCCCATACAGATGGTTACGCACTGCACCTGTAATATCTCTGCTGGCAGATGAATTTACTGAACATATGACGGATGACTAAAATAAATGGAAAACTGTTACTTCCAAAATATAGCCTGTGTGGTGCGATTACCAATCTTTCAAAAATTTCATGCTTCATTTACACTACAGTAGATAATTAGACTTTTATTCCAACATGATATGGAAATCCTACTTAAGCAGATAGGTGCATAGCATTCTCATGACAGAATCATAACTGGTCTGAGATCATGTTTGAACTTCCTATTTTCCAAGGAATATTCACATCACTTAAATTGTAGTACAACATCACAATGCAAGAAGACATTTCTTCCATTCAGACTTTCCAGTAGATTAATGACAACGTAATCATTCTTTTTCAAAAAATTGGAGTCTTTAAAATGTATTTGAAGTGCTTTGCATATCACCTTATATTTTAGTAATGTGGATAACATTGTTTTAAATAATCTACTGTATTGTAAGTGACCATTAAGCTGCAAATCAGTGTGATATGATGTTTCTGGTACTTTAATGCTCAGGCATGTTGTATCGTTGTGTTATATTTGGTTGGTAATGGAAGCTTTCACCCAGTTACCGACTTTACTAAACAGATTTTGCTTTTTATTGTCAGAGAAGACATGAATCTAAAAGAGTCAGCTATGATAAAAGGTAAATATCAAAGAGATGAGCCTTGTGGTTTGACCTCTCCAGATCAATAGAATTGTAGCTACATTAAGATTTTATTAAGAGATGCTGGAGTTATTCTATAGAAATTATATTTAGCTACTTTTTGTTTAATGTCTTATTTACATTTTTTTCCCTAATTTCTCTGTAATATAATCTACAACTGTTTGATAAACAGTCTGGGTGAACAGTTTTCAAGCAATCCCTCAATTTCTTTCACATATTAGCAATGCATTATTTCTATCGAAGGAATCATTGTTTTACTCATATTTATTCTGTTCTCCAACTGAAAGATTGAGATTTCAAGCAGGAAGTGAAATACATTTAATGAACATATCTAGCTCATAGGTCATAGTCAGGTCATGCTGTCATTTGTACAAACAAGAAAAATATCCAGAGTTACACAATGTTTAAAATGTTGTATCAGCCAGTTATAATTATTAGAATTTAAGAAGAGGACAAATGTGTTATTAAAGGACTCCTCTCTCTCATGGTGCAGGTTACCTATGGCTTTCTCTGTGAAATGCAGTACTAGAAACTAAATTAAATGGATCTGGTGAAGGTTCTTGTGATTTTGACATTGTTGTCCTTGGCATATTTTTATAGGGGGTATGAGTTCATTGCCCATTCATCTGATCTTTAGATAAAGCTGGAGTGACTTTGGAACTTTCTAATTAAAATCATAGAATCATAGAGTCGTTTAGGTTGGAAAAGACCTTTAAGATCATCTAGTCCAACCATTGACCCTACTCTACCAGGTCTGCCACTAAACCATCTCTCTAAGCACCACATCTACACAACTTTTAAACACATCCAGGCATGGTGTCTCAACAACCTCCCTGGGCAGCCTGTTCCAATGTTTGATAACTCTTTCAGTGAAAATTTTTTTCCTAATGTCCAGCCTAAACCTCCCCTGGTGCAACCTGAACCCATTTCCTCTTGTCCTATCGCTAGTTACTTGGGAGAAGAGACCAGCTCCCATCTCACTACAACCTCCTTTCAGGTAGTTGTAGAGAGCATAAGGTCTCCCCTCAGCCTTCTCTTCTCCAGACTAAACAATCCTAATTCCTTCAGCTGCTCCTCATAGGACATGTTCTCCAGACCCCTCACCAGCTTTGTTGCCCTTCTCTGGACACGCTCCAGCACCTCAATGTCCCTCCTATACTGTGGCACCCAAAACTGAACACAGTACTCAAGCTGCGGCCTCACCAGCACTGAGTACACGGGCATGATCACTTCCCTACTTCTGCTGGCCACACTATTCTTGATACAGGCCAAGATGCCATTGGCCTTCTTGGCTACCTGGGCGCACTGCTGGCTCATGTTCAGCCGGCTGTCCACCAGGACCCCCAGATCCTTTTCTGCCAGGCAGCTTTCCAGCCACTCCTCCCCAAGCCTGTAGCGTTGCCTGGGGTTGTTGTGACCCAAGTGCAGGACCTGGCACTTGGCTTTGTTAAACCTCATGCAATTGGCTTCAGCCCATCAATCCAGCCTGTCCAGATCTCTCTGCAGAGCCTTCCTACCCTCAAGCAGATCAACACTGCTGCTTAATTTGGTGTCATCTGCAAATTTACTGAGGGTGCACTCAATCCCCTCGTCCAGATCGTCAATAAAGATATTAAACAATGCCGGCGCCAAGACTGAGCCCTGAAGAACACTGCCTGAGACCTGTCACCAACTGGATTTGATGCCATTCACCACAACTCTCTGGGCTCCGCCATCCAGCCAGCTTTTAATCCAGCAAAGAGTACACCTGTCTAAGCCATGGGCTGCCAGGCTTCTCTAGCAGAATGCTGTGGGAGACTGTGTTGAAGGCCTTACTAAAGTCTAAGTAGACAACATCCACAGCCTTTCCTTCATCCACCAGACAGGTCATCTGGTCATAAAAGGAGATCAGGTTGGTCAAACAGGACCTGCCTTTCATGCACCTCTGCTGGCTGGGCCTGATCCCCTGGTTGTCCTTCACATGCTGCCTGAGTGCACTCAGGATGATCTGTTCCATGATCTTTCCTGACACTGAGGTCAGGCTGACAGGCCTATAGTTGCCTGGATCCTCCTTCTGGCCCTTCTTCTAGACGTGTGTCACATTGGCAAGCCTCCAGTCATCTGGGACCTCCCCTGTTGACCAAGATCGCTGATGAATGATGGAGAGTGGCTTGGTAAGCTCTCCCGCCAGCTCCCTCAGCACTCTCGGGTGGATCCCATCTGGGCCCATAGACTTGTGGCTGTCCAGTTGGCGTAGCAGGTCACTAACTGCTTCCTCTTGGATTATGGGGGTCTATTCTGCTCTTCATCCCTGTCTTCCAGCTCAGGGGGCTGAATACCCTGAGGATGACTGGTCTTACTATTAAAGACTGAGGCAAAGAAGGCATTAAGTACCTCAGCCTTCTCCTCATCCTTGTTGACAATCTTCCCCTCCACATCCAGTAAGGGGTGGAGATTCTCCCTGGCTCTCTTTTTGTTGTTAAAGTATTTGTAAAAACTTTTTTTGTTATCTCTTATGACAGTGGCCAGATTAGCTGTTCTTTTGCATTTCTGGTGTTTTTTTCTGCATGACCTAACTTGATCCCTATACTCTTCTTGCATTGCCTGCCCCTTCTTCCAAAGGTGGTAAACTCTCCTTTTTTACCTGAGTCCCAGCAAGAGCTCCCTGTTCAGCCAGGCCGGTCGTCTTCCCCACAGGTTCATCTTAACGACACATGGGGACAGCCTGCTCCTGCGAATTAAATCATTGGTATCTGCTTGTCTGGTGACGTCACATTTGCAGCTGATTTAGAAGCTGCAGAAACTTGCAGACTTTTCTGTGAATAGCAGATAGTTATCCAAATCCATATGACTGAGTTAGTTGACCCATGAATCATAGGAAATCAGTGTGTCATTTTTATTTTGGCAATAGTCTTATTTTTACCTAGTCCAGGAGATGTATCTGAAACAGTGAAATCCTGTTTCTTGTGGATCAGTATTTTTATAAAGAAATTATGAATACAGTAAATTTTTGTTTACAGAGGCCAAATGTTAGCAAAAATGAGCATGTCTGTAGCTGAAATTTTTAGCAAGGATATTTCCATTCAGTTCCTCAGACATAGCTAGATTCTCACCAAACTATATGCAATACTGTTTCATCGAACTTCAAATGGGAATGGCAACCATTTCAATTAAGGAATAACAAACCTGTTCACCTCCTTTATAGCTTTCATAACCATTTAGTTGGGTGACCTAAAAAACATTCAAGTGCAGATTATGTGAGGTAGAGCGAGAGAGAAAGAGGTAAAGCATCCTAGTAGTCACAGTTATGTGACACAGAATCCAGACAGTCCTGCAGCTGGATCCAGCTTTGAATATTATTGAACCTTCAGTAAACAAGAAAACAAATAAAAACATCCTCATTTAATCAGAAGTTATGCCCCCATGCAATACCTCCTACAGAACCATCGAAAGACTTTTATTGTTTCTTTTCCCAGCCTTTCAAATTACTTCTGCTACATCAAGCTCATGTTCCATTCCTGTAAAATTTTGCACTTAACAGCTGCAAACACTTCAAGCAAACTGAAAACCATTTGACTAGGAAGGAATTGTACAACACATGTGATAGGTCTCAGATTTCTCTTCTACTAGTTTCTGTTACTGGCAGCGTTTTCATGAGAACAGATTTGTTTGTTTGTTTTGTGAATATCACACCACTAATTATTGCTGAAAGGCTGGAGTTTCTCACGATTCGATGAGGTTCAAGCCATGCTTCCAGCAAGGAGCTGCAGCAAGGCTGGGAGCAGGCTGGAATCTGAACCCAGGTCTGGATCTAAGGCCCTCTTTTTCAGTTACCGTCTCTCCATCAGAGAACTATGAATAATGGATAGTCATCCCCGAATCTAGCAAACTGGCACATACATTCCTTTTGAAATAATAAAGTGTTAACTGGGTTGTTTTAACCTGCACCTGCCAGACCCTCTCTGGGCTTTTTCCTATAATTTGTCTCTAGTCTAGCCTTCTGTTACATAGATATTACTCTGACAGATCCAACATGCAAAATATGGCTTATATAAAGCACGAAGTAGAACTGACTCTGTTTGGTTACTGCCATATTTGGATGAAAAATACTTAATTTACCTTTGTCCATCTTTCAAATGATTTCATATTTTCCCTGAGCTACATTCAGTCATCTCAGCTGGGAAGCAGTGACCTGGATGATATAAATGGTAGTCACAAGCTCAATTAGGAAAATTCCATCCGGGAAATCATACTATTTAGAATTACAAAGTTAAATACTTTTGTTTGGCTCATTCAGAACATTTTTTAATACACATGGATTGCTTATAATAGCATCTTATGGCCAGAAGCTGACAGTCTTTAATTAAGCAGAGTATCCCATTGCCTCCAGAAGTGGATTTGCCTGAACAGGGACTGTGATAGATGGTCTAAAGGAAGAGTTGTTATATTCACTTTCCAGACAGTACAACAAAGGAATAAAGAGGCTAAGTTTGTTAAGACTTCTGAAATTGTATAAGTTAATAGCACATTTAGGAAGACTCAAATATCCTGACATCTAATCCCTTGCTAAAACATACGCATAGTATGAAACATTTTCTTCCAAAAATGAAAAGTGTCACTAAATAACACTGTATTGTCAAATCTGAGAAGCTCTGGGGACAAGATCTGGGTTTTTAGACTTCTTCTTCATAGATCTTTTCCATGTAAGTATTCCCTGCACAAGTGACTATCTACCCATATGTCTCCTGGGCTCGCGATGCTCGCCTATTAACACAGATTATTTAGCCTCTTCCTCTCTTCGGCATCACTCAGTAATTTCACACAAGGACTAAGGGAATTTCCCTCTCCAGAAGCAGCCATCATTCTCCACCTCCTTCTCTGGCCCTCGCTGCTGTATGAGCAAGGCGAGGCCAATACCCCATCAGAGGGGAGGCAGGAAAGAGACAGCAAAGCCAAGCCAGAAAGGGACAGGAGTGCTCTGCTGTCCTCTGCACCAAGAGGAGAAAACTCTGCAAACCCTGAGGTAAAAGCTTTCCCTACAGAGTGAACTGGGCAGTGATGAGTTGTATGGTTTTGTGTGTCTGCCCCCCCTGCCCCAGATGGCATTTTATCAATGGTTGTCTAGCAGTCCTGCATCTCTAGATACAAAAAGAAAGTGCAAAGCACTGAAAGGATTGTGTGACAGACATGTGGCTGCAGTGATTAATGTGCTCATCCAAGCCCATAGCTCAGCACTCGGTGAATTAATCACTCTCCAGTATTTTGGAAGTCATTAAATTCTATGCCATTTTTAACATATTTTTACTATCAGGCAGGCTTTCCTTTGAAGTGTGATGTCACTAATTCTCAGTTTCTTTCCCACCACATTTTATTTCCTCAGTGCCTGCTAAAACATATTTCATTATGACTGCTGCTGTGCCAGGTGGGTAATTTCATTTTCTCACTACGACCTCTCTAAGGATGCACTCTGGCAAATGCTAAATATGTGGAGGACATTTTCTGCTTCATTTCAGTTGTAGTTCCTGAGTGTTACGTACTCCTGCACAAGAGGTCCAACATGCTGCAGGCTGTCCCCATCCAGCTGTTGCTGGGAGAGAATGAGTTGGTGACCAGCATCTTGATATCCTTCCGGACCAACGTTAAAGTGGAAGTTATTTTCTTTATGCATGAGAGGAGATAGAGGTCTATGGTTTGATCCTGAAAGAGCTCCAGCAAAAGGCAATTCATGTCCATTTCTCTATCTGACTGTGAAGGAGGCCATAAGGAAGAGGTGGACTGAAGGACCCCACGAAACACCTTAGTGGGCAAAGGAGTTATAACAAAACTCGATAATCTGACCTGTTAATTCTCAGCTTTCCAGAGGACTTTACACAGCTTTTCTCTGACTTCACTTTTCCTTCTCTAAGTTTCTGCATTTGGCAAGCTTCCTACAAAAAGATAAATCTTCAGCTTGGTTACTCTTATTAATGATGTCAGGCAGGGCATTTTGCAATCAGAGACTCTTTGTACTAGAAAAGGTTTTCAGCAGATTTGATAAGAAACACCAGGCAACAAGCTCTATTTTGAGAAGGAAAATGATCGATCATTACCTCTGCACAAAGAGAAACAGAAGGTTACTTATTTAAGTGAAGGCTATGAATAAAATAAGTACAGCACTTTAGCTGAGCAACCTTCTGGAAATGGGAGAAAACAAAATACAGTACAAAGTCATAAAAGCTGGATTTAGCAGGAAGCAACCAGGGCAAATATCACCTAGTAGAGGTGACAAGGTTCACAAGACAAGCCTTGGGAATAGTGTACCTAGTTTGCAGGTGAGATAAAATGGGGAAGGCTCCTACCTCATCCTCTTCACAGAACCCCACCAGTCTTATGTAAACTTTAAATTAATATACATACGGGTATGTACAGAAACGCATGCATGCCATGGTGAGGACATCCAGCATTCTACCTTGTGATGCACCAGTAACTGGAATGCAAAGAAGAAGAAAAAAACATTACTGCTGTTGTTGATTCATGTTTTGCTCTCATTTGTCGCTAATGTGGATGACTGAAGAAGTGGGACAATGAAGATTAGACCTGTGGTCTTAATCTCACCACATTCTGAACAATAACGTTTTCGCTGTCTTCAGCATCAGAGAGCCTGCCCTTTCAGCACAAAGAAGTAAATTCAAACAGCAGTATCTTGGCTTTGGGATGCATAATTGTTCAGATGACCATGTTATAAAGATTAAGTTAATGCTTTATAAAAGTATGTTGTGATGTAGAGTCAAAATGCCAAGTAAAATTTCTTATGGCCTGAAGTTAGACTTTTTTCTCTTGTACTGGAGGTAAATTGTGAGTTCATCATTTGATCATTTGTGTCAAGGAGTTAAGCTATGTACAGGGCTATCTTCAGCACAGCTAACTGGAACTGGTCATTAGGTGATCATTAGATGTCTGGTTGTCCTCAATGTTAAGTATCATGAAAAAGACAATGACTCCCTGATGAATCATCAAAGAATTCTGGTAACAGTAAAAAAAATAAAAAATAAAAAAAAGGTGCCATTCAAGTGGGAGAAGGGAGACCCGATCCAAATTCTCATGGAAAATTTGAACTCAGACATTCAAAGAACATGAATTTAAAGTGAAAGCAGTTCAGAAGAGGATAAGCAGAGAGTTTGCCACACAAAAGCAAACAAAAAAAGCTTTGGCTTGTACTCAAATATTGCAGTATAATGGCTGAGAGAGAACCTGATTGATGTCTGCGTCTAGCCTAGAGGAGTAAAGGGAAAAGATTAAGAAGGTGAAGGTCTCTTAAGAACAAATACAAATGCATTGATAATTAATACTTTTGGGCAGGAATTAGAAAGTTTCTGAACACCCAAGTACTGAGGTTCTAAACCCACCTTCCAATATGACCAAGTCAGAAAAAAAAACCCTTGCCAGTTTTAATATAGACCCTGAGAATCTGATCAATGAGATTAATGTTGCCATCCTTAATTTCTCAGAGTCTGGACTAGATGGCAAAGGCCAAATCTTCCAGGTCTGTAAAACCTAAAACCAGCCTTTCCTTCTACTATACTCCTCCTCCTCACACTTCTGGCACATAAGGGTGCAATGCAGACCTTTAATTCTTAGGGCAGCATTTGTAACACTTCATCTTATTTGACCAACTTGGTTTCCCTACACAGAGCTATGTTTTCAGAGAGCTTGATTATATCAAGTTTCACCTGAAGCCAGCTCAGAGCAACTGCGTGATGCCTAGGACACAGGCTTGCCTTGCACTAACCCCTAGTCAAATAGCAACCTGGCAGCAGATTTGGAGTCAGTCACATCCTACCTGGGCTGCATCTATCGTGTGGCTACTACAGCCAGCTGTTTAGAATATGCTGGTTCATTTCATAAAAGTGTCTCCTTTTTTCATGCTAGAGAGGTTTTTAGTGAAAGTGGTCTACTCCACCTCTGAAGAAAAGGAACATAATTGCTGTGAAATTATATGCAATCCATTAAAATGTGGTGTCCGGACTGGTTTATATACAAATGCAAAGTAGTGGATAATAACAGCAGTAAAGAAAGAAGCAGGAAGTCAGTAAAATTGAAATCAAAAGAGATACAGCTGTGGCCTCCATTTAAATTAAACTGCTTCATTTGGACCCATCATTTACATTACTTCATGTGTACCAGCACTTAGAACTAATGGCCCGCAGTTTTCTTCCAGGCCTGAGCAGCGGCCACCATGAGAGAAGGGCTCTCATAATCAGTCAGTGTCCTAGCATAAAGCTGTTCAGATTCACCAAATGCACCTCTAAATAGAAGAAACCCCCAGAAAGAAATGGATTTCTGCTGCTGTTATTATCCCAATTTCTCCGTATTTTTAGTAATCCTGTGCTTACATCCATCATAGCTCTTCATGAGAGAAAAAGGTACAAGATTACCTCTCCTAGCACCTTCGTTTTTAGACCCCTTTGACAGGGAAGCATCTGAGAGCAGACGGTCACTGCAAGAATACCTCTTGCTGAGAAGTTGACAGGACATTGCTGGAAACATGACTGTATTACACATGTATTTGAAAATTGGTACCTCACTAAGATAGCCTGCAGAATTTCCTGGTGCAAAGGAAGCATCCAAAAGAATTATATGAGAAAAAGTGCATACACCCGTAAGAATGTAGAGACTGTCCAAGGGCCTCCATTGAGATACAATCCACTGCTGCCACAAGTGGTGTAATTACAGTTGCAGGCCTGGCCAGTAAGCGCCCCTTGGAGCTTAGGGTATCCTGGGTAGCCCAAACCTGTTGACTTTGCACAGCTTTAGTACTATACTTCCAAAGCTGCTAGAAACGGACAGGATTGGAGTGTGTAGTTCCTAAAATCACTTTTGTGATTATCACTCTCTTATGCTATTAATCAGCACAGCACTTGGGGAAAAAAAAATATCAAAAAACAAAATCAAAACCAACAAAACAAAAACCCCACAACTTCAAAAAAATCACTTAAAAGAATCTGAGTAATGTATTTCAGTTTGAATTGAACTTGAAAGGGTCATATATGAAGAAATGGAAGTTCATGGCCACAATGAAGTTTAAACACTTCCTTATTTTAAGCATAGTTCCCAGCCTTGGTCATGTAGTCACTTGCAGGTAAAACCTAGGGTGACATTAATTTGATTTAAAAGTACATGGCTAAGATTTGAATGGAAAAGTCAGCCTCAGGCTAGCTCAAGTTGGTTTTTATCCCAATTCCTTTTGAAGTCATTGCAAATCTTTCTGTTGACTTGAACAGAAGATGAATCAGATTCCTCAACACTGAAGTGAATCACGGATTAAAACAAAAATACTTGTATGGCGTGTATAACGATCTTATATTAAAATGAGTCCCTTCTGGGTAGCAAGATGCTGAGGTACTGCTGAGGCAGTACAATTTCTGACTGAGAAATGGTTGGACTGGCTTTGTGTATTTCCTGAGTTACATTCACTTGGACTCATTTCTTCAGTGGTTACCTATAGGTTCATCAGAAACACAAACTGCAGCATTGCTATTTACATAACTAACTGAGGACCTTGCCTTTGATTTTCAGCTGAAGTTCCTTGGAAGAGTCAAAAATATGTATCAGTTCATCACATATTGGTTCCCTGAAGGAGAGAAGCTGAAGTTACACTATCAGATGTAGTCAAACATGCAAAAAAAGGTGTCCCAGTGCTTGCTGAGAAAGTGCAAACTTGCTGGAAATATAAATAGGGACTTAGGTTTTTTATTCGCCAAAGTACTCTGATATGGCAGAAGGAACAAGGCTGACCATGTCCCGACAGCACCTTTGGGTTGCCCCACATCCTGCTGTTGGAGTTCTGTTCATGGCCACTTCAGTGGGAAGGATCAGGGAGCACCTCAACAGACAGCACTTTTGAAAATATACATGATGATACACTCTGTGCCCCAGTAATAACAATAAAGAAATAATATTGTGACTTCAGAAGAGATATTTTAAAGGTTGATAAAATAATAATATAATCACAGCTAAAATATATTCAAATACTAAGAAGTGCAAACAATTAAGGTTATCACTGCAATAAGGTGCAATAACAAGATTTTCAGGGTCTTTTTTTCAGAATGTTTAGCATTTTTTTATTGCTTAAAGCTTAGCTTCTGTGACTGCTATATCAGCTATGGGCACTCAGCACTTCTCCTCTCTCACCACGGCTGTGTGGGTGCAGGAAAACGGAAACAAGGAACGAGGTAGAAAACACCTGTGAAAAAAGGCCATGTCCAATATCAGTGTTTCAGGTAGGACTGAATCTAATTTCCCAGGAAGTCATGTAGTATAAGTATCTTCTCTGAAACCATTTTGAGAAAGACTGCGATTTTTTCTGAAACATTCTGTAATCATCCGATTATAAGGAATCACTAAAAGGTTTAAAAAATCATATACTTCATCCCTAGAGCTCCCAGGATCAACTTTACCAATGTCTATAGCTAGGTCTACCACCAATAGCTTTAAGAGTTCAACAGGTTTTAGGACATTAAAGGCTTCTAGAAGAAAGCTCATCAAATTCAACTTGTCTGAAAACATCCGACTTAAGGACATAAAATCACAGAACTATAGAAAAAAATAGGACAAAGGGGACCACTAGAGATCTAGTACCTATATCTAGACCTAGGTAGTAGGATCTAGGACAACCCCTTGCTCAGAGCAGGACTCAGACTTAGGTCAGACTACTTATGACCTTGCCCTTAGTTGTTTAAAATCCTCAAAGACAGAGATTACCCAACCACTCTGGGCAGCCTCTTATAGTGAATTATTTTTTTCCTTATGTGCCATTACAATTTCTTATATTTAATCTTTTGACCCTTGGGTCTTCTCCTCTCACTGTGCCCCCTGAGGAGAATCTGGTTCAACCTTCTTTGTAAGACTGCAGTTAGGTCCCCTCTTATCCTTTTCTTCTCCAGGTTAAACACACCCAATTCTCACTCAGATATCCCTTATTCCAACTCCCTAACCATCTTCAAGGCTCTGCAATGGGTCAATGTCTCTCCCATACTCAAATGCTGAGATCATTCCCTTTGTCAGTGAATTGGTATCATAATCACTTGACTGCACGCTAAAAAGCCATTAAACAGTTCAGCCTTCTTAACATGATCTATTTATAGTCATCCTATAATAAATAGTAGAGAATTTTTTTCTGTTTTAGTTTTCTTCTTGATGCCAATATCCTTCTACACCTTTTCTTGTTGCAGTTGGTGTCCCTTCTAGGTGAATCATTCTATTAGCTGATTTTTATGCATTTGCCTTTACTTGCTTTTGCACTCATCCTTAATGTCCAATCCAGTTTCCACTTCCTAGATATTGTTTTTAAATAATTGACTTCAGCCAAATTAGTCTCTTATTGCATTTCCTATATTTCTTCCATAATCAGAAAGAATTTGTCAATATGACTTTGGAGGGCTGCTAAGTTGTTTTAACTACATTCTCCCCTTCAGTCAGCTTCCCAAAAGATCTGACAAAGCAATAAACTGAGTTAATTGCAGTTAATCTACTTGAAATCTGTGGTTTTATTAACAGTTATTCTGCATTCCTACTATAAGGAGTGTGAGTAAATAAACACTTCTTTACTGTGAGGGTGGCAGAGCACTGGAACAGGCTGCCCAGAGAGGTGGTGGAGTCTCTGACTCTGGAGACATTCAAAACCCACCTGGACGCGATCCTGTGCAACCTGCTGTCATGGTTTGGGATGGATTGGCCCAATCAGGCAGAAAGACAGATGCTCTTTCTCTCCTGCTCCACTTCGAAGGGAGGCAGGAGAGAGAGAAAAAGAGAGACTTAAGAGTTTACAAGGAACTAAACTACTTTAATGAAATATTAATAATAAAATAATAAAAAGAAAATAATGAAATATATGCAAAACTGTATCGAGCTCCCAGGATGACAATCACATCACCAGCAGGCACTGGGAACTCCCAGACTGGACTCAGTGATGGATGGGAACTGGTTTTTGGATCTGGATCAAAGGCAGACCAACAGACAGAGTCCTCCTTGGACGCTAGCCATTGAAGAAAGAGGGCTGACCCTTTGATCCCTCAGCTTTTATACTGAGCACGAGGCAGATGGGATGGAACACCCTGTTGGTCAGTTTGGGGTCACCTGTCCTGTCTGGTCCTCCCTACTGCTGTGACGCCTCTATGCTTTTCCACTTCCAACCCTCTAACAGGGCAAATACCAAAGTTGGCTGCCCTTGGGTGTTATAGCAGTAAGTATAAGCAAGACCCTCTCTGCATCCCATTCCTTGGCATCAACTATAAACATGGGCCTGATTGCTCTGGGAGCAAACAGTTTCTGCACAACATGCTGTTAGTTTCAGCAATTAGAAGAGGCCTAGCTAAAAAGTAAAGCTACTCAACAAAATTGGTCCTGTTTTACCTCAAACCAGAACACCTGTTCTAGGTGAACCTGCTCTGGTGGGGGGTTGGACTAGATGATCTCCAGCAGCCCCTTCCAACCCTAGTGATTCTGTGACTCTGTGATATGCTGATGCACACACTTACCTTGGAAAACGTAAGACCAAAAAGATGAAGTCCACCCATTATAAAAAACTAAAAGCACCATAATTTAAACAAATAGGTAATCAAGTCAAAGCTGAAAGTGAATGCTGCTTACCACACTCACTAGCATCTTGGCCCTTTACTTGTACAGATAAGCAACAAGAAGCTGCAACCTGTGATTAAGGCAGCCTAAAAAGTGAAGTAAAAGGTAGGCAATGAAGATTCATTGTTCTCAACAGAGAAAACTGAGGCACAGAGCTATAGAAGTAATCTGCACAAAGAATGCAGCCTATTTTTTGCAATAAAGTCAACACAGGACTGACAATCAGGAATTCCCTAAATTGTATTCTCAGATACTTATTTGATATCTTCTATTGTTTGGGGAAATCACTTTCATTCATTCGAATGGGAATTTGGCACTAAAATATCTTTAAAGTCTCTTGTCAGAATACTAAGAATCAGGTAGGCATCCATTTTGGAAGCACTGAAGGGATTTGAAAGGGCAGAAGAAGACAATGGTTAGGTTATGTAAACACGCAAATATCAAGAATAGTATATTTCAATTCTGGATGTGTATGTATATTAAAAATATCTCTGTATTACTGACAGAAACAGTCACTGCTATCAGCTGTGCTGAATTCCTTCCAAAATTACTTCCTTTCTCTGTCAAAAAAAATTATTATTGACTTAAGAAAACCAAGAAGTTAATAAGAAATCATGCTATTAAAAAAGAAAATGCAAATACTTTAGAACAGAAATGAAATATTCTAATAAAAATATACTTAAAGTGTAAAAGATTCAAGGCTGAAATTTAGTAAATAGACTTACTATAAGAATAAGCTTCAAGTTTGGAATTAGAATGATCTGAAAACACTGAACACATTAAACATGACCTTTAAGCTTCAATTTCGTGTGTGGGAGTGTGAGGTTAATGAAATAGCTGAAAGATCATATTTGTAAGAAATCTGCCTGCTGGTGGAAGTAATGTTAGTCTAGCCAATGCTGTTAACATTCTCCACAGTCAGTGGACTCTAAGGTCTGACACGTTATTTATTTGATAAAGTGTTTTATTCTCAAGCCCCATTTTTTGTATTTTGTTTGTTTTCTTCATAGTTTCCATGATTTCAAGTGCAAAAATAAAAAGATGACCTTTGGGCTAGGCCAAAACTGTACATCCAAAACCTGGAGAACATTTGGACTGAGAGAAGAACTTGGTGCTTAACACCCTACATTGTTGGGTCTGGTTTTGTTTGTACCTGAACTGCAAGACAGGTATTAAACTTGCTATATTTGTGTACATAAAAAAATTACTTTGTCCTTTCTTTCATCACTCAGTGTCTCACATACATAATCTTTGCTCTGTAGTTTTTAGATTTATTTCTTCCTGGCAAATAAGCCTCTGGCTTCCAAGTCCAACACTAGGGCAGCTGTATGGTTAAATAACACTCCCAAAAAAGGAATAGGGGTGAAATACCAAAACCATAAAAAAAAAAAAAAATCTTATTGTGACGATTGGTAAGGAAGTTGATGATTCAGACTGGATTTCGCAATATTTCCTCAACAGCATCCACTTATATATTATTGCCCCTGACAGGAGGACAAGTTGACCAGGGATTTGAAGAAAGTCCAATTAGGTCTTTTCCTTACATCAAACACTCCCAAAATGCCAAAAGGGGGTGGAAGACAGATTCCTCTGCGCTCACTGCGTCCCTGCTGGACAGGTCCTTTACTAGGCAGTGACTTGTTGTGCACAGTCCCACCTGAGCCTTGCAAAAGTCATCCCATCCCAGCTGAGGCCTGGGAGCGCATTGGCTCTCTTTGCTCAGCAGACCTCCAGGCTCTGCAGTGCATCATCCTCCAAGCTTGCTGACTTCTTTTGTTGCTTCTTTTCCATATTGTCTACTGTACCTCATTCACTGCCTTCCCCTCCCTGTACTCTGCTTTTTACCATACCTCACTGATCCTAAAGAGGAGATCTTTTTCCCCTTTCTGCGCAACTCAGAGAGTAGCAAGAACACACGAATGGGGAGTCTCCCTCTCCGTCGCCCAGGAGCCCTCTGCTATGGGAATATACTCTGTGATGCAGCATATATCACATGCAAACAAGCACATCAAACATCACCACCTGAGCCATCACAGAAAAGCAAGCTAGTAATAGCAAGCATTTTGCTGATTTTAGGGGTTTTATTGATTTAACCGAGTGTCACACTTTCTATTGGAACAAGGATGGTTGGTAGTAGAAGATGAGAAAGACATATTATGTACAGAGTACCTTCTCATTATATAGCAACTAAACAGTGTAAAGTTCTTGTTTCCCTTTCTTTGTCTGTCTTGTATCTTATTGTTGTCTTGTACATCATAACCTTTTTGTTTTTAGCAGGAACTTCTCGATGTGCCATTTACCCCCTGGTGCTTTTTAACACACACAGAAATACATTAAAAGAACATTAAAGATATGACAAAGACTTAGCATTGTTTGTGCAGTTATAATTTGGTCTCTTGTGTATAAATGCTATCATACAGCTGTTAATATTTTCCACAGAACCTCTGCCTCAGTCAGTTCACAGGATGGACAGAGCTTATCAAATGAGAAGCTACACGATATCTCATTTGTCCTCACTTATGACACATAATTAAACTTTGGGGGTTATGCAAAAATGTCCATTTTCTTGGGGTTATTTCTAGAATATTCAACATTACAGTGATTCTCCTGCACAGATATGCACAGACAGTGTTTGCAAGACAAAAAGACTATTATTGGGATTTTTCCATAGAGTGATGAAAACTTGGGGGACCAAACCTCTTAAAGAGTAGACTCAGTTGCTGTCTGGATGACACAAGGAGCCTGGCATCTTCAGTTGGATTGGATGAACAGCTGACACTGAATGGCTCTTCTGATGAATTCTTATACCCTATATGGCCACTTCCATAAACGCATGACCATTGCTATTGATTATCTTGAACTATATACAAAACATCTCCATCCTATGTAACCATTAGTGCACCTGCAGGGACAGTTTCTCTTGACCATCTATAAGTAACTTATCCATGTTTGAGATTGACTTTCATCAGTTCTGCAGCTGGAGCTGCCTGGGAGAGTCTCAGTGATGGACAGACTCTCAACCTAGGACAGTCATCAGCACGCTGAAGCACGTAAGTCTTGGCCATCAGTTGGATTTAGGCACAGCAAGAGCAGTCTGGGGAAAATAACCAGGATCGTCCAAAATCCCCACCTGGAGAGTTCCTGTGACAATTAGTTAAATGCTTCATTGTGAAGGCAGTTACTAGTTCAGTCAATCACCTGGTCTCAGGGTGGCGTATTTTCTCATTCCAGTCCATTGTCTCAGATATGCAGAGATGAGCTGGGGACCATACAGCAGATTAATGGTTTCAGGTTGCTGGGTGTGGCACAGTCCTGATACTTAGCTCCACTAGCTCCACCACCATTATTAATCTACATATATCACTTATAACTTAAGTCTCATAGCTCACAAACTTTAGTTGCTTTCTTTTCTACAGTAGAAGGCTGGTATGTTTTGGTGGGCAAAGTCTCCCCTCATTCCTGCTGTCCCATCTCCTGCAGGCTGTCTTTGTCCCAAGCCAGTCCTTGATTTCTCTCTTGTACCTTATTCTTCTTACATACTCCCTTGCTCTGACCCCTTCTCTTCAGGTTGTCCCAAACTGGGTGTCTAAGCTGTTCATACCAATCCACAACTGTCTGCATTATCACTCCAAGTCTGTTTTTTGGGGATCCTCATTGCAGCCCCATCTTCCTTTTATTCAAGTTTTTCTTTCTAGTTTCTCCTCAGGGTCACCACCCAATCTCCCCATGTTTACACAGATCACCTGAGAGTAAGGAAGGGGTGAAACACCCCTTCCTCTGCCTGAAGCTAGCCTCTTTGTCCATCAGTGAGTGGTATCCTACTTTTTCCTTAGCTCCTCATTGGATTTTGACACCCTATCTCCCAATCCCATTTCTCATTTTCATGCTTCACTCCTAGTCTGCTTGTCCTTGAATCTCCTGCACCTTCTTAAATTCCTGACATGGACTACTATTCCCAAGATTCTTATCTTAATCTCTGCCATCCCAGACGTTTCCAGCATTTTTCTGTTCCTTAGTCAAATCTCTCTCTCCTTCCTACTGAGGGGGGCAGCAGCAGGAGAGGCACAGTGTGTTCATGGAGCAGAGGCCCCGGCACTCTCCCAGGAGACCCAAGCAGCAGCAACAGGCCAGTTGGGCTCAGCCCATGCAGCTGTGGTGGAGACATACACAGATGGGAACTGCAGCATCGGTATCCACCAGAGCTGCTGCCAAGAACGCACAAGGGGAGATTTTTCAAAGGCCTGTAAATTTGCCAAATTTAGGCAGTTTCTCTTAGGGATAGTGAAAGGCTCATCCTTGACAGAACTGGACCTGACCAGCTTTTCAGCTCATGTGCCAAGACTCAGATCTTCTTAGTAAAAAGATACCTGAGTTTCTTACTGTGGGAAAAACTCCCCCAGCTCCCCTTCCTTTCATTCTCAGAAGCTGCAAAAAATCCCTAATGTTAAAATTTTATAAACAAAAGCAAATATTCTGGCCTCAGCAGATGGTAAGAAAAATTCAGCCTTCATAGTCTGAATCTGGTAAAGTAAAAAGAAAATGAAAATAGAGACCTGCAATAGGAAATCTCAAGCAACGTGAATTATGGGCAGCCCTAACAATGCCTCCTGTACGAAAGAAACCACAGTAGGTTGGCCTAGATTTCTGCTCAGTTTTGCTTTTTGTTATTTTTTACCACTTTTCCTTATGCCCAAAACTCATGGATGCAACAAAACTCACTTCATATAGCTACCCGTGTGCTTCTATCGAGAAAGAGGGACTGTGGCAGTGGACCGGGACAGGAGCTGATGCCATAAAGTAACACTAACTATTGGATACAGTAGACATACAGAAAAGCAGTTGCACAGAAAGCTGCATAGAGGTCTAGAAGAAGGTAAGTAAAATGCTACTTTTTCTTTCTATTCTATCTCCGTGCGTGCTGTGCTGTTGCCTTAAGACTGAGTCACTCCGTGCTCCAGACAGGCCTATTGCCTCTTAGTACATTTCATTGCCTATGAAACACAAGTGCTATTTCTAGAATAGTAAGAACTTTAATTCTGCTATGGGTTTTATAACAGCTTGTAACAGATATAAATTCAAATGGCTGCTTTGTCATCCATTCCTATCTGTTTCCCTTTTTTTTTTTTTTTTTGGTTGTAATGGAAGTTTTCCACCCTTAAGATTGGACTGGCCGCTACCACAATCATTGAGCTAAATTTGCTAAGCTGACTGTCCAGGCCTTCCCTTTCTTGCTCTTATTTCCCAGATACATCTTTCCTTCTCTAATCCTCCCGCATGGGTTTTTCTTTCTTCCCTTCCTCAGGCATCCCCAGATGCCAAAAAATTGTTAATTCTTTGTAACACCTTTGAAATCTCTTTGCAGTCATTTCCACTGTGGTCCCACTGGTGCCCACTCTCTCTGCTCACATTCAATCAGTGAGCAAATTCTCCAGCTGTGCTGTTTAGCATGATGCAAAACAAGCTGATTAGTAACAGCAGCAACAGGAGTAATTAAAAAAGAAACAAGAAAGAATTAAAAAAACCTCTCCTTGAACACTGCATTTTCCCTTAACATTTAACCCTTCTTCCTTTTAGGAATAAAATTGATATTTTTAAACTAAATGTTTGCCTACAGACTTCCGGTGAATCCAAAATTCATCTTCTATATACAAAGAACCTGAAAAGAATCACAGTTACTGGATCTACCACACCTAAACAGATGACAGATATGTGATGCTAGCATTAATGTACAAATACATATATTTTTTTATTTTTCTATAGCCTTTTTGAAGACTGTGGCTTATTGCATGAAATATATTGAGTAATCAATCTTTATTTATAAAGATGTTTTTATGCATAGGGCATCTTAAAGGACTGTAGAATAAAACAGTTAAAAATATCAGTGACAGATAAAACAGAACTAACTATATTAAACAAATGTTTCCAGAAGAGTGAAGCCTATATAAATTATGAAAACAACATTTGATCAAACAGAGAGAGATCTTAAACTTTAATTTAAATGCATGAGCAGATGTAGCTGACCTAAAGTCATTGGAAACAACAAAAACAACCAAAAAAGGCAGTGCCCAAAATGTGAAGTATGAGAGCAGAATTTTTTGCCGTTTTCAATGACCCTGACTGAATTCCCTTGATTTGAAAGCAAAGCCAAGGGAAGCCAATGAAGAATAGTGAGATTTGGACTGGGCATTACATGAAAAAATGGACTGTTAAGAGAAATTCTATAAAATCTTGTCCAGAATGTATGTGTGTGTATATATATATATAGAAGACCCAGTAAAAACTATTCATTCTTTCCAGATACTAAAGATTTAATGTCTGGATTCCTTATGATCATGTATTTATTTCTGAAGATGTTCTGTGCCGTAATAACTATGTATTCTTGCTATACTTTCTGAGAGGAAAAATAAAAGGAGTGACAGAATGCAGTGAGATACAAAATGCAATATGCCCTTCAGGGGCAAGGTCCTCTTATTTCAGAAAATAAAGGTATACATGCAAGAATTAATTTAAATGTGGCTGAAGCAATGGGGAAATCTGAGGCCTGAGTTCCTCAAACCTTGGTTTTTTGCAATGTTTTTATCCAGGAAATGTCTAAATTCAAAAATATGAACAGTGCTTAAAGAGGAGCAGCTACCTTCCAGCTGAGTGCTCTGGTCAGACGGTTTGACCCTCTTTCTCCCTGGTCTCCTTTTGTCTCTCTGTATTTATGTACTTTGCAGTGCTTTGTATGCAGCATCAAGCACCAAACACAAGGAAGCCTGACTGCCTTTTAGCTATCAACCTCTTGTTGAGTTTTGAACAGAGCTCAAATCCCCCGCAGGCCGAGTATTTCCCAAAACCAGATCTCCTCTCTTGCCAAGTCTTTTAGATATATCTACACTAATAAATGAAACAGGTCTGGGAAGCAGACTTGAGCATTTGGCCATAATTATCCATACCAGTTAGCTGCTAGCATGTTCCCTGGCACCTTTTGACCAAGCCGAGATCTCTCAGGTTCAGGGCTAAGATGGTCAAGATGTGGTTTCCAACAGTCAAAATAAATGACGCCACCTATTTTTCTGCAGAAAAATAATAATAATAAAAAAAGAAGTTAGCCAAATAAATACATGCGTTGATGTGCCACGTGCTTTTCTGGGCAAATGGTTGTTCTGGGCCTTTTTACGCAGTAGTACAGACAGATAAAATCCCTCCATTATGACAGAAATAGGCCCTGGCTTCCTAATCCTATTTCTCAATTCCACCTTCACAGAGATATTGAATCTTATGCAAGTATCTCAGTCCATGTTGAGACAGGATTTTACATATACCTATCTGTTTGGAGCCTCCTGTTGGGAGTCACAATCCAGGCATTTCATTTCTCTTGTTTAACACGTAGGACACCTGGGCACTTACTCCTACATTTGGAACCCCACTCCCTAAAGACATGGGTGACAAACCTTCAGGTTTTATATTGCCAAGCTTTCTGAAATGCCCACATCCCTTTTTAATTCTCAGCCAACGTATGCCGCTAGCTAAGCCTAAGTACTCGTAGCTTTGCTTCATTTCTCATCTGCTGTCATTCCTCCTCTTCTAGGTTAATTCCTTCCACCTCTCATTTCACATGCTAGCAGAAGCAGAATATCATCAGGCAGACGTCACTGAGTATTTGTTTTTATCTCTTCACTTTGGTTGGTTGCTGTTAACAAAATCCTCTCGGTAATTTGAGAAGTGTCCTTTTACATCACCTTTATGCTGTCATACTCTGGAAATGAACTGTAAGAGAGTAATAAATAAATTTAGACAAGCTTCCCCCCGCTCGCCCCCAACAGATTGTGTAGCTGCTTGTTTGGCTTGGGGTAATATATACAAAACACCCCAAGAAACACTTACCTAACAGACAAAAGAAGGACATATTCTAAAATCCTCTGTTAAGGACAGAGAAAATGTGGAGCTGCCTTGGCCTACTTAGTGAGATGTGTATTTCTGCATGTGGGAGCTGAGAAACGATGGGAGCAGGAGGTTAGATATGACAGCCTTACCCTTATCCTGAGCTGACTACCCAGTAAGATCAGCCTCGGTTGCCAGTTTGGGAACCAAGCCCCCCTGCTCGTTAAGGCTGAGCTACCGGCTGTGCTTTGAGGGGTATGTATTGGTACTCGGCCAAATTAAATCACACCTTCTTCCATTGCACCACGTCTTCTTGCTCTACAGATCACCTTGCAAAGGAGACCTGTCATTTTCAGCACTTGCCTGTCTTCTTAATATTTGTGCCAACTGCTAGTTTTGTCTCTGAGGATTTCAAGTTTCCTTCAAAGTCCCACAGGACCCCACCTAGGTCACTGATGATTCCTTATTTGCAACTGTGGTTGCAAAAACTGCAGTCTCATTTACCAAATGATTAACCTTTTAAATCTGTTCCAGTAACAGTAATATGTGGAACTTTTCATTGATCTCAAAACACTTAATAAAGAAGATCGTCTGGCATTTGTTCTTTTTCTTTACAAACACCTGCCCAAGGTCACCTAGAAGGACAACAGCAGAACTGGGAAAAAATACAGACCTCCTGAGTTCTCCACCTTCCAGGCATTCCCCAGGAAAGGAAGAAATTAAGAAAAGCTGAGAGATCTTTAATCTCTACCTGAAAAGTCACTCAGAGACATGCAAAAAGAAGCTGTATTTTAATAATGCCAGGGAAGGGTAAAGGCTCTAATTATAAATGATGCTTCTCTCAGAAGCACAGAGCTCTGACTAAGGCCTGTTACTATACAGCCGTTGAAAATATTTCAGGTTTATGAGCTAGAGCTGAGACTACTTGCTGTTCAGAATAACATTTATTTTTCAGCTAAAATATTTTGCAGCTTCATAGGTAAAAATCTATGCAGAAACTTCCTCTCTTCATACTTTGATGATACGTAAAGGACATTAGACATACTTTATGTCTTCCGTTAGATGCAGTCCAGAATGGCAATAGGTCCCTTAAGCATATAACATTAATGCAAATTGTACAGTCGTTTCTGGAAATGCATCCTGTGGACTATAGCCAGATAACTGAAAACTTGTCGTATTAGCTAGCATAGAGTTCTCGTCAAAAGGCTTGCCACCCAAATGCTCCCTTTCTTCCTCATAATAACTATCTCCCCCAGCCACGAATGTGTTGTTATCTCCAGTGTGTTGCTAATCATCGGAAAGAAAGTTCCTGAGTTGAGGAAACGGGGTGGGACTGAGGGGGTGAAGAAGCCCATGAATAAGAAATGGGGACTCTGGACCATCTGTTGTTAAAAGGGATGACAGATAAATTGAGGTTTATGCAGGATAATTTTAAGCCCCATCTCTAAATTGTGCTTGATGCTTCCTATTGTTAAGAAAAGACTCATCCTCCTGCATGCAGTTAACGTCCTTAATTTATTTTGGGGATTACACTGCTTCAGAATAGCTAAGCGACTCGCAGTCAGCAGATGAAGGAAATTGCATCAGTCCATGCTGTCCTCAAAACAGTGAAGTCACTGCTCCATTTTCTCACACTATTATAAAATACCTGAACTGTAATTAGGACTTGGGCTTGAGGAGCTCTCAAATGACTGGAAAAAGATAGATTTCATAATTTTTCATGTAATGCTGGGCATCATTTTACCACTCATTACACACATGGTGGTGTATGTCAGTCTGTCTCCACTGAAGCACAAGAGATCTTGGAACATATAAATGCATGAATACTAAAATATGCCAGTCCATACTTGGTTTTCTTTCGAAGTAATAGGTTACTTTACATTTTATTGATTGATGGATTTTTTTTTCCATCACTTCAAAACAATGAAATAATACATCCCTTTCTCCATTTGTGATTTTTGGAGCAATGGTAGCCTCTGACCACTTTCCTGTACCATCTATTGCATATCCTGGGGACACATTAAAACAGAATTTCAAAATACCTCAGAGATGCTCTCTATACACCCTTTGTACTGCTCAGATATTTCCTCCAACAGGGCATCCAGAATAGCACAGGTTACAAATGGCAGCTCCAAATTGTGCAACAAAGATGATCCCCTGTGTAAAAGGAAACCATTGTCACTCTCTGAAGATTTCAAGCCCGCTCTGAGCCACCAGAAGGACGACAAAGAGACTCGTTAGAAAGAGATTAATTCCTATACTGACTTACCAGCACAAGGCATTAATGTGCAAGTTGCTTTACGCAATGAAAAACAGGAGAGATTTCTGCCCCGATTTCCTACAAACCAAGTGGTAACATTTGTATCAGAATTCCTATCAGAAGTTGGCATTTCTGAAATAGGAACCTTATGAACAATACTCAAGTTAGTTAATTTCAAGTATACAGGAATATATAAACTGTGCACATATGCATATATGCATGTGTGTGTGTATGTGCTCTGTGATTAAGAGTTGAAAATTGCCAAGCAAATTCTATTCACTGAACTAGAATTGACCAAATGCATGCAACATTTTTGAGTGCCAAGTAAGACTAATTACAATACTCAGCTGGTCTCCAACAAATGAACGATCTTAACTGTTTGTTTTTCAGCTGCCAGATGGAGTGAAACGGATAGTCTGTGCCATGCATCGAGGGGCGAGAAAAATCTCTAAAAATTCAGATTTATGTTTGATTGTTTCTGACAAGAACATTTTGTACCTCCAAACCATCTACATTTGCAATTCCAACTTTCAACTGAAGAAACAATTGTTCATTTGCCCAGCACTCTCCTAAGGTAAGGCTGAATTATATCCATTTCCCGAAAGGACACACTGGACGAGAGATTTTAACTGATTGAATTCTAGGTCACACAACCTTGTGTTTAACTGGTGGTATCTGAGAGTCTCTGAGCTTCACCTTAACTCCCCAAATAGCCCTGTTGATTTTCACTCCCCAAACAGCGCTGTTGATTTTCACTGATACAGGAAGGGCAATATGGTGTGGATAAGGTACTGATGGCTCCGTGGGGGATTTCAGAACTGCTCATGGTTTGGGGAGGGCTTGCAGTGCTACCTACCGTGCTTTGATCAGAAGATAGCAGGACCCAAAAGAGTCTATAAAAGGCTGTTTTGAAATTAGTGTTCTTAAGTTTGGAAGGAAACCCGGGGTTTCAATAGGCGCAGCTGGCAGTGCTGCTGAAGTGCCTTTTACGTCTGGCTGGCACCAGGGAGCCGAATCGTGATCCCCTGACGCAGCTGGATACCAGTTCTCCTTGCATGTGGGCGATGGCACCACATGGGGACTAAAGTGCAAATGAAGTTACTGCAGTCTGACCCTTTTGCCTGTATAATTAGGGTGATCAGAGGGGAACAATACATTTGAAGTTGCAACTGCCGCTCCAGCCACATCCAGCTGATAGTTTGACACATCCATGAAAACAGCATGTGTCGTGACATTTGAAGACTAATAAGCAATCCCAGGAAACTCTTCAGAGCAAGCTGTGTACGTCTGTGTGTACGTGGGTGTATCCACTTTTAATTTGCATTTAAATAATTCTGCTTGTTATTTACTGATGTTTCCAATTCCTTTCCCTTCCCTCCATGTACCAGCGGGAGCTTGTTATGTAAGAGAAGTCACAAAATCTGGGTTTCACTGCTGGAGGCCGAGATGTATACAAAATTCCTCTATTTATGTCCTTATCGCTAGATAAGGACATCTGTAGAATTTATACAACCCACAGACATGAAGGATTTAATCCACCAAGCGTTTTACTGTGGTAGAGAACTGTAAGCCCTATAAGAATGAATGAAAGAATAAATGAATAATAATTATTCTGATATACGTAGAGCCAGAGAGTATCCTAATTTCTTTGCATAACAGGACCAAATATCTCCGAGAAATCCAAATAGAAAAATAGAACCCACGATGCTACAGATCCCTGGATAGGTGTGGGGTCTCTAAGTTTTGAGCGTTTCAAGCACGGATTTAAGGGCAAATATTAGTTGCCTTTATACTTAAAGTGAGGGGAAAGGCTGAAAGACCTGTCAAAAGTGTTCTCATATGTATTTTACATTTTTTTTCTATGATATCCAGTGTTAATATTTTAGCTCCAGATGACCAATTTAATTTCTCCTAGTCAAATGTAAACTTTCTTTCCATCGAGTGTGGATTAGGGTATATACGCTTACCAAATACAGACTACCTGAAAACCTAGCTCAAAACCACTCCAAACCAAAGAAATTTCTGAGGATTTCCTTCTCCCTTCACTCATGAAAAAAACGTTTATGATGTCTGCCATCAGCAATTTTTTGAGGTGAGAGTAATTTTCTGTACCTATGAACTCTGAGCATCCTATACCTAAAGTTTTCCTTTTGTCTCTCCCTACCCCCATCCCGTGTGTTAAGACCACAAAATGGTTTATGCTAAGCCTGACTGAAATTTGTTTCCTTGTGCCATCTGGTGGATATTATTTGTAAATGCGCAATAGCTTGTGTTTGAAGTATTTCATCCACTGTTGCATTGTCAGGACATTTTTGCAAGGTGGCAATGACTCTGAAAGAACTTTAGCTAATGTAAACATTTATGTATGCCTCACTTCAATAGCATGCTACATTTTTATTTCCTGCGAGAACAAAGGAGCACAAAAGTTAGTTTTTCACTCTGAAAAACTAATTATAAAGCAGGGTGAAAAATTGTTCTATAGTTTGCAGACAATTTAGTATTTTGAGAGCTGTTGCATTTAGTTCACAGGCTTTTTTTGTAATATTACTCCAGTGAAACAGCCTTAAAATCGATCAAAAATAGCTGATGATTTCAGGAAAACTTTGCAAAAGTCATCAAAATGGTAGAGTTCCTCCTTTGGTAAAAGCAAATCTCATTCGTTTTTCTTAGTTGCTTCAGAAACTTCCATGGAGTAAAATATCAGACAGCTGAGTAAATGAATACTTTATTATAAAGTATTGTAAGTATATCTCATTGAAATATTTTATTTAAAGTCACTAATGCTGATATGGAAATTGCTATTCTTTAGGCCGCAGTTATATTTGGTTTTCGTTTACTGCCATATTTATGTTCATAGATGGCTATTGTGACATGCTCCACTTAAACTAATCACATATTTGGTCACCTCCAGTGCTCCCCACAAAACTACCATTCCATTATTTTTATTGATGGAATTTATTTTCATTGGTCATAAAGCAAATGAAACTTATTTTCTAATAAGAGAAGGGAAAGGGTCAAAATGACTTTCTTACACTACAAGAAACAATCCTTCAGGATTTTAATTTTTCCTGGAGAATTTCCCTCTTGCTAGTCACTGGGGTGGGAGTCCCAAGTAGTGTTGACACAGAAATTCAAATTTATCCTGTAACTAAATTGATACCAAATCAATTTACATTATTGTATTTCCAATTTTAAATTTAAAGAGAAATGAGAGACCTTAGAATGTAGTTCTCATTGAGCTTACTTATTTTCAAGTAAAATTTATAATTTTCAAGTAAAGTTTGATGAAAACATCTCTGTTCAGAATATAAACCCACTGTGGTTCAAATCCTGGTTTCTTTCTACATATCATGAGTGTATTGTGGGAAAAAATTCCATTCAGTTAGGATTTAACTTTGGCTTTCAAAGCTTAGATAACTGTTACACTGAAAGTCTCTCATTTCTCTGCATTCATGTCTGCTTAACAATTAACCAAGAATTACTTTACCAACTGTGTCTAATTTAGCTTTTGTGCTTAATTTCTAGGATTAAATTAAAAACAGATGGCCCTTGAGTGGTAAAATGATCATAAATTAGTTTTATATATTGAAATTAACATGGCAAAATATTAAAATGAAACTGAAGTGCATTTTTTTGCTGTGCCTTGCTTTTTATAAAAGTTAGCATGATGGTGCGTGTAATTGAGCAATCTTGCGCTACGGATCTGGAGCCCTAAAACTCCATCTGTCCAGAGAGTCACCTCCTACAATGTGGGGTACTTTTCCACAGAATTACACAGAAGGATTTTCTGTTCTTAATTGCATACTTCATTAAATAAGACAGGATGAATATTGAGATTTAGAGATCTGCTCAAACTCACAATGCAGTTTAGGGGCATAGGCCCTATGAATTCAGTGAGATTTGGGCACTCTTTTTCTGCATCCTATACACTCTCGTGCTCTCATCTCCCTCAGTTCCACCTATAGTCAGCAAAAAGCTGCTTATCTCAGCACGCGAGAACAATCAGACCCCAAGAATTTAATTTAAGGAAAAGCTGGTTTAATTCTCATTCTTTTTCCTAGAAAGTCTCTTTGAGGGGAAGGTTCTCCTCTCGGAATTTTTTCCCAAGATTTGGGCATGAGATACAGGCATCTCCTTACTCTACATGTACTTCTTATGAACAAGGCTTGGGACTTGCACAGACAAGGAGGAGAGTTGTTTTTATGAACAAGTGGGACTTGTGTAAATATGGAGGCACGGACGCAACATAGACAGAACACCTTCTGCTCGTTTAAAACATGTTAAAGGCATAACTGAGCCTAAGTGAGACACACTAATTAATTAATTAATTACTTTGTAAGATTGGTAGGAAAAAGGGCTTAAAGGAGTAGGTCAGCAGTAAGAAACTCCTGTCATCATTTTGTAACAGGTGGCCAGTCCATTGATATTTTTTTTCTGAGGAATGCCAAGCACCTTCAAGTGTTTCTGGTTTAGGTCTTCTGTTTGGAAGGGCTGAGAAGTATCTTCCATCTCCTTCATCTCATCTGTCCCAGCTTCTCCTCCCTGATGCAGTAACCACTAAAACATTCTTCAACAAAGCTGTGCCTGCAAGCACAAAGCAAAATATGCACACAAATGAAGACAGTGCAATTGGAGCTGATTTATTGCTGTCCTCAAGGCAAAGGACTCCTGCTGACTGTGGGGATAATAAAATAACATTAGGCCCCTGGAATCATGTCAGAATTAACACTCTGACCTCAAGTTCTGTTTATCCTCCTGCCTGACCCACACAATAAAAATGTTTTCCTAAGGAAAAGTTATTCTCTTTTTATGCGTGAAAATCAAATGGCATTGCTGGGTGTTACACTGATACATCAGCCGTGTGGCAAGAGAAAGCTTATGCCACAGCACACAAAATCAAGAGGAACTAGTGCATGTTTACCCTTGATTATCCCAGATTTCTATGTCAGTCTACACATACCCCTCCTGTTCCTGTGTGATGGAGCTCTGAGCCACCTTGCCCAGCTGTGTTTCTGTTTGATCCCCCTCACCTGGCTCTTTACCACAGCTGGAGTGGCACTACTTGCCTGGGGTCTGCTTTGTAGAAGGATGGTTTCTTTCTGCCCTTCATCTGCCCAGCAAAATGACACAGAAAGTGGTGCAGAGCCAGCTTGCTGCTTGTGTAGGGTCATGGGAGACCCATGGGAGTGAGGAAAGAGGTTTGGGGAAGGATCCCGTGCCCTAGGCTGGGAGGGTATGGGAGGAGAGGGTACCAACATGCCGCTCACTAGGCTGCAGCCTCCCACTGGCATCCTACAGGTCAAAGCCTTGTCCATCTACTAAAAGGAGACAGTCTTGGGAGTAGGAAGCTTGCAGTGGAGAGAGTAAGGAAAGAGTGCCCTGCCCCAAGCCACAGTTCATAGATACCTCAACAACTTCCCATCTGATAGTATCGCCTTGTTCAGTCATGTCATGGCTCTTCTTTGGTATCACCACTACGCACATATAGTCTCTAGGATGGTGAGGTGTTTACAGAAAACAGGAACACCTGAATATGACTAAAAGCAAGAAAATCTTGCATTTGGTTGAACAAATGGTAAGTAGAGGCAATTTGTTTTCCTTTATATTCCCAGATTTTTCTGTATTTCAGAAAAAGAGAGAAAAGAGTAAAATTGCACTTTTGCCACAGCATAGCTTCCACCATCCACAGCAGTCATCTTCTGTAGCACTGACTTCTGCATTTGCCTCTTCTGCCACTGCAAATCTAGGAATTTTGGTAATTGAACAAAATTCAAAAGACCATTTGTGCTGACACATATCAGCACAGAGGGGCCTTGGTGGCACGTAGCATTATCTTCTCTGTTCTATTTGCCCCCATTTCTCTTTACATCCAGCTTTACATAATTTGAAACCAGAGGGCCCAGCAGTAACATAAGCTCATCACAGCCTGCTGTGTTGGCTTTGCTCAGCATGTCTCGTATGCCAGTCGAGAGGAATGGGAAGCTGACCCTGGCCTTCTGAGACCAGGGCCCCAACTCTACCAAGAGGAAGCTTGAATTTATGGAAAAGCAAAGGAAAGAATGTAAGAAAGTGGGAAGCCTACAAAAACTCTAAAAATAATGTTTTCTCTCCAAAATCAGCAGTCAACAAATCTGCCTGTCCTGGAAATATTTTTAAAGCAGAGCATGGATTACACATGGGCTCTGAGCACACCTTGTATTCCTGCAATACATCTGAACTCCTATTTAATAAAACAGGATGCAGCACTGTATATAGGACTCCATATTATCATGCATATATTATAACTATAGCTAAAGCTTACTATTGAAAATTTAGTTTTTTGACATCTTTTAGTAATCATAAACCTCCAGTGTGCTTGAACTATACCTTATTAGGCATGAAGGGATCTTTATGCTTAACTGCTGTGATGACAAGGAATTACATTAAGTAAAAAAAAAAAAAAAAAAAAAAAAAAAAAAAAAAAAAAAAAAAGACCATAATCTAATTGTGAAAACCTTCCTAAATTAGGCATAAACACACAGAAGCAGATTAAATAGTACAAGTCCCACATCCTTCTGGTGGATCTGGCTTGAACATACACATGGCTCTTTTTTTTATGGTTTGATATATATTTTTCTGTGAACTTTTTGCCTGGTTGCTTATTTAGGGTGGGGTTTTTTTGGGGGGGTGGTATTGTTTTTGTTTGTTTGGTTGTTTTTTTTTAATTCTCGTGCATGTCTGGTCTGCCTACATCCACCATATAATATGCTCCAGTCCAAAGATCACAAGCTTGATGCGGGTCCATCCCTTAAATTTGCTTAAAAGCTCCTTTGAGATGTGCGGTAGTGTCAGAGGTGAGCTCTCGTAAGAAGAGACTCCACTGAAATATTAGCAGGACCTAGTCCCTCCAGCTAGATTGAAAACAGCAAAAGAAAAGTCGTTATCTCCTTGGCAAATCAAGAAACATAGAATAAAAGGAGAGAGAGAAAAAAATCATAGTATTTTTCAGATTACACAAGACCTTCACTTAGTGAAGAAATTCCAGGGTCTCCAAGAAAGATGCAGCAAGTGTGAAGTATCAACAAGTGCTTTGTAACCACCCTTAAGTACACCTTGCTGCAAAACAGAAATTCTGTTGTCTGAAAGCTTTCAAGGACTAGATGGGATATTTTTAGACGCTTCAGAATGACACTTTAAGGGTACTAAAAAGAAATGCAAATCAGTTAGGAAATGGGAAAAAAAAAATCAAAACATTTAAAAACTCTAGGGAAAGGACCAACAAAATGAGTTGCTTACCTCCAGTGAGTGGTAGCATTGAATACATTCTTAAGACACACTGAGAAATATTTAGAACATTTTAAGTAAGCAAGGTAATGTGATTGCACAGGGAAAAAAAAGACTGCTATGTTTGTGTATTTTGCCTTGAAAGTTATGCAATTTTCCAAGACAATGATTGTTTTTATTTAGTTCTGCTAAGATATTACCACGAACAAGCAATTATGAAAACCGAGTTTTATTTTCTGTAATGTCACTGACACAGTCCGGTCTGCCAAAGGGCAGATAACAACAGGCAGCTTTCGATAAACCAGTGCTTTAATCACGCAGGAAATTTTTCGCACCACCTAGTCTCAGGCAACTTATTCGGGTACTGAGTGGCATTAGACAAGCTATTCTATCCCACTGGGGACACAGTCCCCAGATCCTAGCACCTAGCCTGAGAGGGACTGAGCCAGCCGCTTTGCTGGAGCAGGCAGTAACAAGATGGGGTGAAAGAGCTGAGCGCCATAGCAGGGCACTGTCAGGACCAAAGGACCCGCTGGCACCAGAGTGCCAGCGTCTCAGAAGGTCACCCTTCCCAGGAAAAGCACAAGGGGCTCTATGAGGAAGGGTGCCGCCACACGTGTGTCCCTGTCAACTGGCCATGTCTGGGTGGGTTGGGAAGAGAGAGGTGCCATATTTTTCAGCCGCTTCAGCTGGAATATCTTGCTCTTGACCATACTGGTCAAAAAGGAGCCAGAACAGAAGAATGCAGATGCTGATAAACTCCTCAGCTCCACGTGATCTCTGACTACACGTCCTTCACAAAGTGTTTTTGCTTTTCCAGGTACCTCGGTTAATTTAGGAAGGTAAATACTCTAAAGGATGCAGCTCCCAAAACTCTTCAAAGCAGATATTTCCAAGATAAAGAAACCAGGCCACGGGTCTTCTGCATGACCAAAGAATTGTGCTGCAGGCTGTCAGCATCCTTCCCAGCATCGGAAATGTTTCATTTCTTTCTGAACAGCCTCACCTCCGCAGCAGGAGTGGTGATGCCTCCCTCCTGTCCTGCCCAGTCTGCCCACACAAACACAGCTCTCTCTTTGGCATCTCTCAGCTACCCGCAGAAGAAAAGCGACAGATTTGAACTCCATCTGTGAGAGATGGACCCAGACCTCAAGCCTTAGGCTATTGGTGTGAAAAGACAGGCCTCACTGCTGCAGCATGTGAGAGAAATCCTGCTCAGCTGTCTCAGGAAACGGGATGCACGACTTCAGTTGTGCTTGGGCTGAGGTCTGCAGCGGTAGCCCTGGCTCATGTGCCCATGCTCTGGAGAGACGGAGAATTTCAGACAAACCCTTGTACTTCATGCTTAGCTCTGCCTGCACCACTTCTCAGCACGCAGTTTTAGCTTGACAGCCTAAAGAGTGTGGCTTCTGAGGCCATCCATGCATTTTATGTAAAGTACATGCTTATATATATATCTACATATATATACAATTTATACGCAAACACACAAGTCAGTACGCAGTTGCTATCTCCTCAACCTCTCACTAAAAAACTAAAACCAAATAAAACAGTCCCTCTCCCATCCTGCTGGGCACTTCCTAATTTCCACTTCTCAATCTGACAGCAAAACATATGGTGGAGAAATTGCATCCCCACAAGTTTCCTGAAAACAGGGCGTTGGTGTATTTAACAAGCTATCAGAAAAGCTACTGACCCAGCTCTCCATAGAGTATCAGCTAACGAGAACACTGAGGGAAGCCTCAAACAGTAAGAGATTGGACTGTGTATCCTATCAGACACAGAGAAATCGCCTGGAAGACAGGAAGACCCTGGGACATAGGTGCTGCTATTTCCTCTGCTAACAGAGTGCCTTGTTGAGGTTGCTCTGCAGAGGTGCATGGCAAGCCCTGCTCGCTCTGCAGGAAGCTCTTTGGCATACCTGGGTCTTGGATCATATGCCAGAGCTCAGCTTGACCCTAATTAGTAGATCTTGCACTGGAGAACTTATTGTCAAGTGACTATTGATGGTTCCAGATGCGAAGACATAATTGTATTCACTCTTCAGCAGGAAAAAGAATTAGTATTGCCTTTATCTACAACATAAATGACATGGAACAATTCAGAAGAATTGAATGTTTGAATGCCTGAATCATGTAAGGACAGTCTTAATGAAAACTCTGTGTATCAATATTTTACACTTGAAATGTGTGAACTGTAAATGACTCTTAATTCATGAATCTTCATAAATATTAGATTATTCTAAATGCATTCATCATGCAATGCATTTATCATTTGTGCATAGCTTAAAGGTGAAGTGCTTCTCAAGATCCTCTTCATTTGCCAAAATTAGACTTTGATTTTGTTCTGATTTCTCAGAACCACACATCCTTCGTTATTCTGCAGTTGTCACCAAAAAAAATCTTTTTCAAACCTCACTAGTTAACACAACACAGAGAACAACCGTTTCAGAATAATGAATTTTGCAAATTCATCCTTTGATGAACAATCAGAAAAAGAAGCAAATATGACACATTGTTAAGTATACAAATACGTAGACAAGAGTACTTTTTCATTTTCATTTTTCCTGGTGAACCTGTAAGTTTAATTACCAAATTTAGTATTTTCTGTAATTTGCCAGAAAAGCTAATACATATTTTCTTCACAATCTTTCATAGGAACACCCAAATAACAGATCTTAGCTAAAAAGCAAGGGATAGAGTTGTATTTTTTCCACAAATTATACAGAAAAGCCTTTTACCTGCTGTTTGGAAATAAAATGTTTTTGACTGTAAAGCACGAGGCTTAAATGCTTTTCTATCTGAAAATAAGACTTATTTTGGCACATAAAAATTTCAGACCTTGATCCAAATAGCAGATGTCTACATTTGTTGAAAAAGCTTGGGTAAGTTTCCTTTGACCTCTGGCTATCAGAGAATTTGTGAAAGAGTGGTTACGTCAGAGCTGTTTCAACTCCCATTAAGTCTGTGGAAAGACCATAATCACAGGTCCAATGAATCACTTTTCTTTTCTGTCTGTTTCTTTCCATTGATTCTAAAGGTTGGCTAGTGTGATGAATGTGATAGGCTCTGGTTTAAATATCTACATTGGAGGCAGGAAAAAAAAAAACAACCCAAACTTCTGCATCCAGCTCTTTCCCAGCTGCTGCCTACCTCTGGATCATGTTGTTGGAGTGGTCTGTATCATCGGAACACAAGAAAACACTCTTTCACTGTGAGAGTGGTCAAATACTGGCACAAGTTGCCCAGAGAAGTTGTGGAGTCTCCATCCTTGGAAGTATTTGAAACCTGACTAAACTCAGTCCTGGGCAACCTGTTTTAGCTGACCTTGTTTGAGCAGGGGGGGTAGACTAGGTGACCTCAAGAGGCTCCTTCCAACTTGTGGTTCTGAGAGCCCCTTCCAAGAGTATCCATATGGAAGAGAGATCTTGGGTGTAGCAAGTTAGACATGCTCCATGCTGCATTAATGCCAGCGCTGGGTGCCTGGGAAGGACTGTGTGTGCCTGAGAAGTGTTCGTGCTGGGGAAGCAGGCAGTGTGTACTGCTGTGCTGCAGAGGGAGGCTGAGAGTTGAGTGAGAATCATAGAATCATAGAATAGTTTGTGTTGGAGAGGACCTTTAGAGGTCAACTAGCCCAAACCCCCCTGCAATGAGCAGGGATATCTTCAACTGGATCAGGTTGCTCAGAGTCCTGTCCAACCTGACCTTGAATGTTTCCAGGGATGGGCCATCTACCACCTCTCTGGGCAACCCATTCCAGTGTTTCACCACCCTCATTGTAAAAAACTTCTTCCTTCTGTCTATAAATCTATCTTCTTTTAGTTTAAAACCATTACCGCTTGTCCTATTTCAACAGGCCCTGCTAAAAAGTTTATCCCCATCTTTCTTATAAGCCCCCTTTAAGGACTGGAAAGCCATAATTAGGTCTCCCCGGAGCCTTCTCTTCTCCAGGCTGAACAACCCCAGCTCTCTCAGCCTGTCCTCATAGGAGAGGTATTCCATCCCTCTGATCATTTTTGTGGCCCTCCTCTGAACCTGCTCCAACAGGTCCGTGTCTTTCCTGTGCTGAGGGCTCCAGAGCTAGACACTGTATTCCAGGTGGGGTCTCAGCAGAGCAGAGTAGAGAAGAAGAGAAGGGGTTTCTGTCTGCAGCGTGCATGGGGCAAGCGTGAGGCATGTTGTGTGTTGCAGGGATTTGGGAAGGGAGCGATTGTACTGTGTGACTTGTGCTCTTTACTCATGGAAGAGTACTGTGCTGTGAGTGGTCTACAATACAAGGGGTAGAGGAGTACAGCTGGCAGCAAGATTTCATGTGGATCTGGAAGTCTTCTGGGACCCTCAGCAAAGAAAATTGTCCCTGCCTATGACCTACTGGAAGAATATTGAATCTGCTATCTACACCTTGAGTGAGGATCTACCCTGTGAGCTCAGACCATGTATTTAAGTTGAATTGTGTAATGGCATCTTTTTACGATTGAAGGGAAAGGGGAGAAGTATGGCCTTCTAAAAATAGGCATGCTCCAGATGGAGAGAAGGACAGGGCAGGAGCTACAGCTGGCCTAGCATCTGTCACTGCACCTGGGGCTCTCTCCAAAATCCTGTTTTCATCATTTTCTCTTCTTTGAAAATCCCTTGAAGAGGAGCCCACAGGACGAGGCCATCCCAGAAAGGAGACACGAATGGACCAGCAGCTGCATTAATGAGATTTAGGCAAGGATTGCCTGGATCAGAGGGTTGGAATGTGTAATCTGAACAGCAAAGCCAGCCCAGCTGGCTTCACAGCAGTCTTTATCCCATGAGTGGTGGGACAAGCTGGGTCACAGGACTGGAACAAGAACTGCTATACTACTTTTTCCTTTCAAATCTGGACTTGTATCTAAAAGAACTGCTCTTGCCGTGTTTGCTCATCCTTTCTTCTTTCATCTACCGTACTGCAATCTTTTGGACATAGAGGAGGGATACATTGTTGCTTCGAAATACCAATTCACTGAGTACAAACGGATCAGATGAGAATTGTGTGAGGCCTTATAAATAGAGATGAGTAGAGTCTAAAATAGCTCATCTGACAAAGTACACACAGATACCATCAAAATACTCATGGGTGAATGAATAATACAATCTGCTTGACATCTTAAAAATGGTGTGTTGGGTGTATGCTCTTTAATGCTTGCAAAAAGCCATCCTGTGGGGCCATCGGTGGAAAAAAGAGATCAAAAAAGTGCAAGTAAGCTTGTATATGAGAAAGCCTCTCTAACTTCTGAACAAGGCATTCAATACTTATACATAAATACTACACTGCTCAAGACTTTTACCCATACTGAGAGAGAAATGTTGCCAAGTTGCTGTCTGGTGTTAAATGGGTTGTACACAATAGATGTAAGAAGCAAGTAATTCAATGGAGCGCTTGTGGGTTACACAGAAGTTTGCTTTCAATGTCATCTTCCCTAATAAAAATGCAAATATAAAGCTAATTCAGTTACATGAGCGCTCAATAAACCTTAGTAAGAGCAAAACAAAAGTGTTGGATTGTTCTTCTAGTACATTATAGTCACATCTGATTCCTTCACTAATGTTCTTTTAGGAGTCACTCATTTCTATTATTTGAAAAGGTCACATTTCATATGCCAAATGGTCCTATAATGTTCCAAGTCTAGTTTCAAACCAGATGAATAGCTTAGTGACCTCTGGGAGCTGTTGTCTTTATAATACGTGGCTTGTTAGAACATTTTTGATGTGAGGTACAATTAAATAAATAGCAAAGTCAGCAACCCCTTGAGAGAGAGCAGTTCATCTCACCTAACTTTAGCCACCTAAGTTAGGCATCAGAGATCTCTGTGTAGTTGATGGAGCTCTCTTGGATAGGTTCTGAAGGTGATTCATCTCATCCTGAAATAAGCAACAAAGAGAGGTGAGATGAATTGTCCTTTGGACGTGCTCATCTCTCTCCATCAGCTAAAGAGAGCTGACATAACTGCCTTAGGGTATCTTGGATGATTAGCTTTAAGATCTCTGGTCACTTTTAGCTGTCCATCTGATCAATGGGATAATGTGATTTGTATGCACAACAGCTTTTAGAGATCCTGTTTCTCTCCACTCACTTCATAAGTAATAAATGCTCTGATTTATGGGCAGGCCATATATGCATACATACATATATATATATAAAAATGTACATAATTTTATGTATATGTATATTTAAAGGACATATAGTGCTTTATACTTCTTTTGGTATTCTGCTATTCTTTGCTTTCATTTTTTGAGACTGGGTAATGATCTCCTTCAATCGATTTTAATTATATTAGCTGTCAGTTATCCTTCTGTTAACCTGAAGATCATTCTGCTCTTTCAGAAATTTACAGGGAGACTGAATAAGATTAACATTTCCACAGCTCCTAATTCCTGAAGAGCACCTTGATACTTCAACTGAGTTGAAAGGCGTGCTACCAGGCTGAGTATCAGGGACAGGGAGAGAGAACTGAAGTATTTGATCACCAGGACTGACAATTCACAGTGATTTACCCTAAATCTTATCTGTCTAGCTCTTAGTTAAGTAATGTTAGTGTGCATACAGAAAAATCCTAGTGACAATGGTCATGGTCAATAATTGAACAAGTTTGGGTTCTCTACCTCAAAGCAAACTAAAAGAAGGACTTGTTACAGCAGATGTTAGCTGTGTAACAATTTTGTTAGTGACACAACACCACTTCCTTCACTGAGAGCACTTCACCTGTTTCCTACTGACTTTTTCTGCTCATGCTGCTGCCACCATGGATTCATAATCTCTTTTTTATGTATTCATTTGCATTAGCAAATCATGAACCAGGGACCCACATTTGGCCTGGAGCATAAGGGAAAATGCAGCCCCTTATTGGTAAGGACACACAGATGGATGGGAACCTTTAAGACCTCTACACAAATGCTGTATTTGCATCTACTGAAGAGTGAGACAGGCTGGAAGCAGCCAAAGAATGCATCTGCACAAGCCTAATACATAGGAATTTTTCTTAGGATATGGGAGACTGTGTGTCTATACATACACAGGCATATGGAGAGGTATGGTGAGAATGGAGAAGGTATGAAGTTAGGGAGAATATGTTAGTAGCCAGAGTGTTAGAGAAAAACATGGGACATTAATCTGTGCCCAATGTGTGGAAGTTACTGCACTCGATGCTACATTGCAGTGAAGGAGGTCAGCACAAAGAGGTTCATGAATGGATATTTATAGTTAAAAAAGAAACAAGAAAAACAGTCTCCAGCTTTCCTGTTTTACTGAATGTTGGGTTGGGGTTTTTTGAAAAAAATGGGTTGCTATAAGTGTCTAGTTGGCAGTGGTGAGCTATGTAAAACATGCTGCGGGAGCCCTGAAGTGCAAGAAAAGCCAGAAAACATAAACGGCGATGACCACATTCCGTAAGAGTAACTGACATCAGTGCCTGGCAGAAAGATTTTAATAGTAAAAACAACCACTGTTTTAAGTAGAAATATTCATCCTCCAAAAAATAATGCATCAAATAAGCAGACTGGGCTGGACTGAAAACTGTAAATTTTAAACTCACTGTATTAAACATCTTTCATTAAAAGTACTTCCTAGAGCCACAAAAAATTTCTAAATAATGTATACAGACAATAAGAAGATTTTGGGGAAACAATGATGACTTTACGTATGGAATCTTTTTTCAAGTCCTGATCATGTGGGGTCTAACACCATGAAAGTGATGACTTCCATGACATGCTGTGTGGTCAAATTCAGTATGAACCATTTCTTGACAGTTGACTTCTTGGTGACAGAATTGTCCTTCTGAAGTTACACTAGAGAGCTGGTATCTTGCTGCAGATGCATCTTCCTCTGTAATTAACATGTTATACATACATTGAGTTCCTCTGGAAAATGTGTGTTTGCAATGGGAATTCTGGCAGAATATGTTGATTTCACCACAGCCCCCATGTTTTGTTTATGAGTGACAGAATTTATATACACGGACCTGAATGTTTTCCACAACAGATAAGGATGGAATTGCAAATAAATATGCAAAATTAATACAATTTATTATGGTAATTTTGCCTTGTCCTCAATTAATGGTAGGGGCTATTTTCAGTTTGGTGCTTGCAGAGTAGTAGGTCATACACCTACAATTTTATTTACTGATTTTGTAAAATGAACAATTGGCTCAATTAAGTGTACTCTTAGGAAATCTCCATTTTCCCCCATCAACCCCAGCCATGATAAACATCACCCTTGGGCCTCCATCTTGTTCCCTTAGGAACATAGCTCTAAGAATCTCCATGTACCTTTAGGATTATATCTGAGGTTTTTTTGTATTTTCTCAGGAAGGCACATCTAAATGTTAGCAGCTGGGGATTTTACTTTGCACCTACTCTTCAGTAAATGTTGTTACTGCAAATCATAGATGAAGTCCTGGTACTTTGTATTCTTTGCACCAGAGTGATTAATGACAAGTTACAAAGTAATGTAATTTCCTTCTTCTTAAGATGTGTAAAGATAGTATTTTTTTCCTAGAATACCAGAAATTCTGTATAATATGCAATAGTTTAGAGACTGTTTTAAACTGTATGACCTTTTTCTTTTCCTTCCTGTTAACACAACTGACAGTTTTATACACACACGCACCACGTGCATCCCTGCACACAAATTTCAAAATATATTCATATGAGAACAGATTCATTTTATAAGCACAATAAACGCTTTTCTGAACTTTAAGCCACAGCCAAGTGGCTGTATTTTGGTTATGGCTCATTTCACAGCTCCTCCCAGAGATGAACTGGGGAGTTGATGCAGGGTTCAGTGGTTCAGCAAAAGTTAACTGTTGTGTGGAGGCAGCAGAAAGCCACGCTAGTTCTGAGGTGACACTGTCTCGGCAGGAGACAGACAAACAGAGAGATACGTCTTTTTGATTTGTCAGGAAAACCAAAAAGACCTTTTATCTGCTGAGATCTGGGTCCACTTTATCCTTTAATACCTAAGAAGAAAAAAACCCTGTTGCAAAGCTCATCCATAAATATTTTACAACAAAATACAGGGAATTACTGCAACAATTTCCTGAGCATAACTATTATTTTTTGTTCCCATTTGTATTTGACAAATGATAGCTATATATCTAAATGATTCAAGTGGTTTTATAATAACTGATTACTAATATATGAGAAGTCAAGTTAAACAGAAAATACTTCTATCAATTCAGGAACTATGTAACATTTTTAGCAATGTTGAAGGAAATTCTTTATTAAACTGAAGAAAACAGAATCAGTGTTCTGAAGATTTTTTAAGAAATAACACCTTGTATTATAATTACTTTTATTATGCATATAATTTTTAAAATACTGTAATACTTCTTTTAAGAACCAACAAAAATTTGGTTAACGTTAAATAAATGTAAAAAAAAAAAGTTGAGACTTTTAAAAAACCATTCCCTGTGAGTATAACCATGGCATTGCTACATAGTTTATCAAATCATATATTGGTTAGCTGTAGATGCTGTTAAGATCACCTGAACCGATGCTAAACAAGTAAAAAAGTGTTCGGCATCCTGACAGGTCCATAAGTGAACGGAATGTGGTCTTTTCTCCAGAAGATCATGCAGAAGGCTGTTAGCTAATGAGTCCAAAGGAACTCAGTTTTGTTATGTTTTGCTTATGGGGAGTTACTTCATAAATTTTATCTATCTTCTTTTGATCAAAACATTTTAGTAGCCATTTTATTGATCTACTCCAGTATTCCAAAACCTGATTTAAAACATATATTAGTCAATTCCAAGGTGAAATAATGACAGTGCAAGGGGAAAACAAACACTTTTGCAAAGAAGTCCCCAAATCTGTGGCTTTCCTACAAATGTGAACACTTTTTGCAGCTTTCTGTAATACACAAGTATTGTGGCTATCAACCTGTGCAGTATTATTCTTATCTTTCCTTTCATGACTAATTCAGGCTGTGATTCATCCCATCTAACTTTACTCATTTGAATGTTGGGACCTTGTTTCCCTCTGTAGCTTTTGTAAAAGATTGTGGATCTCTGGAGGTTAATTCACCATTCCTGTCTTAGATGGCAAGGTACCTGCATGTGCCTCTCTTCCTTCTCACCAACAGAGGAAATGTCCAACACAAGTAGCTTATGTTAGATGACAGCTGCTTGGCAAGATGAGTATCTCTTCTGTGTCTACCTCTTCCTTATGGTTAACAAGCATCAGCCCTAGAGGAGTGTATTTGTTGACATCCACAAATCATTCCTGACTCAGTTGCTATCGGGTTTACCAGAAGTGATGACATTTCCTACCCAATTTTTGTGTTTTAGTTTACTGTTGAAGCATTTCTTAAGAAATTAGAAGACGCAACTTCTATGTCCTCCTCAGCCTACATCTCCCCAAGTCAAAGAGAATTTCTCAATCAGAAGGTAACATGGGAACTGGGCAAGGCATTTCCCATTTCAGATCAAGTCCCAGTGCATGTGAGAGACAGCATCCATGGGTTAAGATCAATCCCGACCCCATGCGCGGAGGCATGCAGGGGAGAACGGGGTGTCTGATCTGACCCCAGGAGTACTTCATCTTTCTATCCCCTCACTGCCTCCAGCAACTGACAGAAAAAATCCAGGAAAAAAACCTCAGTGCAGGAAGTGGCTTCATGCTCTGAATCCATAAGATTTTACAATATACTTAACAGCAGGCCAGCAACAGAGACCTGAGTTCACGCAGACGGTTACAACACATCTTATTTCTAGCATGTCTTACTGGTGAACTGAAGGATCCCAGGGGTCAGAGCATTAGATACTACGGATGCCTTTCCTAAGAACTAACCTCTCCCTCATGCAAAGCACTGAGAATACAAGGGACAAGTTCAGCACTGAAAAACCCACTTGCATAGCTGGGATTAATTGTACCAACATCCCTTCGTGAATATCAGCCTAAACGCTCGAATTTCCATATACTTAAGTAAACCTCATTCCCCTTCTTCCCGCTGTGCCATCTGCACTTAACTAGACCTTCCTATTGGCGGTACCAGTATGAAATAATTAATATTCCTATTAGGAGATCTTTACTTCCTTAATTTTCTCCCTGAGGAAATTTATCTAAGCATAAACCTGTTTGCGTTTTCAATATATTTCTGTCCAGGTTTTTGATTACAGCAGACTTGGGAATTCTTGGCAAACAACTTTGAAAGGTTATTCGCAATTAGCTTTCATAATGTAGCTAATTCTAACAATGAAGTGAGATTCACCTTCCCGGCCCTCAAGTGTCTTTGAAGAAAAATTCCCAATAAATTTAGTAATAACTTTTAAAATGTTTTCTCTAGTCTATGGCTCCCAATGAGACATTAGGCTCTTCTCCAAACTTCTTTTTTTTAAAAATTTTGGTTTTTTTAATATTCATTTCTCTTCTGTGAATAATTTCTGAAGAAGAAATAATGGAACTGTGATTACCAAAAACATACTGAAAATAAAGTAGTTATGCGAAACTTAATAGGTTCTTCTGGTATCTGCATCACTCTACTGGAGCAAATAATAAGTCCATTAAGACTATGTCTGCATTAAGAGGTAGTGAGAATCAATAGAAAAAGAGCTCTAATGAGAAATAGGTGATGTTGAACAGCTGTGTTTATTTCAGCTCCTATATGTAAATGGAAATAGCTATTACTTCCATACCAAATATGTATTTTCATTTACATACAGGCACTGAAATAAACATAGACATAGAGAGATAGATACAGATATGGAAATATCCACATTTCAGCTCCATGTTTTACTCCTGTGGTGATCACATTGTTCACATTCTTAAGTAAAAACCTTATACCGTGTCTGGTTGCGCCATCACAGTGTTAAAAAAATACCTGTGTTCTGTTGTTTGTTATGATACTTTAATACACTTCTATTTACATTCAAGTAAAGCTAATATGAATTATATACTGATTAGTCAACTTTTAATTTGCAGATTTATAGCCTTTGTTTTGGTTACAAATTCCAGGATGTGAACCAAAGCCCAATAAATAGGAATGATCGAGAAAATCACTACAGAAGGACCCTTTTGCTTCAAACTAGTTTATTAATGTGCATGTGTGCTCCCCAGGAGTACTGAAGTCCACAAAGCACAGAGTAATATCAATTTCATGTTCGTTGCCCTGATTCTTGGTTATAGACCCTGTGCTTGTGTGGCGAGGGTATTGTGGTCCTCTTATATCAGCTTTTCTCTGACCTTTAGGAAACTTTTTCACCACAGCAGGCATATGCCAGGCTAGACATAGGTATGAACGTGTCCCAGGAGCTCTGACAAATCACAGTCCCTTAGCGTGAGCCGTGAAGAACCACTGCCTTCCTGAAATAGGAAGTCAGATTCTCCCCCTGCAAAACAGAGATGTCGACATCTCAAACTCTGTGGTCTTTTCCAACCTTTCATCTGACATAAGTAAGTCCAAAGATAAGACTTCTGAGCACTTCTTTATACCAGCAGTGAGTGTTTCTTGATTGGAGATATGAGTCAAATACATGGAAAATGCTACAAAGATTGTTCTTCATTATCCTGTTTGCCCAGGCACAAGTTTGCTTTGAGTGCTTCTCACAACAGTACGAGAGGCACAATAAATGCTGCAAGGATTGCCTTGGTGCTTAGAAGAGTGAAAAAGCCACCATCTGTTGGAATAAGCCCTGACAGTTTTCAGTATTTGTGTGAAGAAATAAAATCTAGTGTGAATAAAAGCATGTGGACAGAGCAGCCAGCAAACCTTTAACTTGAACATATATCATTCTTCCTTCCTTTCTTTTGCCAGACTATTGCCTTGATGTCAGTCAATTCCTTTTAAAATATCTAGATAAATATTATGACAACAGTAAGCTCAAGCAAATACAGTGTGAAATATACTGATGTCAAAAATCACCTAATAATCTATTCACATATCAGGTTTAAAAATGGACACAGAAAAGAAATATTTTGTTCATGTTCAGTTATTTATCTGTCTCTCGGTCACTCTGTATGACTTATTTTCAATCAAACAAGTTGTCTAAAGTCAGCAGTTCCAAATAGCCTTAATTTGATTTTTTTTTTCTTCCAGCTCAGCAAAGACCTTTACTGTGCTTTCAGTGCCCATCATATAAAACTTAAAATACAAACATTTATCCACTATATGTGCCTGCCTCTGTGCATTCTAAGGCTATATCTATATTAGCAAATAGTGCAGCCTAGCGGGAGCCGATTTGTGCAGCACAACAGTTGGTGCTGAGGGCTGATGCCCATGCCAAATGCATTTCAAAGGGTTTCACTGCGGACCACCTCCAGTCCAGTGCCCCAGCCTGGATGCTTGTTAGCAGCTGGAGCTCATTAGGTGAACCCCTGGGATGCATTTTCCAGCTTAGTTTCATCCAAAAGAAATCCAGTTAGCATGCTTCAAGACAGTTTTGCAATGTGAGCTAAAGCAGGGTATGTGAGTCCCATCACAGGATTGCTTTCAAAAGTGCCCTCCTGATCCAAACTCAGACACTAATGTCAAGGCATCTATTGAATTTAGCTGAAGCACTTATCCAGCAATGGCTAACATGGGAAATGAATTTTTGGGGAGGCAATGTGTCACACAAAGAGGAGGAGTACCATGCCTTTTTATCAAAAAGAGACAAACATTAAAATAACAAAGCTCTTTTTTTTTTTTCCCCCTGAAAAAGAAGCCTGGTTTTCACTTATTTTAATCACTATTGGTATCAGAACCCTCCAGGTTTTCATTTCTGTTTCAATTCCTTCCTAATCCTGGGTGGCCTGTTAATTTAATGAAGTGACCTTTAGCCTGCTGTTTTGTAAGTCAATATTATCCCTTTGAGTTTTGTAAATCGTATTACTTTGACCTACAGTGCATGCCAGCTATCCAAGTGAGACTGTTCTTACTGTCTTTTGTTAAAGGACTCCTTTTCCTGCCAGTTCTTCTCAGGAGAAGGACAAATTAGCAGTGGACTTCTTTTTCACAAAGTAATTTTGCCATTCACCACAACTTTCATTGTACTTTGAGCTCTCCTTGCAAACTGTTTTATCTGATTTCTATTTCAGTTGTCAGCTGTTTGCTTTTTTCTTTTCTTTGCCTGTCTCCTCATTAATCAGGCATGCTTCTCTTTCATAATGCCTTTCTGTCGCTGTCATTTCCCAGATGTGACTGCCTGGGTATGTCTGCTTTTACCTCACTCAGGCTCTGACTTTCCACTTTTCATCTCCTTGTAAGTGCTAAGAGAAAGGCGACGTTAGACCCGAGCTTACCGAGACTGGAAATGTTCCCCATCGATACCTTCTGTGGTAGCTTATCTCATGCCCCTGTCTTCACTTTGGATCAGGGTCCCAGACCCCTCCATCTGTATCTCAGGTCTGTGGAATCCAAACCATCTGCTCCTTGGGAAGATAACATAATTAATATCTTAAAATCCTCTTTTTGAAAGTGCGACTTTATGAACTGTTAATGGTATTTCATACTTCACATTTGTAACTACATTTGACTTTTAATCTGGTTAGAGGCTAATTCTTTTCTTTTTAACTGTGGATAAGAAAAGTAGAAATTATATCTGGACAAACATGAACTTAATTATTTATTAAAATTCAATCTATATTTTTTCTCTGAAATACCTGAAATGGAGAAGCACTTGGCGTCATTCCCATCAGGTTCTCCTACATGCAATGTTCATTGCAGGTTATGAATCTCTTCCTGATCAACTTAGTTTCTGAAAGCAGTTCTCAAAACAAGCCAACGAGTTTTATAAAGCAACGTCTCTTATCTCCCTTTTTCAAGACTAATTTGAATGTTCCTCATTGTTGATAAACACAAATAGAACAACTGTATGTATTGGTTTTGGGAAACTGGAAGATATGTTATGGTATTCAGGTTAACTGAACAAAGCACAAGGGAAAAACTTCCATCTGAATTTTATTTAAGTTAATATTAAATTCTTTTGTGTTGTTTCAGCTGTGTGTGCACATGATAAAGTTTGACTACCTTATGAAAAAACAAAGAAAATTCTTCCTTCCTAAGTAAGCCAAACTCAATCTTAATGGCTTTTCATTTTAGAATATAAAAAGGTTTGGAAAAATTTGAATAAAACTGAAAGTAACTAAGGAAAGTGATAAATTGGTTAGTGATAATCATGGTTTGTATTCAATCTTGAACAAAGGAATTAAGGTCTTCTTTGCTTGGATGACTTATAATTTCTTAACTTGAATGCATTTCCTTGTTTCTGCTTTTTACCCTGTATTATGTAACACGGCTTACAAAAACAGCACACTTTGTAGATTCATTGCATGTCTTATAAAATACGTTTAATTTTTAATGTATACAAGATCTGGGTTTTAAAACCTATTAAGATCATCACTTACCAGGAGATGTTGTGCTTCTGTATCCATGATACACTTTGTATAAACATAACTGCAGAGTTAATAAGAATTCTTCCAAAATTCTAAACCAAATGGAGAAACAAATAAGAATAAAGATGAAGACTTCCACATATGTGGATGCAAACGTGTAAGCAAGACAGAAGTGGAGAGGAACAGGGTGATTGTTTAGAAGTTAATAGATGTATCCAAACAGAACCCAGAGAAACAGCCCATCTGCTCCATTGTTACCTCAATATAGAAATTACAAAAAGAGATGCCATCAAACATGTAATGTAATATCTAATATTTGTCCAGTGAAAAACTCCTTTTAGATATGTAACAGTTGCAAATTACAGGTTATTTACTGTAGAAATGTCAATGTTAAATTCCTTAGCAATGAATAACAAACAATAAACACTTTCTGAATTTTATTGGGCAGTCTGTCATAGAAAAATTGTTTATCGCTTTTTTCTTTCCACATCAGTGGCAGCTAACTTTAGCTTCATAAATCTCAAAATGTCACTGCTATGTGTACTTATTCTGAACTTTTCTTGGGTTGAAAGAAACTGTTATGGTTCAGATTAGGCAATATATAAAGCATGTTTTTTCTTGAAGTGCAGCATGCAGTCTGAGTACCTGCACTTCTTCAAGCAAACCAGTAAAATGCCTATGGATAGTACAGGACTAGATATCAAACTAGATATAAGGAAGAAATTTTTCACAATGAGGGTGATGAAACCCTGGAGCAGGTTGCCCAGAGAGGTGGTAGATGCCCCATCCCTGGAAACATTGAAGGTCAGGTTGGACGCAGCTCTGAGCAACCTGATCTAGTTGAAGATGGTCCTGCTCATTGCAAGGGGGTTGGACTTGATGACCTTGAAAGGTCCCTTCCAACTCAAACCATCCTATGATTCTATGATAGGACTATGTCAGGCTCAATATGGAAAGCTTCAGCAGGAAGCCCTGAATGTACAGTCCTATGCAGTTTCCTCTGCTCTTTGTCCAGATTCAGAAATCTTTTTATGAGGGTAGGTTCAGGTCATGAAATTTTAAAACAAAGCATGCTTTTCATTTTTTTTCCCCCTAATAAATACATCTCAATCAAGTTTAGTATGATGTTATTCTTGGCAAACTCTAGCTCTGTGCATGTAGTAGCCATGGCCATTTCCTGCCCCGTGATGCACATTCCATCTGACATTGATGCACTCTCATATTCCTACTGTGTACTGAGCATTTGGATGCCTTCTGGATCCAGTTCACTCTTGCCGAAGCAAAGAAGTACAACTGGCAACTTTCTGTGTCCACAAAAAAGCCACTCGCTGAAGAATCATCCATAGGAACTTTATATTACACCCAGACAGCAGACAATTGCTTCTCAGAGGAGCTAATGTTCTTTTCTGAAAACACTACTGCATACTTGTGTAGCTGCTCAGTGATTTTGGCACTGTACTGAAATCACTGTATAAATCCTAAGTATTATTGAGATTGGTTTTGACCTCAGGCCCAAGGTTGCCTCCGTGAAGCAAGCAGCAGATTTGAGGACTAAGCATGTATATGACATATGACACTGCTGAAGCTGAAATGAGATTTTGGACATTTTGAGACTTTTTCAGCTTTAAGAAGAAAGAGGTAAAGGGAAACATTGCAGTCTTCAGATAGCTAATGAAAGGCTATAGCAAAGACAGAGGCAGACCCTTCTTAGGGACTCACAGTGAGAGGACAAGCTGCCACAAGGGAAATCCCAGATAGACATAAGGAAAATTTATCACCATGACAGTGCTAAAACTGTAGAACAGGTTGCCCAGAAAGGCTGGGGAGTCTCCATCCTTGTGGCTCTTCAAGACTTGACTGAAGAAGGTACTGAGCAGCAGACCTACCTTGAGAGGTAAGTTGGCCCAAATGACCTCAAAAAGTCCTTTCCAACCTGCTTTATTATTCCCTGATTCTGTGACACAGAGCTCCTATAACTGCTTTTGCACTGCAACTGTGCAATAAAGTGATGTTTAGCAAATATGGTGGAAGAAAATATGTAGCCCCACTCATTCATTGCTAAAGTCTTTCCTGCTTCTCAAGGCATCATCCACCATGCTGCCTTTTTTTATAGAGGCAGACGCAGGCTTCACCCTCAGCGGCTTAATTCCTGAACTGTGCATAGGTTAGTCACTCAGCAAAACAGATACTGTATTTTCTAACTTTTATTTATATGTTCACAACTACTTTAATAGAAAAAAGTGACAGCATCTTATTACACAGTGTTCCTCAGTACAGATAATATCTAGACACGTGCTTTGTAAAAAGGCTTGCAAGAACAAATCCTATTCACTGTGAATAATTATGCATCAAGTTTTTAACTGCAGATGGGTTGTAAAATATTTTTCCTTTCAGCTCCGTGCTAGCATGCTTTTGATGCTGACATAGAGTAGTTATTAAAAATTCCACATGAGACAATGTTTCATCTAGTGCGAGAACAGTGCAGAAGAATAACGCAGAAGAATAGCACAGAAGTTTAAGAGAGTTGAGAGGCTTGGTTTTTTGCGTTGTGGGGTGTTATGATGTAGTGTGCCTCATGGCTCCTGATGGCCACACTGTTTCAGAAGCTAAAACGTACCCTTAATCTGCCTGGACAAGTACTATACAGCAGCTTGTAGGAACACTTTTTCCCAGACAGCATTACTTCCTAGCTTTAGGCTGAAAGTCTGGAAAAGTGTACAGCTGCTGTGGAATATTCATAAGCACTTTCTGAAGATGTGGACCATTGTTTCAATTTGTTAGGTAGTCAAACTAGCTAACAATTCTCTGATCGAAAATCTTTAATTTTTTTAATCTTTCTTGTGGTTAAAAGCTCATCTCCACAAACACAGAAAGCACAGAGGAATAATGACAAATGATAGAAAGGGACACCCTGCCCTGGTCCCTCCCCAGCCTATCACAGGAGAGGCATCAGCCCCATGGACCCATCATCACAAGTCAACTGAGGAGGGTCCCTGGATCACCTTACAAACTAAAGGGGATGCTGTCTGGAGTATGGGACTCGTTACGGGATGCAGAGGAAGAGCAGTTCAGAATTGCACAAGATATTTGATGGAGATTTTAGGAGACAAACCAAAGGCAGAAAAGGAGGGATTCATGGTGATCTGGGGAGGAACAAGTGCAGGGAAATAGAGGGAGAGGGGAATAAAAGGTCACGAGCAAACAGGTTGCTAGTTTGGCCATGCTGTGCACCTGTTCAACAGTCTGTCTTCCTATTAAACTCCAATTCTAATTATTTTTGTGGGTGGAGGGACTTTCTGTTCTGTGTGCACATGCAAGTACAGAGGTCTAAGTATCAGCAGTTGTAAGTCAGATCACAGGTCATACAGGCAAGGGTGCCAGCAACTAGAGAGATCAGAGTGCACGCTGTGTGAGTGTGAATTATAGTGCATAATCACAAGTAAGCATCAAGCATAACTCCGGTGAGTAGGATAAGTGGCTTAGGAGCCAGGTATTGGAGCAGTCGTAAGTCTGGGCTGCATACTGAAGAGACCAGAGTGGTCTGCAAGTTGGCTACTGAAGGGACCATGAGGTCCACGCCAGCAAGTGGAGATACCAAGGTGACTGGGAGTCGACTATTCTAAGGTCATAAGTCTTTGATCCACTATTAAAGCTATTTACATGTGTGCGTCCCTGTGTGCAAGGCAATTGGGTGTCCAGGAGATCCAGGGGCCTGGACTATGGGTAGACCGGGCATCTAAGTCCAGTTACTGGAGGGATCCAGGGTGCATGCGTGGGTTTCAGCTCCAGTAGCTGAGTGGGGCAAGGTGCCACAGGGGCTTACATGGCCAGGTGCCAGCAGCTGGGAAGACCGGGATCCAGGGGCAGCTACTGTGTGACTAAGCCCAGCTGCTAGAAGGATCTATACTGTACATATATGTGAGTGTATATGTATTTCTATTTCTATATATTTCCCACTAGCAGGCCTTCATCCCAGACAGAGAGGGGAAGGGGATGAGGTTGTTGGTGCTGTTTGTGTTTGCGTATGCTTTTTTCTGTGTTAATCTGTATGGCTGGCCGTGAGTATATGTACATGTGCACTGTGTGTACGTGTGTGTGCATGCCTACTGGGAACACGTGCTCAGCCTCAGTACTGACTGAGCCTGTGGACATGGAGCTGCAGCAACCTCACCTCTGTTGGGCTATCAGATTTGGCAGCTCCTACAATTCTCAGTCTAAACTTTTTTGCTTCTTCAAGTAGTGTTTGCTAAAGAGGTTACTCATCTGTAACTAGAATTACCTGAAAGAATTACCTGTACTGATGTTGTTGTCCTTGCTCATATGTCCGGTTTTCATTTATGACCCAGATCCTGGAGCTATGACCCATATGCATCATTGGTATAGTATCTCCTGACAATATGGCCCTGCAAGCTCACATCCTCCATGCTCTGAGAAATTGGAAACATGCTGTAAGTGTTGCTAATGATGTATAAGTACCTGATAAAAGCTGTTAGTGTCTGCCATGGGGTAATTACCTCACACACTATTTCATGGTTCTTCAGCTAATTGCAGTAATAACAGACTTCGAATTGCATTCAAAAGAGAAGAAAAAGGAGGTGGGTAAAGGGAGGTAGGAGGGGAGATGAACAATGAGCAAACTTTATACTAGTCGTGAAGAAGATGGGCAGGAAATAAATTTGGGGATTACACTGCATGACATCCTCACATTGCTTTTTAACGATTACTGACAAATCCCTGACTAATGTTGTCAGCTTTCATAGCCATCAGGAAAACGTCAAATCCCAAATCCTGTTGCGTAGCCAGTGATAGATATACTTCTGTTAATTTTCACTTTGTAAATGATAAAAAACTCTGGAGACTTTGTGATTTTATTTTTAATGCTTATGCAGTCACTTGACAACATGTAGAGTGTCAGTACTGGTGATATTATAAATCCTGTTGGCCAAAGGCTAACAGAAAGCCTATAACAAGAAAGCAGGAAAAACTCCTGAGGGTTGTATAATCACTTAAGGAGAAGAGTATCTGAAACACTCTACAGAACAAAATGTTGACAACGGCTGAGTTTTTAAACCCAGGATTAATGTTTCAGCTTGAGAATTTAGCAGGGCCAGCTGCTGGAGCATGCGCCCCAGGTTCTGACCTGGTTATAACGCGTGGCATGAATTACAGAGGCCTAGGTTCCTATTTATTGGTTGTTGAGGTGACTGGAAGCTAAGTTCAGCAGAACTGAGCTTTATGACCTGTATGTGCTCAAACACAAATATTTCTGAACCTGAAGGAGTACAAGTTCAGACTCAATGACTAGTGCTTCCTAGAGTCCTTAATGGGAAGATGTGGGCCTGGCTTTCACACAAAAACTGGAGTCTGTGAACAAAACCATTGTTCAGGAGTTCTGGACACAAATAAATAATTCACAATGTTTGAAAAATACATTTTTATTTTTGACAACTGGAGTCCTTTTATGTGGACATCAGAATATTGATCTAAGCGACTATCTGTTGATATTTAAGTTTGAAAACATTAGCACATCCTGAATAAGCTCCATATCAACAGGAGTTACATGGAAAAAAAAATCACAGGGGTCACTTGATTTAAAGCTTCCTTTTTATTTTTAATTTTGTTGATGCTTTGGGCTCTGAGCAGCACAGTAAAGTTAGTTGATTAATCTGGTCCACTATGAATGTTAAAGTTGGTGCACATCCCATATTATACTATGATAGTATCTAAATTTATGGTGTTTGCTGGGTATCAGAGAGTTACAGAGGTAAAAGACACAGCATTTCAAATGTATTTGACAATAATCAAGAGTTTCAACATTCGCTTAATTTTTCTTTTGAAGTGAGTATACGAACAGGATTATGTGCTGCCTAGAATGTTTTCTGCAATCAGGGCCTTAAAGAGCATTCCTGGCAAGGAAATTTAGAGCAAGAGGCAAACACATTGGAAGAACGAGAGGTTGATTCAGTGCTCATTAAAGGCAAGGGAAAGACTCCCAGCAGCTCTAGAGAGCTTTGGGTAAGTTCCAAGGTTTCTTGTTTCTACAGTTACATATGATTCAAACCACTTAAGTTTCTTTCTTCTTTTATTTTCAGTGAAGCCACTACCATCATGCCCACTGAATCAGAGTAAAAATGCTCTGTCTGTGTTTGCCATGCATGAAAGACTCCTCTCACATCTGAAGCGTTTTGATATTTCACACAGCGTAGCTCCCACTGTCACAGGCAGAGCAGCGAGTGAACTTCTGTGACATAAAGAGATGTTGCACCACAGTCAATTAGTGACACACTGCAGGAAATACCTTAATCCTTGCTAAAAGCAGTTTTGTCACCTACAGCAATAGCGCTTCCAGGCAGGTGATATGCAGCTCTTTGCATTGGAGAACCCTCTGACCCCTCTCTGCCTTTCCCATCTGTCCTCTGCGCTGCCACTGCGTGAATGACATATCCACATCAGCAATGAAGAAGGTGTACTTAACTATAGGAATTCAGCCTTCCCAGGTATTCCCCAGCTACACTGTATGTCAGAGCACCATCATTTTTGGCTTTGGGATTTCTTCGCCATGAGTAGAGCACGTTGAAACCTTTTACAATAGTTACACAATTAATTCCCATTAGTAAAAATAGCAGGATTGTTGCTTACAATTGTATTCATCTGGGTGAACCCAGGGTTTCTTCATTGGACCAATGTAGCCATTGTCTAGCAAGCCTAAAGGGCTGTCATTTATTTTTTATTTATATTGATGTATTTGCAATCTGACATTTTTTTCAGCACTGCTGTTTACTCAGAACTGCTACTTCTGGAAGAAATGTTCATGAACTTCTTGTTTGATTTTTATAGCTCCCTTTATCACAAGCAAATTCACGTAAATGTAGAGATCTAATATTAATATTGCTACCATATCTATAAGCAAAAGTTCTACTGATTTCCCTATGTCACCTTAAAAAGTCTGAGGACCTGAAACCTGTATTGAGCTTAAACAAATAAGTAAATGTAAAGCCAGTGTATAAACAATGAGGACATTTTCTCTGATTTCTTACTCCATTAAGAATCTAACCATCCATGCCCACTTCAAAAGCAAGGAATCCAACCATCCATGCCCATTTCCATCTCTGACTTTGCTTCAATCAGCCGGGAGCTTTTCCCTGAGCAGTCATCCTGTCACGTGTACTAACTGCCTTTTCCTAGTGTGCTTGGTCATTCATAAGAACTAGCCTGTCCCAGCTATCAGTTAGCACAGCTCTCCTGTACTAAGATTCCTTCCAGGGACAAAAGCAAAATTCAAAATAAGGAAATCTGAGCAGAAACTTGAGGTACACATGATAACAATTATTACAGCTGGGGATCGAACTTGGACTTCATGTTAGGAAAAACAGAGCAACCACTAATGTTTTTCAGGTGACCTTCAAATGAAAACCATCTACAGATGTTCCCCGTGTCCCTGTATTATCAGAAAGCAGACTGCACAATTTAAACTGTTTGTTTTATGGGCTCCATCCCCACCTGGTAATGAGAGGAACTGCTCCAAAGAGTATTAATAAAGGTCCCAGGGAAAGTACATCTCAGACTAATGCTTATGGAACATAATAGGTTCTTCAGAGTAACTCACATGTCCTTCCTGAAAAGTCAAGTTCCATAACATATGTACTCATGAATACATTAAATCCTATTAACAGTTTTTAACAACATTCATCATCACACTAGAGCACACCGTTTTATTACCACTTCCTAAGTCTTTCAGAGCTTATATGGACAGTACTGTGAAGCCACAAGGAAACAAAAGAGATTTGAATATGTTGGGTTACTCAATGGGGAAAAAACCTCTTTTCCTTCAAAATAGATTCTTAAAAGATCTAATTGACAGCTGAGGTTACGTCAGAGAAAGGCTTGTGCTCAGGCTGGGGCACAAATCTACAACCTGCTCCTTGAGAAGAGGAGGGAACCTTAGAGGGAAGTGACAAATTTCTCTGCAGAAGTGTGAGACCACAATACATTACTTTGTGAGTAACCTTTGCTGAAGTCAGTAGGAATAACAGGTTCGCAATACGTAAAATTTAAGGTTGGTGCCACAGACTTTCAAGAATACTTGAAAAAGCATAAAGCAAAGATCTCCCCACATCATTGTAACTTCTGTCTGAGGAATACCAACCTTTGTTGTGCAGATCCCTTGCAGTGAGGTTAGAGAAATACATATTTTTGAGGGGACAATTAATTTTCATCAAAAAATTTTAAGTGCTTTAATATGCCAATGGAATCTAATCCTCCTTGTCTGGACCAATGTGCAGAAGCACCTGGCAGCTCGTGGTGCCAGATCATGCTCAGATGACTTTCAACCGCCAGTAGATTTGGCACTGGAGTAAATCAGGGAGCCATGCAGTCCAGAGTTTTCTGCGATCTTATCAGTCTTTATCAAAAAGCCTCTGAAAGTTCCTCTTCTATCCTCAGAAACATGCACTGTGTAAACAATGAAATGACAAGACAAAAGCAAAGGGAAATCTGACTTTTGAACTGTCTACACTCCAAAATAATTCAGAAATACCGAAAGAAGGGACAGAATCATTTCACCCACACTGCAGATCTCACACGTAGAAAGACCCCTTGAGCCCCCAGGCATTCGCCTTGTCTTAAGTGGCAAGACTATACAGCTGAGTAAGGATTACAGGTGTCACTAGGAGGTACAAGATGGGGACCGTTATTTCTGTGCTGCCTAAGCTGTTCTGGCTGCTAATCAGTACAGAAAGCCAGCTGAATGGAACAGACCAACTCTAAAGCAGGGTTTGGTTTATGGCTTGCACTGCGTGCTCACTCCAGCTCCAGCAATAAAAGAAAGATATTACTTTAGTGCTCATTAATTATTTATTACCAGCTATCTGCACCTCTGAACTATTCCTGATGCAGGAGCCATGGTGCATTTATGTTAATTCATCAGACACAGATGTTTTCAAATTCCCTCTAAAGCCATAAACAGGGATGCCAGCTGCCCAGCTAAGTTAGAGAAGCCTTGATTTATTGGAACAGATTTTGCTATTTAAAAGGCCTAATGTACAAACTCTAGGTAAGATAGGCAAACACACTCTGATATATTAAACAAAAGAAGAGAACAAAAAAAAGTCAGAAGTTTGTTTGATGCCCAACCATGTGGTTAGTGAAATAAAGACAGATGGAAACACGTAAACACCAACTTTTTATAGCAATTCTGCTATCGCAAATTCTCACTAGTTTCCCCAGCTTAACTTGCTTTGCAGTTTGCAGTCATATGCTTGCATCCTAAACAGCAAAGCAGCTTTCGCTACCCTTCATGCGGAATCAGTTCTGCAAAATGACATGTTCCTAATATTTTTCCTTTCCATCATTTGTTTTTTGTAGGTCTTGATCTGTCAGAAAATGATGTATACCTACTCAAACCCACTGCAATCACTAGGGCTTTTCAAAGGAGTAAAAATACTTACATTCCAGAAGAGAAAAATGCCACATGAGCCTCTCTACAAATGCAGGATTTCTTCAGTCTTGTGCTTGCTCTCGCTTTCTTTCAAGGTATATTTTTATTTCTAGGTCATGGGGTTGATGCTATTAGAAGTTGTTCAAGCTTGAAATGTTTGAACTCTCTAGAACTACAAGTTCAGGTCAGAGGTCTAACCTGAGACCAGTTGATATAAATCAAAATATGTCTATTGAGCTTTGAATTAGGTGATACATGACGTATGAGTGCTTCAGTTGTCATCTGAAAACCGGTTTGTATGATGGGCTTAGGTTGGAGAAGAATTTCCTATAGTTGTTTTCCTAAGAATCAAATTCTTTCTCTTCTTTTGAGACTAAAAGCATAAGTTTAACTAGACAACTAATTTGTAGCATGAGGGGCTTTTTTTTTTCTGCCGTATAGATTCCCTTCTGGGGGCAAGTAAATGAAATGAAACAAAATATACTGCGCAGCCTATTTAAAAAAACTGATCAGTCTCTTTCATGTGTTAGATGTCTGTATGCATGAAGCAACAAAACACAGAGATACCCAAGCAGAAGATACTCTGCACTGGCTAATTGACCCTACTGAGAAGCATACGCTTCCTCTGGCAGAGTCCCAGTTTGACAGAGCTGATAGTTCGTTCAGCGCAAGCTCAGGTGAGTGTGCACAGCACACCATCATCTTCCAGATATATTGCACATCGCATAACAAACATGTGACCCACACGCACAGAGAAATCCACAAAAATAAACACAGAGTGAAAAAAGGAATACATTCACTTTACCAAGTTGTTTAGGAAAACACTTATTCTCCTCATTTCCTTTACCTCGCTTGCTGAGGCATACTGACAAAGTGGAAGAGTCTTATTGACCCTCCTGATAACATGTTCTACCACAATCCATCTTAGTCCATTGTAGTTGTTAGGTTCAGGGCATTTCAGTGCTGTAAAGCTCAGAAGGGACACCATAAAGGAGCAATGAGATTAAAAAATTGAGTTCTTCATTAAATAAATAAATGACTAAAAAAGAATTGTCAACAATCCCATAAAAAGAGAAGAAACTCAGACTTAAAAGTAAGGAAGGAAAAATCAGAAACAAGTTTTGATCCAAAGCTTTGCAGAATATGTATATTCTAAAACAAATTTCATCTGTATGAGGCAAAATGACTCCTTGAAGATATCCCTGAGTCATAGATAGCTGGATTTGGGGAGAGTCCTTAAACAATTACTGTATTCTCTTTCTTTGGTCTTGTACTCTTCAGTTTGATACACCCTTGGAGGCTTGTCAGAGACTGGATACTGGACTAGATGGATCTATAACCTAACTCCATGTGGCTTCTTCTATGTTGTCCCAGTGTCCTGTTTCTGCATGCATGATACAAGAATTACAAAACATGTGTTTGTTAACTTCTGATAGCATGGGCTGTGGGAGTAAAATGAAATCATTCCCTGGACTAGAATCAGCAGGCCAGGAACTTTTCTAAGTTTGAAATATCATCCCAAAACACATAGCTTTCCTTAGCAATTTTTTTCGCTAGGCAGTTCTACATTAAGTCTCTACATTTATGGTGACACGAATAATTCATGCTTCAGCAGTGTCTTACTTAGTTTTAATCAAAGTCTACTTTAATCAGTAAACTTCTCACAGATTAATTTTCAGATGCTATTTGGAGTCAAACAAGCTTCGATTTCAGCTACCTTCCAGATAATTAGTTTGCCTAGGTATATGTAGCTAAGTACCTAGAGCCATGCTTTCAATGTGTGCCACTCAAAGACTGCGTAATGTCCAACCCTGCTAACAACTGAGTCTGGAGTAAGTCTCTCCGTAAAGATCTGTAACGAAGACTCTCCTATGCCCGATCAAATTGGGTCCCCATTGGGCTAAGCCTCCTGTATGCAGTCCACATTTGCTAGCTCCATTCAATGACTCTATAGCATTTCTTAATTACATCAAAGATATCAAAGAAGTCACAGCACCATAGGCATGTGTTCATACCCTTTCAGAACACTGTCTATCTACAGAACTTCGTCTGTGCCATGGCAACATTCAGGAATTATTTAATACCGGATACCACTTAAACAGGAAGGGAATTAAATAGCCAGATCTTCAAATGGAAGATATAAATAACCTGTTCAGGTGAGACACTAAATTTAAATGCAGTTATTTTCATTGGTTTGGATAAGGAACCATCTGTTAAATTTCAGGTAAATAAGTCTTTTTACGAAGATCCAAACATCATTAATGTAAAAATTGTGAACAGCTTTTTCACAGCGTGTGTCATTGCATCAAATGTAAAGATATATTCCATGAATTTTTTAAAGCCATTTGAATCAATCTGAATTTAAAGATTTTTTGTCAATAAACAAGTAATTTAAAATAATTTAAAATTAAAGTTACCGAGATTGAAGAAAAATATTAGAGCTTTACATGGTATTAAACTATATTTTATAACAATAAAATATGCCTTAGACTTGTCACATTGGATGCAAAGCTTTTTATCTGAAAGGACAGATTCAGAAATCTAGATTTAACCACCCTAGAAAGCTCATTTTGTACTATTACCTGTAATATTGTAGTTCAATACAGTATTTTATAGCTATTCGAACACATAATAAAAAACAGTGAGGTAAACATTTCTTTCTATCATTGTATTTCTACAAAATTATAAAGGTCTAGTCTGGCTGATCAAATGGAGACACTATGCACATGAAAAAGAATGAGCTGGATATTAACATAAATACTTTCAAGATTAACCATGAACGCACACAACACTATCCCAAAATATTTTTGATTGAATCCCAAATTCTGAACATTAGCTTTTAAGTCCCCTCCAAAAACACATAGCTTTTATTTTTAAATTGTTTCAGACATACAATGAAATGTCCTGAAATAAAATGCATAGTGCTGTGCTTCTGCCAAATTACACTGTGTTCTATTCTGTGTTGAACACTGATGCAAACTTATTCCAACAAAGCCAAATTTCTGGGATTTTCTTCCAAATCTAATCCCTCAGGCACCATCACTGCCCAAGGGTTATTTGTGAAGCTACTGTTAACAGCCTGCAAAGAACCCAGTATGCAGCCATCCAACATACTGCATTTAGTAACGCCAAACATTTGTTTTGTTCCAATGTTATTCAGATATAACTACTAAATTTTTGTATTATTGAAACATTTGACTTTTCCTGAGCTTGCTATTGGAGAAACATACCTATATTGATAGGGACCAATATGAGCATAGTCTACAGTCCAGAAATTTCCATAACAGTCTTCACTTTGAACTTGGGCCAGCTAGATGAACTTGGGCAGGCTAGATCTGCCCTTGTATGCTAGGGTATGTTGAAATGGTTTGTGTATAGACCACTGGCTTTAGAGCCTCCCACCAGCTTGATCAGTGCCCCTAAACTCTTCTGACACCACCCTGTACCCTTCTGTCCCGATGAATGAACCAGAAGAGTCCTCCCTCCACCATTTCTTTGCCTGTATCCTCTGCATCCAGAACCCCCTTCTTCATGAGGGATTCAGGTTCTCCTTCATCGAAAATCCTTCCTAGATGAAATCCTACCTATCTATAAACTCTAAATGTTATAGGGCTCATCACTGCAAGAGGACAGATAAGGATATGGTAAATGGTTGGAGGTTATCCTTAGAGTCTCACAAGATCTTGAAGTCCCTCATGCTTAGCCCAAAATTACTTCTCTGTAGCCACTCCCACTGATTTAGAAATGACACAGAGTCCAAATGAGGCACGAAAATGAAAGTGCACCTCTGATACTTGAGGCAGGAGGGGAAGAGAAAAAAAGAAAAGAGGTAATGTTGAGGGAGATTTTGACTGCCACTGGGCTGACCTTGGGCTGAATCTTTGGGCTGGGGAAGGAGAGTCTCCCAGGGAGGGTGCCCCCTGGAGTCAGCTGGAGCATGGCAGGTTGAAGCACGCAAAATGATAACCCATGTACTTCAGTAGGAGGAGAAAGAGATTTTGCATACCTCTATGTTGGGCAGAGGCTGTTCCCTCTAAGGAGCCTCTGAGCAGCAAGACATCATGAAAGAGGTGAGAAAGGACACTGGTGTCCTACCTACAGTCACCAGGCAAGTGCTGCCCATCAGGCAGGACAATGCGCAGGAGTTGCCCTCTTCACACTCCCTGTGAGGATTCAGCTCCATATTTCAGTGGTACAGAGCAGTTCCTTAGAAGTGCAGTATTGAGGAAATAATAAAGTTTGCTTATAGTGTAAATACCTTTCTGGTTTGTGCTTGTGCATGTTTGTGGTACAGCATAAGTTTTGTGTAAAAGGAAGGAATATATGTCCTCAAGGTCATTTCAAACCATTCATACTTTTACACTTTCATATACAGAAAACAAAGGTGGTTATCACAGAAGTATAAAAATTCTTGGCCAGATTCTTTTTTATCACTGTGTAAATCAAGAGCAAGCCCACTGACTCAATAAACTCACAACAGCCTAAGGAGGAGCATTCCTGCCAATATGTCATTATTTTTTTACGAAATCAGAATGTCTTGTGCTTTAATTTGAAAGGTAGTCTATTTTTATCGTAGGCAGTACAATGGAAACTGTAGTGCTCTCCTCTGAGGTGCTGAGTCATGAAATCGCATGTTATCCATATGAGTGTTCATTAGTTGTCAAACACTAATAGATGCTCTTTGATATCTGAAAGAAATAGAAAAATACAGAATATTACCTTTTAGAATTCTGAGTATTTCTCTTTTTCAGTGATGCTTCACAAGCCATGGAGTTTCCATTGCATATGAGAAGTGCTATGTGAGCTGTAAAAAAAGTATCTGTGTAAAGGATTTACAATAATTCAGTAGCAGGTAGAAAACAGTGGATCTAAACTAGCAGCGAGTATACCTCCTACTTAAGAATGGACATATTACTAGATGTCAAAGATGGAAAAATACAGGGATTAGTCCATAGCAGCCGTTACCGTGTTTAAAGATGGGCCTTGATTAATAATGAGGAAAGTCACAAGTTGGCTTAACAGGAAACCTGACTTCTGTGACTTCTGAAGTCCTTTGCTGTACTGCCACCAGGAGTCTGTGACATTGATTTAGAAATGCTATCAAAGCATTGACCCATCCTCAACAGATCCTACTGTTCTCTCATTTTCTCCAGGCTATTTTAAGCATCAGCTGACATTGTTCCTCCTGCCTTTCATCTGCTTATCAGTCACGTTTAGGCATCAGTCAGAATTTCCTTCATCAGCTTTCTACTTGAGTATCGCTTATGCTTTCTCTTCATGCTGTCCTGTCAGGAGTTCTCAAAGGCTGCTTCTGCATTCCAGCTCTGGACTATGGCTTGTGTTAATGCAGCTTCAGCGAAGAAGCAATATACCTGAAAAAGGATAGGCAGAAGCTGATATTTGAAAGTTGCTGTGTGATCTTTATTACTGTTGAGAGAAACTGATTTTTTAGGCTTTGAATTTAAAAGTGCAGGGTATCATTTGTCTGCTAGTCTGGTTCCAGTTTGAGAAGGGCATAAGGGAGGACTGAGAAGCAGAACTGCAGGTCAATTGTGATATAATTAATTACAATTATGTAACTTAGAGTTCAGGCTAGTGATCATTCAATTACACTTGCAGGAGATGGAGCACAAATTGACTTTGTCCCAAATAGTTAAGCAGAAAGGTCATTGTGTCTTTCTGTTATGAAAAGAAACTGCTGAGAAACAGTATCTAAAAGAAATTGGTGAAACTACATTTGAAGATGTTTTTAAAGCTGATAAAATGTCAATAATTTAAACTTTTTAAAAGAAAAACTAGTGTAGAGTTTGTGTTATGCAAAACCAAAGGGCAATCAGGTCTTCCAGTCAGTTGCTTTGGAAAAGCTATAGCTATAGCCTTAAATATAAACAAAGGAACTTCTGAGGAATAATGTATTAAATTTGACATTGACTGCCCACCAAGGGATGGCTTGCTATTCTGCATGGCTAGTTACTAACTTCTGAAAATTATTCCTCTGTCATTTGAAGCAAACACTTTGCTATACCTGCTCAGGAGTCCTTATGCCACCTTGCTTATCGGTGCAATCATTTGAACTTGGAAAAATGCAGAATAATACCAAATTAGGAAACCTAAAGACAGCTTTCATGTTTACAGAGCTCAAAACCCCACTCGATAACTCTAGACAGCAATCTGCAGCATGACTATTTCCTGTTTTAGCACATCACCCTCTCATCGTATCAATTGATTCACTCAGGTTCCAGGTCATAGGTGTCGGTCATCGTGAAAAAGATTGTAACAAATGTTCCTACTAGTGTCAGCAACCAGTACTAAAAACCTTCATATTCTGGGGAAACACCCAGCATCTAGAGAGATAATTTCTTCTGACTTTGCAAGAACTTCTTAAGACATTGCAAAGAACTTCTAAGTTATCACAAGCATTATCCATTAAACTGCTATTAAATGATACAAGACTTAGCCTTTGGGATTTCCCCCTGAATTGTATGCTGTGCTTCTCCTCAGCCCTGCTTATCAGCAATTAAGGAAGCTCCTGTGGAGGTTGCCCATTATTCCTGTGAAGCATATATAGCATAATACTATTTCTACTGATGAAATTCATAAAAGCATGCTTAAATGGCAAGGTGAAATTGTAAATTATACAAATTATCTTCAATTTGTAAAACATAATCTTTTCTATGTGATAGAACAATGTTATCACTTCAATTATTGTGTGAGTTACCTGGCAATTAACACCTATTGAACACAAATTTTAAAATATTTAATTAAAAACTGAATAGTAAACATCAAGTTATCTATATCTGTAGATGGTAGACATAAAAAAGGTTAAATTTATAATAGACAAATTTGCAACTCTAGGAGTTGTAGACCAATGAAATGGAAAAACACAAATTCCCACAAGGAGGAGATAGATACTTGCTGATGATCAGCCACTGAATGTCATTATGTTGCCAATGGAAATATACAGTTCAGTCTTTGGACAAGGAAACATGAGCTCTGTGCTTTGAATCTAGATCTCCTGATCACATTCACTGGGTTTTGTGTAGCTGGATAATTTGTGTTGCTTTGCTCTTGACCAGTACGCTTATTTCCAGATAATAGGTGTCAGGTTCACGGGAGTTTGCAAAACTTGAAACTTTCTTACATCCAGCAAGATATAAATACCAAAAGACTCACAGATATTGAAGAAATAAAGCAAATGACGGTCATCAAGAAAAGAAGCAGCTTGCAAGATTTGAGTTTTGAGGTACAGACCCTGTCTATGACCAATACACTTCCTCAAGGCAAAACCCAGCCCATTTCAAGGACTAAAATTTTTAAACAGGAGTCTTCTAGTGTCTCTTTGCATGTGTAAGATGGGCAGATTTGTTGGAAACCAAGCCATGGGGCTTGTGAATTTGAAGTGAGATTCCTTGTACCATTCCTTCTATGTCTGTTCCTTGTATTTTAAGATTAAATTTAAGGCTGAACTAGAACATGCATAGGCTTAAATTATTAATGTTCCACGTGGAGGTGGTGCTACAAGAAATAGTCTAATAATAAAGTATGTCAATCTACATGGAGAAAGAAGTAAGCGCTCACAAGTCATACGTACACTTGAGCAAGATGCTGCACTAATGTGTCACAGTTCAGACAATGAAGATCTTGACTTTGCTTTAAAGAAGTAAATCTTCAGAAGTGGCATTTTAGGCACTTTTTTCCTTAAATCTCATATTTACTACTCATTATTGTGTCTTTCCTTAGCTCCCTTCCTCATCACCATCAGCAGAACAGCTTCTTTCAAGAAACATGTACAACACATAAGTAAGATTTGGCACACACGCTGTTTTTTAAGGTAAAAGGATCAAAAGAGTAGTTAAACTTTAGAAACTTTCAGAAAACTATAAATGACTATTTTCCCTCTCTGTCACATGCATACATGTACATACAACTGTATTCTCCTCAAAAATGTAAATGTGTTGCTTTATAGCAAAAAGTAGAAGATTGAACTCTTTTTCCATTACTTTTACCTCATGGAGGAACTTTCTAGAAACAAGTGGCAGAGTTTCATCTTGACTTCAGAATAAATGTGGGAGCTCAGCTGGTCACCAGCTGATTGAAGTGGCCACAAAAATCTTTAAATCCTTTGCTCTTCCAGGACTTTGCTTTCTCAGGGTTTGTTTCATCATTCTTTCTCAGAAACAACCTTTGTGGCTGCAGATCCGTGCACATGAAAACACAGGCTCTACATGGTTATCATGGAACAAACAACCCACAGGCTTCAAGTCTTAGCCTGTGGTAAAAAGTCCAATTGTTGAACACATTTCTACTTTTTATAGCGGAGAACTGCAGAACAAATGTTTTACCCACAACTCCAGGATCATGTTAAGTAATTGGTCTGTGTGAGGAAAACAGAATACAGGTTTTTAGTTATGATAATGTATACAAAATGTATCATGAGTAAAGATTTTTTTAGTTATGATAATGTATACAAAATGTATCATGAGTAAAGATTATCTCCTAAAAAATTATGAAAGATCTTAATGCGTGCTTTTCCACTTGCATTCCCTAATAGTAATTGCTTTCAACATTCTGATTATAACTTAAAGCATATCAAACTTAGCAAAGGAGACTAGTATTATGATTTAATTTTTGTCAATGAGTTTGATTTAAATTAAAACCCCAAGATACTTTTATACTTATCAGAATCACTTATACTCACACTAAAAGAACTGCAGTTCCTAGCCTCAGATTGGATTTGAGTTCCTGTACCATTCAGCATCTTGCACTGGAAGCTTATCTCCTTCTCACATGGTCACGCAGAGCTGGCCATGCACTGCTGAAGCTCGTGTTGGACCCTGACGGTTGCTTATAATTGGTTTATTTAAAGATGCCAAATTACCTGAGGTAGGTGCCACAGACTGGAGGAAGACACACAGTAGTTTAGGGGGCTGGACGACCATTAAACCTACTTTTCTATAATCAACAATCTGATCTAGAAAATAAAGCAGGGGTAAAAAATGCATCTGATCACGAATGAAGTTTTGTCACTTGAGCTCCCACTTCTCTACAGATATTTCACCAGGGCAAACACATGTGTTATTCAAAGTTTCTCAGTTGCAAATTTTTCCCACCTTCTAGCAATCAGTCTTAACAGTTAAAGTTTTTCAGCAAGACTACCTTTAAAAGTGAAAAAATTTAGACAAAGAGAAAATAGAGGTTAGGTTTGGTTTATTTTTAATCAAATCAGTCAAAACCAGAAGGAACTAGAACATTGCAGAAGTAGCAAAATAAATGCAAGACCTGGCAAAAACTGAGAGAATCTAATTCCCAGCTTCCCCCTTTTACGTTCACATCCAGTTTTTTATTTCTATTGGAGGAGTGCATGTGAGTCCCACTTGGGATCAGCCCTGTATTGTGCAAGGAGCATACTAAGAAAAGCACACAGCAAGAAACACATCCTATCCCAAATCCAGTTCAAGTAAAGTTGAAATGAAAAGCTTTTTGTGCTCTCTAGGGCTTCTCTATCTTTGGCCTTACATCATTTGTCAAACAGAAAAATAACTTCAAGATCAAAAATCTGAAACTGGAAATCTTTTGCTACTGTGAAACTAAAGGAGTTTGGGCTATTGTATAAACAAGAAGCTTTTATACTTATTCCTAGCAGGTTTTTTTTCAAAGAAGCTGCTATTGGAACCTGATACTGTCCCAAAAATGAAGGATACTATTTTAAACATTGTTGGTCTCTATCTCACAATGATTTCAAACTTTTAATTTAACTGCAAAGAAAGAAGGAAAGGAAAAGGTACAAAGACTGTGTCAAAGGAATCTAACTTTTTGTAAGATGAAAGCTAGAGTGTTTGGGAAATCTCCATTCTATGTTACCAAGATCAATAAATGGAGTCCAAAGTAAGAATAACTTAGATTATCTTTCTTGTTCATTCACAACTAAGTAAGAGTTTCTAAAGCAGATCACACCCATCTCCACCACTTAACCTCTTACCTCACTCTGCATACTTCACATGGGCCTCTATTAATGACGTCTAGGAAGTCATTAGCTGTGCTTGCCACAGAAGATCATGGGAGTTCTGTGAAATGCTTGCAATGCTTCTGTAGTTACTAGGTAGCAAAACAACCTATGCAATATACATGTAGTAGCATAAGTTTTGGGAATATAATTTAGATACCTTCTAAGAACGTGTGTATATTTTAAATCAGGGCTTATGTACAATTTTGTTACAATACTATTTTCTACAATGTCAATAGTTTTGTATTCTTACACAGTTTATCCTGTATATAAAGACGCGTTCTTGTATGCATGCTGCTCTGAAAGTTCTTTTCAAACACACTTATAAAAATAGAAAATAAATTCAATACTTTAACTAGTACTCTGAAAGGCACATAAAAGTCCACAAAATAAGTGCTGAGGTGTAAACACAAGAAACCATCACTGCTAATCAAAGCCTTAACTTTGGCTCATTTCAGCTAATCAGGAACCTAATATTAAGTGTAAGCATGGAAGAATGGAGGCTAAAATGCTCTAATCCCATTCATCAAATGGGAGTTTGCGGACTCACACAGAAAGCTTTAGTTGTCCAGTCAAGTAATGGGATCGGCGTAAGATACTTTTATTTCTCTATGTCTTTGCATTTGTGCCAAAACTCATACATAAGAATATTTTGCATTAAGACCCTGATGCTAGGTTGTGGTGCAACCATCTTACCGTGGCACTGGGAGAGCTGCGGAACCAGTCACCACCCAAGACCACTGGAAAATCAAGCAGCTACTCAGGGCCCCACCAATGACTTTGAGTTCATGGTGTAAAGCTCAAGTACAGGATGATGTGTGGTCCTTGATGTGGAACCTGATGGGTCAAACAAGTGTCTGTGCTTCTCCAGTCTTTGATGGCTTTATTTTCTGCTTGGGATCATAGGCTCCAACCCTGGGCAGACCTGTGGCTGCTCTGGGCTGCGCTGTGGAACAGGAGCCATGTGCAGGTAGCGAGCGACTGTCCTCCAAAGGCAGTGCTGTCCCAGTGAGGAAATACACATCTGTGGCTATGAATTTGGAATTGATTAAATAAAAAATGTAAACCAGAAGGGATTTATTTTGCCCTTTCCCTGATGGCTAAAGGGAGCTAAACTGATTAGATTGCCAGGAGGCTTACACTGAGCAATTTCTATAGCAACAAGATGACACAGGCTGGCTCATCAGGTGCATTTTTATTCCATGAAAACATATATTGGAATTATTAACAAGTCTGAGAAAAAAAAGGGTTGTTCTATAGTTATATGCTGTACTTATTAAGAAAAGGTTTCCTTTGTCCAGGGTGTTTTTCTCCCCCCCTACTTCTGCGAAAAATACTGTAAAAACAAAAAGTGAATGGCAATTAAGTTCTGGAGAGTCACTCAGTCTCCCCATGGTCTCCACACTTGGTCTGGTTGGTTTGTCTGGTAGAGGAATGCATTTATAACTACTTACACAAGCTGAGCTATATATTCAAAAGGAGGGAGCTGTTGATTAAACTGCTACAAGTGACAGGAAAAGGTGGTGGCAAGGGACAGCAGGACCATTTTTCTGCCTGAGGCACTGAACAGAAATTTCAGATTGACTTTCTGCCCACTAAACCAACTGGGAGCTATATTTTCAGCTTCCTAGTTTTCACCTTGGACAATTAGTAAAATTGAATACCACAGCCAGACTAACAGACAAACAGGTGGACAGAAGAATGCCAGCAAACTGCAAGTAAAGGCTTGCCTCCCTTGGGGGGAAAAAAATGGTATCTGTCTCATTAGTTGGCTGTACTTCAGCTGGTAACACACCAGGGCAATGCCCAGACCCTCCATAAAGGATCACAGCCCACTGGACCAGGCTGCCCAGGGAGGTTGTGGAGTCCCCTTCTCTGGAGATTTTCAAGACCCACCTGGATGCAGTCCTGAGTAATGTGCCCTAGGCATTCCTGTGTCAGCAGGGAGTTGGACTAGATGATCTCTAGAGGTCCCTTCCAACTCTGAAAATTCCATGATTCTGTGATTCTGTATTCATGTGGACATATGTTCCAGAAACTGAGCTTGAGTTTTGGGATCAAGTAACAAAACGTTGTGCAAATCTTAATATATGTTTTGCCTGTCTATAGAGCAGGTGGTATTCCAGTTGCAGACAGAACACTAGCGCTCTACCTCTTATTACCAGAGATAACCATTGGTCTTTGAAAAGAAGAAATTCAAGGTGTTAAAAATACTAGATAGAGATAGATAGATAGATAGATAGATAGATAGATAGATAGATAGATAGATAATAGATGGGCAGACACATTTATATGCCTCTATGTGTGTTTTAAAATAACAAGCCTTCATTTTAAAAAAGCATTTTTGGAGGACATGGATTTACCCAGCGTGAAATTATGTTATTTACCAGTAGTGACACTCGTTGCTTGAGATGGTCCCAGCTTTAGCAGGCAAAAAGCAAGCCAGAACAGAGTGCTGAATGACAAGAGTTTTCTGCTCTGACTGATTTGGGCTTTGGGCAGCAGCAAAGGCCAACTGTAAGTAGTTTAATTCAGCGGAGCAAGTGGACTTTGCCACACTGATTTTGCATGGGCAAACCATGACCTCCGAGCTGCTTTCTATATTGACTCAGACCAATGAGGAGCACCAGGACACTCCAAGCAACTGGGCCAACTTGGAGCTGCCAGAATACAGAAGTCATGCAGAGACCGAGGTTTTAGGGCCAGAAGGCTTTGTCTGTGGTTGCAGACTTTCAACACGCTCTGCAGAAACCGCAGAGGGGATGAGGCTGGGCATATGAGGACGGGCATATGAGGACAGGCACAGTGATTGTGATCGTTACAACAGAGCATTAAGTGAGAACAGTAACGAGGAATTAGACATGTACTTCAGAAATAACTACAATAAGTTGAAACAGCTGTTCAGCTCAATTTTCTCACATTTTTAGTAATGCACTTTTTAAAATAAAGACAGCTTAGCTCATAAATATATATTAAAATTGTATGGTGACCTGATATCCCAGATGAAAAATGGAGCATCTAAAGATGAGTAGGCTTTGTAATAGGCAATGTTAAATCACAGAAATCTAACCAGTTGCTTAAATTTACCTTTTCCTCCTCAACAGCCTGCTCTTCAAATAACCAGAATTTCTTCCCCATATTTGTCCAAACTGAGACTGTTGGAACAACCTTTATTCAAGCTCTTGTATAGATGCATCAACATGCAGTCTTTAAGGAACAGGACAACCAAGTATTTTTCCATAGATACCTCTACACAGTGCTCAGAGAAACAGTATTTATCTTGTAAGGCTCCCACTTCAATGGTTTGTTTTCTCCCCATTCTTTCACCCTATGACTTATTTACCACACATTACTCAAACTTTATTTCTGAAGACAGAAGTAATAACTGTCTCATGAGTTTTTCTATTGCAGTTGTTATTATAGTTTTTAAATGCTCCACTAAACATTGCTGTAATTAATTTACCTTCATAAAATGCAAGTGAGGTGAGAGCTGATATTAGTGTCGCTCAGCAGGTTGGAACGCAAAGTTCGGAGGTAGAGTACGTCCTTTTCCTGTCGGACACATGTATCTGGGATTCTTGAGAATAATCTTTAAGCACCTATGTTTCCTGCATAAAGTAAAAGATTTTGTCTGTTTGCTTGTTTGTTTGTTTAACCCTTTTCATAGTCAAAGGAAAGGGCAATTTAGCAGCAGATTGACAGAAATCTAGTTTAGGGACTCTGTGAAACCCAGAACTGTTTCTTAATTTTAGGCCTCTGAGACAGCAGGGATACTGAGAGTATTTGTTCTCCCCTCTTTTCCTTCTTCTGTCATTATCAGGCCTGATTTTTATAGCATTTAATAGTATCTAATACTGTCTGTAGCTTAGAAAGCAAACTCATTGATTCAGTTGCAGCTCTGAATAATACCTCCACAAATCAGAATCCAGGACTCAAAGAACAAAATAAATTAATGGAAAAGAACCCCAAAACAACAACAACAAAAAAGCAAACCCCAAAACAAAACCAAAACACCAAAGTTACCACTTAGTGAAAAGCCTGGTGTCAAAGACTCACTTGCTATTATAAAAAGCATAATTAGGGATGAAGACTCAACTCCTTGGACTGTGTTGGCTATGAAACTAGAACTGGACAAATTAAAAAAATGGGATTCCCACTATGGAGAATATTTTGTTTTCTACATCTAACTCAGCTGGAAAGGGAAACTGAGCAAACTGTTGATTCATGTTCTGTCACAGAGATGAGTTGTTACAAAGTGTGGCTTTGCAGGAGCTTCTGCGAATCCACCCAGCTCTGTAAAAATAGCCTTTAATGTAATTTTTAGTCTAAGTTAGATTTCTGGGTTAGGTCTCTGAACTCCAGAAGACCAATTAAAAAGAAAAGTCTCCTTAATACATATTCCCAAATAGACTGTAGGGATAACTCTTAGTTAAAATCAATTAAGATTAATTTCAACCGCAACAGAGAAGCTTAAGAGTTTTCTGAAGAAATAAAATTAATCTGTTTAGAAATCTAAAAAAATTTATCCAAGAAAAGAATCAAGGGCTTTCTCCTGCAAAACTATGCCTGGATCACTGACATAGACTAAAGGGAGAATTCACTGAGGACAGATCCTGACTCTGTAGTCTGAAGAAAATGTTCACTGGGAGAAGAAAACTACTTCCAGTTACAGTGAACTGCTGTCAAGAGCAAAGACTTACCCCATCTCCATGTCCGCTTCCTATATATCTACCCCATACTCCAACATACAGTTTCTCATCTAAACCCAATGTTTTTATCCAATCAAACAGACCATCTCCCCAGTTTCCTGTCCTCATCATCCCATCCTAATCTCTTTCTTCAGACATATACCATCTTCCATCTACATCAAACATTTCCTGCTTTCTGGTCCAAATGTCTCTTCTGCAATTCTACCATCATCTCCCATTTTCAGCTTACTCTTTACCCCAGCAAAGCTTCAGAGCATCTGTTCCCAATTAGGGCCAGAGAGATAAGCTTTATATAGAAAAGAAAAAAGAGGGGAAAAAAAGGCAAAAATAAAGCAGGAGAAATGTCACTAAGGACCTACATAAACAAGATCTTGTTTCCAGTTTCCACACCTACACAACTGCGGATAAAAGGGATAGGAAATTCTTACCTTTAATCACATGTTTGTCACATGTTCGGTCACTGTGTGTGGAGGACACAGGTACAGTTTGATCACCATTGGTAGCTTCTGAAATTAAGCCTGTTTAATCAGGAGAAAATCTTCAAGGGCTCAAGCCAAGCTTTGTTAAACCTATGCTTTGAGCACAGTGTGATTCTGTGAAGATTATGTCTTGCTTATATATTTATGGAAATGGCCAAAGATACATTAGTGCAAATGGATGGTCATTCTGAATTTCAAGATCCTGCTCCATAGTCAAAAGTAACTACTGAAGAAAAAAGACACTTAGGATTTGGATTGATTTGGATTGTTAGTTCCAGAGATTTTTGTTGCCTTTTGACAATCTAAAAAAAAAAAAAAGTAAACTTTTAACAGAAGTGCAGAATATTTTAGCATGGTTTAAATTACGCAGTATTTTGGGGACAGGTTTTTGGAGAAATTAGTTCACTGATCTAGACCATGCAGGAGCCAAAGGTCATTATCATCTATTAGTAGTTATGGCAACCTATCTGAAAATCTTGTTAGTTTTACTATATAAAACAAAATACTTGGACACTTCATAAAATGATGTTCTCCCATAGCATAAGGGGATATATTTGCACAAAATATTTTGAATCATACAAAAATAGCCTTTACAGTAAACACACAATTTATAGCAGAATAAAGAATGAATTGGTTGTATTCACATACTTTCTGGCCAAATTCTTATTGTTTCATAAAGAAGCGCAAGAAAGAAATATTGAAGTGCAACATTGTTCTGTAAAGCATGAACTGTTTCTAAACACTGAGGCAATGAAACCACCAACAATACTGGCAATTTGCTGTATAAACCCATACAGATAACCCAGGACAATGTTTGTTGTCCAGGACAGCAGATAATTCTACATGACTGATACACACCAAAAATGTTCACAGTGGATCCTGAAAACAGAAGAACAAATAACATAATTAAAATGCAAAAAGCTCACTTCCAGTTTCACCAGAGACAATGAGAACTTTATTATTGACTGTTGTGGCCAGGCTGGAGCTCACAGTAAGTCTCAGCATCTCCAGAACTTACTAACTTTGAAGCATCTTGGCTAATGACTGGGTCAATGATGCAGACTGTGTTATTGCCGTTCCCTGATTAGCTGAGCAAACAAGCTCTGTTAGCAGACATCTATATGTATATTAGCAAGGAAGAATGCAAAAGTACTCATTGAAAGTCCCAATTTGAAAGCAGTCAGGCAGATTCAGTTGTTTGCTCGGTGTTTATTGAAAGTGAACATAAAAAGCAAGCAAATAAAACCAGATGGAATTCATTTTTGATGACATTCAATAGTATAAAATTCAATAGTATAAAATGCGTAGTCATGCTCCTGAGAACCAATAATATAAAATTCTGCTATAAACTCAACTGAGAATCTATCAACCAGAAAGAATGAGGAAGAGAAAGACCTGTGTAACCTAGTTAATCACAGGGGATGACTGTGAGTCACCAGGGTATTGCAGTCATTAAAAAGGCAATGTGATCCAAGGATGCTTCTGATAAGGCATTTCCAATAGAGAGAGAATATTATTTCCGTTCTACAGGGTACCGATGAGCCTTCATATGAAATATCTCAAGCTGCATACAATTCTGGCCATACATGTCCATGAAAGATGAAGTGAAGCTGTAATAAGTGCTGAGAAGTGCTAATGGGTTGATCTGTAGATGGAGAGCCTGTTTTATAGGAACTGACAAAAACAATTTGGCTAGTTTAATCTAGCCAAGTTATAGCTGGGATAGGACACAACAACATTCCATCAAAGTGCCAGGGACTACTTAAAGTGAAGTAAAAGGAGTCTTAATGGTAGAGGAACAAAGCAGTATTACAGGAATATGAATGCAGATAGGTTGGAAATCTGAATAAAAAAAATCCCACCATTTGAGCAGCAAGGCTCTTGCAGAGCGTTCGCTTTCATAATGGTTATAGAAGACCTAACTACTTCTAAAATGGATCATGGTAAGTTTTAAAAATTAACTATAAAATGACATGTCTATGATAACTTTGTTTAGGACTTGCTGAATAATCACACATCTTCCAATAATTCACTTAAAAAAATATGTCTGGATATCGTTTACAGTTATTCTTCATTGCTTCTCTTGTCTACATATTTAGACTTTTATGGTATGCTTACCTCCCATGGTGGATCCTTATTATGTATTTGGAGCATTCAGTAACATTTTCTCAGTTCTAGCAGAACAGTTGTAGGAGGTTGCTGATGTTCCTCATCCCCTTAATGTGGGAAATACCAGTCATTTGTTTCCAGATTAAAATTTCAGTTGAAAGAAGTGCAGCAGTTTCTTCCACTGAAGGAGCCATTGATAATTCTGTCTTATAGCAAGCAGAACAGCATTAAGGAACAGCAAAGTTAAATGAATTCCAAGACACAGACATATAAACATCTGTATTTCTAATGGCCATAATAAATCTTAACTCTTGAAAAAAAAAGAAAAAAGAAAAAAAAAGCAGCACATTTTGGCTAGCTTGATAATTGGATCAATTTTTCACTTATGGGTTGTCAATCGCTTGACATTTTAATGCATGAACAACAGATCTCAAAAGTATTTTAATTAGCACAGTAGGGCTCAAACCTAACCCTAGCCTTCTAATTGCCGTGCTAAACCATGTCTGAAGATCTATTTACTAAACAGAAGTTAATTAAAAGCATGGATCCATACTATACACATAGCATTAAACTGAAAGCTGAAAGGGTATGCCATCTGCAGAAAAATAGAACTGAAGTGACAATTAAGGATCTTTATAGGCTTATGAACTCCTTTCTCTCCCTGTACCACTTGGGCTGGTTCATTGTAATCAAAACACAGACAAAAGGAGATGTCCTATTTTATATTTTATTTAAAAAAAATCCTCAAACCAGGACAGCTTCTGAACAAAAACCAGGATGAAATGGTGTAGACTTTAAGGTTACATTTTCTACAGTCGTTCCTCTCAGTCATTTATTTGCTCCTGAAATTATGCCAATGCTATTATTTGTAGAGTTCTGCTAAACCAGAGCAGTTAAATGATCCATGTTCAGAAAACCAAGGAACAGACCTTCAAAGTGATCAGTGTAGAGTCCACACTTACAGTGGTTTTACTGGTACAGCCAAGGACTGTGGTAGGTTGCAACACAGGTAGGGAACAACAATCCTCTATGAGGAGAGGTGTGACTTCCGTAAGCCAGGTTTGACAGAGAAGAATTACAACCTTGAAATGACCTCTAAGGTCAAGAAAATCTGAACCTGGTTTCCTCAAGAAATGAAGGTTTGGTTTGTTTGCTTTTTTGTCTGTTAGTCTGTAACACTCCTGTCACTGATTATTTTTGTACATATTGTCCACTGCCAGCCAAGAGGTAAACATCTCAAAGAGTTTGATCACACAAAATATGTGACTCCAGAGACTCCAGAGAGCTAGGAGAGTTTGGACAAATGTGTATGTGTCCAGAATTGTACCAGTAACTTATGTGTCATTATTTAAACAGAAATATTCAAGCACGTGGTAGAACCGTTCTCAGCAGGAAGAGCCAGAATCCAGGAGGACCTCACCATTATGGTGGTCATTAGGTCAGTTCAGCTGCTCATAAAATCAGTGCCTCAGCACTCATCAAAGTATTAATTCTTGTTCTTATAGGCAGAAAGAGTAGCCTGTTTCTAATCTTCAATTCCTTGTCAACAGCCACATTAACACTCTACAGACATTCGGTTCCTGTGGTGCTCAAAACTTGTCAAGTGGCAAGAATGAGAATTAGGTGTGGTCCAAAGGTAAACGTGCTGGAAAGATACAGATCAAAAGCAGCCTCTAAGGAGCTAAAAGTGAGGGTGCTGGAAACAATTTAATCCATTCTAATGGATTTACTAGTCAAATTACTTTCAAATTACCTGAAAGGTAAACAAACTCACCCTGGCCTATGTGACAAGCAGTTGATCCCTAGGAGTCCAAAAAGTTTTGAACTTCACTGTCAAGAGAGCTGGGAGTCATTCTCATGTTCTTAAACACAAGCTGGATTACTGATTAAATCCTACATTTTCTGTTTCACTTAACATACAGTGAAAGCATCTATAAGGAAAAGAAAAGCTATACGAAGAGAAAAGACATACGAAGAAGAGAGCGACCCTGTTAATTTTGCTGGGAGTTCAGCACTGAGGAATCCATACTCATCTCCACGTACCAACAAACCAATCTTCACTAATTTTGCTGTCTATAAACCAATGTTTAATTCTCAATGGAGTAACCTTCTACTAGAAAGCTGTGCAAGAAGGTCATTTTCAGAAGAAATTGTTCAAAAAGTCAGTGAACAGCATCACAGGTGGGCCAGAAGTGGGAAAGAGACAGGAGATGACTAGGAGGAAGTTCACTGCAGTTTCTGGCATTAAGTTGCTTGAACTAACATGAAAGTCTGTTCTAATAACTGGCTGATGTTGGGTGAAGTGATTGGAAATAGGTTGCTGTGATCACATCTCTTACAGTCCCCTGCACAGAATCATGATTTGCTTCACCTAAAGACTTGGGTCTTCTGATGCTAAAATGTGCAGTCTGATTTATCACACAACTGAACTAAAAAGCTGAGGCAGAGTTGCAGAGATTAACAACTGCAAATACTACAGACTTTGTTTTCCAGTGAAAATTGCATTGAAGTAAAAGAAGTCAGATTTGCTCCATTTTGAATGTATGCATTAAGAACTGTCTTTTGACATACTACCTCTTTTTAAGGAAAAAAATCCTGAAAAGTGCATCAATTTTAAGGCAGTTCAGTAGATAATTATGCCAGTAAATCATATGACTACATTTGAGGTACTGCTTCTGAGCTACTGCAGTACAATTAAAAACCTGCTACAGGCCATTTAGCATAAAGAACTACCTCTGATTTTATGAGTAAAATGGAAAAGCATATTAATATATCAATAAGGTAGCAAAACAGAACATGAAACTTTTCTACACTGAATCTTCTTTTCAGAGAATAGTTACTATTTCTTTTTTTTATCCCAAACTTAGTAAAGCATTCATTGCTCAGGGGAAAAAAAATTAAATAAAATCTGTGAAGTTACAAATGCGTTGTCAGGAAGACTTCTCTGGAGGCACAGCCAACCTTAACATACTGCAACCATGCACTGGGATAAGAGTCTGCACTCAGACAGCTGCCATGAAGCAGCGGTGAACAGTAATTGGTTTCCATGTCAAGCAGCAGGTTTAATTGGCAACGTAGCTGACACCCAATCCAGACCTCATCTTCCAAAGAAGGGAGATAGAGAGCTTGAATTTTTTCACAGAATAATTTTGGTGTACTTCTCTAAATCTTATTTAGCCCTATGAGATACACACTCTATAAACCCCCTCCTTCTCCACAGCTCAGGTCCTTGATTTCCAAGGAGCAAGTCCCAGCTCCGATATACCCCAGCTATCTAACCTTAGCTCATATTGCAGAGGAAATTGCTAAACAATGAGAAAGAGCTGTGAAATAGTCTGCAGAGCAGAGTCATGCAGGATAAAAAAGGTAAAATTACAGGGTCTGGGGTGTTCAGATGGTGATTATTAGTAGCCTAAATATTCAAGATTAATAGCACCAAAATGGCAAAGTATAAAATCCTAAAGGAAAACACAGAGACTTGTGAGATGATGGCAACTTAGGAACATTGAAGACCAGCTCAAGGAGGCAAGGAGGTTTAAACCTTCGTCTCCTGACAGGTGGCTGCCTTGCAGCAAGACTCTCTGATAAGCATAATAATGCATTTTGTTGCTTGCTAACCCCAGTTCTCAATTGTGCATTTTGGCTGATAATCATTGTTTTTAGGCGGTATCTATCCCACTTTAATAGTCTCTTTACACATGAATAAAGATGCCTGAATAAAGTAACTCAGAGTTACAGCTGTTATATTACCTAAAGTGACCTTTTAATGAAAAAAAAGGACTCTTTAGATCATGCATGTCATCATTTAGATATTCAAATCTCTTGGAACAACTGAATACACGTGCAGTGTCAAGAGTTTTTTTCCCGATGGATGCTGATTTTCAGGTAGGCAGGCTCAAAATCTGTAATTCTAAGGTTTCATGCACAAATAGACTACCATGACTTAACTATGTAATAGTGAGAGGAATTGCCCACATCCAACCACTTCTTGAAATACAAGAAGTTATTTCACCCAGTTCAGTGCACAAAGCACAGCTGAATCAGCTTACCTTTAAGAAGAGTTAAGAACTCCTACGCTAACATTTGCCAAGGCTCAGCTATCACGTTTCATATATTAAACAGCCGTTGCATCATGTCTTTCATCTCTACATTTAGGGTTATATAGAGGAAACCTGAACTGTGGGGCAGAAAAAAAGTGTGTTTATAAACGTATAGGCAGATTTCTATAGCTTTCACCTAATTCCAGCTTGTAGGCACAAGCCTAGGGCATCATTACAGTGTGCTTCACTTAATCCTTATTTGATTTTCTCAGCCAACTGTGCATCTGTTTTGTTCACAGTGCAGTAGTATGAAGCAAACTTCAGCTGCGATCCAAGGTTTAAAACATGAGTTTGCATAAAGATCTATGTCGAAATTATTTTCCCAAACACTGATGTCATCAGCAATCACTGCTCTACTCTGATGCTACAGCTAATAACAAAGATGATCACTGCTAGGTGAAGTAGGAGAAAAAAATTTCTGTCTGGGTAATGGATTTTGGCTGGATTTTTTGCCTTTCCTTTTCCAGTATTTGTCTCAGGTACATCTTGTTAATGAGACAATGTGAAGAGGAAGCTGTAAGACCTTATGTATTTCACAGTTACTGGAGGTTGTACTGAAACAGAAGTACCTGATAGGAAGCGGTGGCTAATTCCCAGTTCCCAGGAACCAGCTTACTCTTTTTTTAAATCCAGTTTTGAGGGCCGGTAATGGATTCCCTCTGGGTGTATAAGGAAAACCAAACTTAATGAAACTAAGATTGAATCTCTCATTGTTTTAGGGCCGCGTTGTCAACTGTGATGTTGACAATGACCTTCATCTTTTCTGTTCTCCTTCTGTGGTGCATTATAGTTGGGTTTTTAGTCTTTCATTGCAAACCAGACTTTTATTAGAGAGCATTGGGAGATGCTTTACAGCCCATGGCGTGTTCTGGATTAGATGATCTATCTCCTTCAGTTAATTCCTTTTAACTGTGGGGGCTGCATGACTAAGATTATCTGAGCCAATTTTATATTCTTCTGTGTCACCACTCTTTCCATGTTCTTTATGAGGAAGTTGAGATGTGTAATAGGCACAGATTTCTAAGCTGGTTAGAAGCAGTATTTCATAATTATTATTATGTCAGCTCAAAGCAATGTTTCCTGCTTGGATTTGCATTGCTATATTATGACTGACATATGGCAAATTCAAACAGAGCAATATGGTAGCAGGCAAAACAGCCATAAGTGAGATAACAAAATACCAAGAGATTGAAAATGATGTTTGCTATCTTCTTTGGAATGAAGGTTTCTGCTGAACTAAAAGACATGAGTTATCTAGCAGACAGATAGCCATGTTCATGCCATGGAATCCAAAGAACATAGCTGCTCTGAAAAATAAAGAAACCAGTGAATCCTACTTGTATGACATACAAGGATGAGGCAAAATGTTCCTAGTAAATCCTCCACCCCTGTTTTGCATGAAATGCAATGTTTCATCCTGCTTACAGTGGAAACCCTGCACTTCCTGCTGCCTTACCAGGACCATCTATACATTCTTGAAGTCATAAAGGTGCAGTTATTGATGTGTTTTTTGTGGTCCCAAGGACAGAAGTGTCTGAGTGAGGGCAAGTCATACTTCCCGTGGACAGAATACACATCTTCACCACCCAGATAATTCTAGTAGTTTTGTTCTGATCAGGCAAAGACATTATTCATACACCTTTGTAGAAGATCTGTATTTGCCTCTGTCTCCTAGACTAGGACAACACATAAACCAGGGGTTCACAAAGTATTGTTTATAGGACCAGTTTATGAGTGGAACTTAAGGGTGGAGGCCACACAATGAGGACTGCCAGCCTCAAACCCAGCTCCCTTCTGCACTGCCTCTACAGATCTTTCAGGCTCTGGGGTCATCTGTCAGCCTGGGCATCTCTCCTGCCCCTCCTCTCAAAAAGCAGGGATTCAGCCTAGCCTTAGCAGTGTGAGGCCCCTATAACTGCCCTGCCATGACACTCCACTACTGTGCTGGACAGGTGTGTTGAAGGAAGATTTCTCAACTGTGTCTACACATCCGTACGCTTAGGTTGCCTTATTGCTCAAACTGAGGTAGCCACATCCAAACCCTCTCCTAGCCTCTGGCTGTTGTTAACTCCTGACTCATGATCATGGATTGTCTTGGAGAGCAGCAGTTAGTCCAGATCAAACTGTGCCAGGGACTGTGCTAGAAGAACAACTCCACGCATCATCCCATGCTGCGACTAGGCTCTCTGCTCTCGTACAGGTAAGTTTACTAGTATAGGTGTAAGCTAAGGTAACATTTTCAAAATTAATTCAACACAATCAAATTTAGAAGCTGGTTTCACCAAAAAAAATAATAGGAGTTACTCTGAATTTTATTAAATATGTACATTTATTTCTTAGCTACTCAAAGTTTTTGAAAACTGTACTTCAGTTCCTCAACTCCCATGTTCGCTGAATGTCCCAGTGTCTCTTATATTCATATTCCAATTCTGAGGGTTTTTTAAATATTGTTTGTTAATATGCCTCCAGATCATCTTTAATGCAGCACTTCTCTTTCATTTCAATGGCTCATCCCAAATACTAAGTAATTACAAATAATGAAAATGCAAAATAATACAAAGACAGGTATATGCAGAATACTTAATGGGATGAAGTAGAATAATTCACCTGTTTCCATTTATACGAGATCTCATAAATGCATCAATGCCTCACACCAGGAAATGTAATGATTTTAAAATAACATTTAGGCAAGATGTACCCATTTTACATGAAGCTGCTTTGATCTACTGTAAACTGTTAACACTTGGCAAAACCTTTTATTCCCTCATGAAAAAAAAAGAAAAAGAGAGGCTATTAATATAGCAAATTTAACAATAGAGTAAACTACAGTATCAAAAGAAAGCAATTAATGAAATCTTTTGTGCTCTTTGTTGAATTATACCTGCAATTAAAAATGCTCTCACATAACATACAGGGAGGGAACAGTTTGCTCTGACAATACAAAATGAGTAACAGCTTAATATGTAAGAGTGTTTGTCCTTAGCAATACCAGTTTTGTAAGGTTTTTGGTTTGGGTTTGGGTTTGGTTGGTTTTTTTTTTGGGGGGGGTGGTGGTAAAGTGAAATAATTCTGTGATTAGGCCAAAAACAAAAATCAAGAGAAAAGAAAGAGTTGACAAACATTAACACAACTGAGTGAATCAAAGCCTGCCTCTGCCCTTAGACAGTTCAGAGAGAACACTGGAAAGAAACGCAGAAAATTTGTTCTTTCCCTCTATTTCTCACTTCACTGTAGACAGCATGTCCATCTCCTGTACCTTCTTACATAGAGAAGTGTTGAATGTCAGCTTCATAACTGATTTGCTCCTGGAAGTTGTTTGTTTGGGGTTTGTTTTTAATTCATTTGGTTAGAAATTATAGTCTCAGTATGTGTTTTGTAAGGCAGCATAAAATAAGCACATGGTAAGTTCTCTGTCCCAAAGAGTTCATAGTCTATTTTAAGGACAGAGAGTAGAAGATCATGGAGAAGAGAAGGGAAGGTTAATTAAACTGAGATGAATAGGGTATCAAAGGTAAGTTAGTTGTGATGGTGACCAAACAATTCCTGATTTCTTTCAACTCACTTCAAATAAAAAAATAGATATATAAAAACATGTGGCATTACTAGAGGGAGGTGTTACTTGAAAGTCTCACAGCTGAAGTTGATTTCCAGCATGATTCAACAGAATATATTCCTGATTAATTTGAGAAGGATGCTACAGGCTGTAATTACGCCACACAGTCATGCCTTTGCTGTGGAAGCAGAGAAAACGTGCTTAAGATTTGCATCGTTGGCAGAGTTTCTTAACAATAGAAGTATTCTTTCTTCCTTATCTTTGTTTTGTCTTGTTTTGGGGGGATTTTTTTCCCCTTTTCTTTTTGCATTGCACTGTACATTCATGGCTGTCTCACTTCTTCAGTTCCTTCAAGGACTGGTATGTCAAATAGTAAAAGAGGCTTTCAGCACTGAGTGCATTAAATTCTCAAAATATGAAGTAATATTGTAATAAACCAGTTGATATTCTCATAATGGAAGGTTGAGGCCCAGAAATTATGGCAGGCTGTACAGTGAAGAGCCCAACATCTTTTTTTTGAAGAAGGAGATTGCACAGCTTTGCAATTTAATGAAGATAGCATGGTTAATTTTGTTATGAAATTTTGGTTATGAACCGCTGCTTAGTTCGTCACAGATATTTACACTATACCCTGTGTGCGCACACAAACACGCAGCATTATTGAGAATACAGATAAAGAACTCAATAACTATTGAATGGAAGAATTTAAATTATTTGTGTAAATTCAGTCATGTTATGTATGTAACAGAGAACAATACTGTGGAGGAAAGAGAAAAATTCAGAGCTGTATCTCTATAGACCTTTTCCTTGTGTTGCTGTGCCTCCTCCCAACTCGGTCTCTGTTTCATTGCCCTGAGTAGAATACAGACAGACTGAAGAGCCTGCTGGGGTTCTTTTATGTTTACATTTTCCTGAGAATTCTGCTTCATTTACAGCATACAATGAAAGGTGCTCAGTTAATGAGCACCCATTCAACATTTGGCTTTACCGTCAGTTTTCAGTGAGGAGCCCCATGCTTTATTTTAATTCACTCCATTCATGTCATTCTCTGAGGACGCAAATATTGATTTCCTCATGTTTTTTTTCTGTGGCACTTTTCATTATATTATGTGATTGCTACACAAAATAATTTTTTCATATTTTGTGAAATGACAGGTTGGTATTCTTTCCCTATTTTACGAACACCTTGAACAAGTAAACACATTAAGATTTTAAAAATATCCCTGAGTTTTGGATGTCTGTTTTGAAATATTTCGCACCTGCTTTCTTTCTCAGATATTTTAAGTTATGGAAAGACTCAAAGCATGGCTGACACCAAAAAGAAACTATGTGGCACTTTCATGGTTATGGTCCCTTTTCCCTGTGAAGACATTCAGTGGGCTTAGGCATAACCCTTCTCACGTCTTTCCTCCAGTTTTAAGACTATGCGGTCCCCATCTACCACCTGTAGTAACACGTAAAAAAGATTCTTACATATATTTGTTTATTCCCTTCCATACTTAAATGATCACCCTCTTTTCTGTGGTGCACAGGAGGAATGATACATTGGGCTTGGGAAAAAACAAGGCTGGGTTGCTCTGACCTGAAGCCTTTTTTACAAAGATCTACTCTTCCTCATGGCTGAAGTACATTGGGAGCTATCTATGAGGCAAGGGTCTTTTGTTTTTAATGTTAGGTGGGTTTTATTTTCTTTTACAAATTATGGCCAGAATTTCCTAGAATATGTGTCCTGGAGAAATTCCATAACAGAATGATTTACTGAAATAAATTTATTCCAAGGGAGTAGAAATTCCACCATGTGAGACATCAAACCAGCTTTTACTTCTTTCTATAACTTTGATTTACGGGCTTTGAGCTAAATTTTTGAGACATAGATCTGTAATATTAACTTTTTAAAATGAACACTGGGGCACAAAAAAGAAATCTGTGTTTACCAATTATCAGGAATCAGTGGGAACTGAAGGTACTGCCACCAAAATTCAGACCATCAGGCCTTGGAAAAAATGCTGTGCTCTTTAAATCATTTGGAGGAACAGAAGCTTTTGAAAGCAAATGTGTATTGCAATTCAAAATCTTAAATATTTCAATAAATATAAGAAAGAGTTCAAATATGTACACATGCAACTCCCCCTCTAGAGATAAATTCTTCTTGTCATTATTGTTGTCTTTGCAATTTGACATGTGCTGCTGAAATAATAAGGCAAACAATTGATTATTATTCGATAATCACACACCTGGGAGATATCAAGGCACAGGATGAAAACAGATAGTCAGAACCACAGGGGTATGATAATTTTTCAGTTATATATAATCATGTAATTTCTTTAAATTTTACTACTGTGATAAATAACTTCCAGTGTGAATAGAGCTGCCAGTTAATGTCACAACCTTTCACCCGCAAGACTTGCAGAGACTAATGTACTTCTATGAAAACCTTAAAAGCTATTATAATTAGAAAGTTTATTCAGTCAAACATTCATACTCTGCATCTGATGGTCTTCCTGAAGTCATAGCACTTGCAGTGCCCCTCTCCAGCAACAGCAGAACTAGAGCAGTGGGTATTAAGTGGCCAAGATTTATGTATTTACCTTATTGATAAAGTGGGAGAGAACATCGGGGAGTTAAATTGCAGCTCTGACCAAGTTTTACTCTATTTTTCCAGTAACATTAAGGGAAACTTTGGCATCACTGAATGTAAATGTTGAATATTAAATTCTATCATAAAATAGACCTTGAGTAGAAAAGAAGGAATGTTGTGATATTATTATATTTATAATTTTTAGAAATAGTTATACTTTATGCACTGTGTAGTGAAATGCCTTTCGCTTTTAGTTAATAGTTTATATTACTATTAGTGAAACAGAATGTAGAGATGAAGGTAAAGAAAATAAAGCGTAAGGTGTTAAACAGAGCTTCATAAAGCACAACAGGTGTTACCGAGGAACAGAGAGTGGTTGATATGCTTCTAGCTAAGCTAGAAATAATGGTGAGGACAAACAAATCTAGGTGGCATTGGACCCAAGCCAAAAAGACAGGAAAAGCTGAACATCTGGGAACAGAAGATGAGATTCATGTCTTTTAGGTTCAGGACTGTACTCTGGAGTGAAGGATGGTAAATGAGACTGTGGGGTCATGATAAATAAGGAATCTTACCCTCTCAGTTTAATTCTGCAAATAAAGGCTTTGGATGCAGAAATACAGCAGATATCAAGTAGGTTTGGATGATTTACTTTATCTCTATGGATGACATTAATGGGTTCATTACTGAAATTTTCTGTATAATCTCAGACATTTTCTGGATGTTCTAGCACTCACATTTGAAAAAAAAGAGTTTGAAAGAAGGATTTGACATCTGGAAAGTATGCCCTACTATACTTGAGAATATAACAAAAGTAGGCCCAAGAGACATCTAAGAAGTGTCTTTTGTATTGTCTACAATACAGTAAGAAGAGCTGATATTCATTAAGATGGCAGGAAAAGTGGTTGGAAGCTGAAGCTAGACAATTTTGAGTAGAAATAAAAGGATCATTTTTCAACGGAAGATTACTAAACCAATGAACCTAGAGATACTTGGGCTCTCCATCTTTTGACATCTGCAGTCAGGAAGGAATATATTTCCAACATTTATTATGGCAACAAAAAAATTCTGAGCTCATATGAGAGGTTCTCCAACCTGTGTTTTGCTTGAGAGTAAACAGAGAATATGACTACAGAAGCTGAAACGGTAACAGAAACCATTGAATCTTTAACTGATCTGAAGAGACTAATTGCAAGAGTTTTATGTAATGTTAACAAAGATCTAGGCATTGCTATGTCAAGAAACTGAAAATTAATACACAAGGTTTAATTTCTTGGGTAAGCTTTTAGTATGCAAATCAGCAATTTATTTTCTCTATCTCAGATTGACAGTTCAGGAAATATTTGAACTTGAATATTTTACCTCTGCATATTATCAGCCTGAAGCTCTGTAGTCATTAGAAGGGCATGTGGATGTTTTTCAGTATTACATCCCTAGGGACAGAACATTTTCCTGACCATACAGGAGATCTGTTCCGTGGGCTGAAACCCACAGAGAGCAGCCTTATGATGTTCAGCTCCAGAAGCAAGGAGAGAGTAGACTTTACAGTTTCCGACATATGGATCCTGCTCCTGGACCTACATGGATCATAAAAGACAATGAGAAGTTTTCCAGTAAATTTATTCCCCAGGGTCTTCTTAAATGCAGAGCAGGTGTCAGTTTGCCTCCATTTTATAACATAATTGCAATAGAAGGTACAAATTACAAAATTCTATATAATTTTATTAGACATACAGGGTTCCAGGAAGGGTAAGAAGAGATACTATCTTCCATATGAAAATTTCAACAACCTGAGCTATTTTTGAAAAGAAGCAACTTTCCATACAACAGAAAGAAACTGTCAAAATCCTATTTGAAAATTAAGGTTTTGCATAAGGGGACATCTTTACCTTTTTCATACTCATATTCGTAGAGAACAAAGAACAGACATTTCACCTATTACTCTTTGAAGAGCTGAAGACTGGTGGCTTTAGCACATTACCAAAGCAACTGTATTTCAGGAGTGAATTATCTGAGAAGCATTATGTACAAAGAGGAGTTGGGAAAAAAAAAAAAGGTGAAGCCAAAAGAAAGAATGTCACTGTAAAATAGTTTTTTAATTAATTAATGAGTGGAAAACTGCAAACACTGGGTGAGGGGAAGATTAGTGAATTAAGAAAAAAAAATGGGAGGGCAAAATACTGTTATTTGTACATAAAATAAAAAGGGCAAGTGCTTAGTTTCTCTTTGATCTTTCCACTGGCATAAACCACTGTTTTCCTTCTATAAGACTTGAAAATGAATGGCTTTTGTTTTGAACAAACTGTTTTCATGTTTAAGAAATAATTCACTTGGTGACTTGGTGAGAAATACAGGCTAAACTGCTGGAAGAAAAAGTCCGAGTGAACATCAAGCACATTCCACAAATTCACAGAAATACTAAAATGGAAGCCATACTGTGAACTAAATTCTGCCACATGGGCTGATAAGAGGATTTGCTGCAAATTAATTTATTGAAACTGTTTCTGGAAGGCAAGTATCAACACTTCACCTACAGAAGTCACCTGCACTGCTGCCTGGTTTGGGGTGGCCTGTCGCACCACCCAAGTGCCTTTGGGGTAGAGGTCCTGCCCCAGCCACCTCAGGCCTGAGCCCTCCCAGCCCCAGGGTGCTGCCAGCACCCTGACAGTGGTCTCAAAGCATGGGCTTGAACGCGAGATTTAAGAAAGTGTGTTTTCCCTGATGTTTGGCTCAAACCAAGAGCAGGCACACAGATACTGCTGCTCAGGAGAGTCATGTTTGTGTAGCAAGGCCGTAACTTACCTGTGTATGTCAGACATTTAGCTTTTGAAAAAGTTATCTTAGTTTTCTCCTGGTTGATGATCATGTAATATCCCAGAACTCCCCTATGAAATTTTACGGAGTGGTTGGCCATTTGTGGGATATAGATTACAGCACAGAGGATATATCCACATAATCTGTCTTCACTAGATAAGAAACTGGGTTGATTTCACTCTTGATCACATTAGGAAGACAAAACTATTAGACCATGCTAGGTCACTGAGTCCCTGCTATTACAAACCAACGTGACTTATAATCCTTTTGCTCAAGGTATTTGTTCTTCTGTGTACAGCTGGGAAATTACTACTCCAAAATGACAAAAATCTTAGTAATATTTTTAATAGCTCTGCAATGATCTCTATGCAAATCAAATCCCAATTGTTTATCCTCCAAAATGAGATTGATCGAAAGAGCTGTTTTATCCATGCTGTCAATCATTTTCTGACATTTTAGCTGTCACCTCATTCACATCCACTTGCTGGCCTGGATGTAGGGGAGGGTTATGGTTGGAGAAACCCACAACAATTTATTGTCATTTAGACAATTATTCTATCACCTGATGACCCCTCCCTACCCGGGAAGGGGAATCGGGGAAAACCAAGGAAACATGAGGGTTGAAATATAAATAGATTTAATAGGATAAGATGAAATAATTAACATTAATAATATTAAAGAACCAGAATTGATCCTGATACCAATGCAAAATATACAAGGATTATACTCAGCCAATTATACTAGTAGGAAGCTGCGCGCTCCCAGCAGTGGACAGTAAATGTCGGACCCTGCAGGGGCTACGGCTTCGGGAGGAAGGGAAGGGCTCAGGGGTCCGGCACCAGGGCAAGGAGTTCTCTGGATCGCCGCCATCAAGGGAAAGAGAGCACTTCACAGCAAACTTTCTAATTAGTATTGAATGTGATATTCATGGTGCGACATAATCCTGTTGGCCAGCTTGGGTCAAGTGCCCAGGTCTTGCTCCTCCTCATCCCTGCACCTGGCTAACTTGAAAACACTGAGACCTTGAAACCCACACACCATAGCTGGCTATAAAGTAAATATTTTCACAAATTCAGACACTATAGTCTTCTAAAAGTGCAGTTTTCCCAAGCATTAGACGATAAATTAGTCCTGTGTCACTCAAACCAGGACACAGAGCGAGGGCACAGGAGCAGGGACAGAGAGCTGCGGACCCAGGCGATGGGCCAGACTCGCTCATCAGAGGAGCCCGTCTGCTGCTCCCAGCAATCCTCGGTCCTAAACCAGTACTCACTGTGCCTCTGCTGAAGCACATGGAAGAGGAGAATAATCAGGTCCCCAGGGCTCTGGAGCGAAAAGACACAGACAATCTCAAAGCTTTTAAAATATATACGTATTTTTTGTTTTCTCTGATGTTACTGTAATCTGAAAAGAGAAAGAGTGCTTTGCTGATAATAATCTGAAAGCTCTGCTTGTAACCCGTGCAAAGTTACTGATGCGGGTAAGGCAGATGACTAGTTTAGTACAAACGCAGAAAATTAGGCTGTGTTTATCATGTCTTTAATGGAACTGAACATTTCTGTTTCATTGATTTTTGTCCTTCACTCTGCCCAGTCGTCATTGCAGTGTTTCAAAAAGCCCTCAACTTGTGTGTTTCACTCAAGTGATGTATGGGGTTTGATGAGAATCCGCACCAAAACTGCTGCAAGAATATAGCATCTACTCAATATGCTTGGGACCCAAATGAGAGAAACAGAGAGAAACCTACTTTCAATAGAGGGTTTGATTTTTGCATCTTGGGGGTTCTTTGTTGAAAGTAAGCGTAGAGAGGGTCTGGGAGCATGCACGCACAGAAAGGCAAATTTTTATTACTTGTTCTGCTCTGCTAGCAAGACAAATTAGTTCATCTGCAGATCCATGACGTTAGTTAACAAAGTGTTTCAGATTTAAGATATAAAGCTTAGTCTTTCAGCTCTGGTTCAGGGAATCCACTTACTAAAATCAAAAGGACTTTCGATATAATGAAGTCTGATGGTAAAGCCAATCATTAGAGTCTATTTCCTGGGCTTTATTTGAGTACTAGTCCTGAGAGAGAGCATCTGAGATGGAAAGTTCTCCAGAGAGAGAGCTGCAAGAGTGGGAAGTAACTCAGCTAGATCCTCCTGGGCCTGGAAGCTGAAAAAAGCCCGTAACAGTGCATGAGTTTAGCTCAGAGAACAACCCTCAGAATGGACTACCCCAAATAGAGGCAGGCAAAGGTCCATCATGTGAAACAGCGCACATTAATTCATTTAATGAATGAACAGAGCATAGATTCATTTAATGAACCTGATTCAAGGGCTACTTGACTGCAAATTGTATCTTTCTGGAGAAATAGCTCAAACTACTTGCATTTAGCCTTCATATTTTCAACTCTCATGCAGGCTGACTTAATACTACTTCCCTCTGAAAAAAACTTGTCATTGTAAGGATTTCATATCTACATTATTTATTTTGTAGAAAAAGATATTTTGTGGTATCATAGCACCTGGAATTAGGAACTGGAAATAGAGTTCTTAATAGGAAAGTTGTTTATTGGTAATTAAATATCTTCACTTTTTTTAGAATGCTTTTAAAGTCTTTATTAAGGAAAGACTATATATTCTCTGTGTTCTAGTGAGTAAAATTATTTTACTGTTGTTGTCCCTCTACAGATGCTCTTGTGCTCATTTCTCTTTCTGTAACTGAAAAGAGAACCGAGTTTCTTGCCTCTTCTAAGTGGACGTAAAGGCCTTCTTGGGTTTTTATGTAACGTGTTTTACTTTCTGTGTGTGCAAAACTGGATGAAATGTGTCTCTTCTGATGCGAACAGAAACAAGAGAGAGGTGACATTGCCTTTCAATAATTAATCTGTCATCCAGATTTTATATCCATCCAAAGAGAAAGAACAGAGAAAGAACAACGCACTTGGGAAAATGTGCATTTCTGTGTCTGAGCTAGCTTGTGGTAATAGCAAGGGGATGAGAGGAGATACTCAGGGCAAATTCTGCCTCGGGGAGGAGCACAGACTCCTGCAGAGTGTTTGAAAGGGAGTCAATAAGATGTAAAAAGCAGAATTATGCTCAACAAGGAGACCATATAGTATATGAACCAATACACACAAGGATCTGAAATGCAGGGTGTTTTTCTCAGTGTGTCAAAAACATTCACAGAATCATAGAATCATAGAACCGTTTAGGTTGGAAAAGACCTTTATGATAATCCAGTCCAATCATTGACCCTACTCTACCAGGTCTGCCACTAAACCATGTCTCTAAGCACCACATCTACACGACTTTTAAACACATTTGTGTTTAAAAGCCTGTAGCGTTGCATGGTGTCGTTGTGACCCAAGTGCAGGACTCGGCACTTGGCCTTGTTAAACCTCATGCAATTGGCTTCAGCCCATCGATCCAGTCTGTCCAGATCTCTCTGCAGAGCCTTCCTACCCTCAAGCAGATCAACACTGCCACTTAATTTGGTGTCATCTGCAAATTTACTGAGGGTGCACTCAATCCCCTCGTCCAGATCATCAATAAAGATATTAAACAATGCCGGCGCCAAAACTGATCCTTGAGGAACACCGCTTGAGACCTGTTAAAGCCTGTAATCTTACAGGTGTCTGTTTGTATCTAAAGGGCAGCCATGCCCAGCAGTTTTATATTACCATATATTGCCATATATATACTTTATATTACTTCCTTGCTGTGGTTTCCTTTGGTCATTCTCTTTCCTAACCTCCAACCATCTGAACACAATTCAGGCGTTTGGTCGGTGCATGAAGCTGGGATTTTCGTGTCCCCACCATTAACATTCAGTGCTCTTTGGTCTTCATGACTCACTAGTTTGGGCCATTTCACATTGAAAGAACATATATGCCATTGTACCTGGAACTGCAGGTGGGAGGATTTCAGGACCCAGGGATCCCCTGACAGTCTTGTGTTTCTGCAAAGGGCAGAAGCCCTATACTTAGCAGTAAAATGACTAGAGCTTGCTGAAAAAATAAGAGTATGATTTAACCCAAATAATCTTTGATAAATTGCTTTAAATCCATTCATTTTCTGACTTACATGGAAATTTCTCACAATAGCTTTGTCATAAGGTTTAGCTCAGTTTAGTTCAGTAACCATAGCTTTTCAGTGAGAAAACACGCTTTTAAGAAATGAAAGGTGCCACAGATGATTTTAAGAATAATATTCATGAAGAAAATTCTAAGAAGGATTACAATCTAAAATTTCAGCTGTGTTTTCATTACAGGTTTGATCCGGGAACAGAAAAGACAAAATAATTTGAATCAGAACCTTTTCATGTCAAACCTTTCCACCTGCTCCGCAAACGGTGCCTGTGCTGCCATCTGGAGCTCACTGGTGGGTTAGAAAGGAGAAAGCACGGCTGGTAAGCAAAACCAGCAGCTGCTCCGTAGTCTCAGTATAGACAGAGCTGGGACAACAAGCAAAAACAGTCATAGAATTAATGCAGGATTTTATCTCATCTGCATGGTGTCCCATGCAACCCACAGCAAATTCAGTGTAAAGAAGTAGCCAAGGACTGAGAATATATATTCCTGGGGCTAAATTGGACAGCAAATTCAGGAAAAACTGAAGTCTCGCTACTTGTCTGAGCTTGGTTTTGTCTCTCAAAGAGGGAGTGAAAGAAACGTGTGGGGTTTTTTCGGAACTGGAAATGTTTCACAGCAATGCTTTTAAGCAAACCCCGGTCAAGGATGGTGATTTCAGGTAAGCCCACATGGCTGCCAGCAACAGAGGCAACAACTTTATAGATTTTTCAGCTCTCAACCTGAATGTTACCCTGTTGTAAGTGCCTTAGTTTCAACTGACTTGTGTCACCTTGTGTCTCGGTGGACATGACAAGGCAGCCAGATATCACTTTGCAGCTGGGAGGGCAGGAGATGCCTTCTTAAACCAGTGGGAACGTAATTCTTTCAAAGACACTGACTTGATCAGCAGTCACTGTGTGAGCGTATTATGAGAATTATTTTAAATATTTAGAAACTGCTCTGTAACAGTATGGTAACCTAATAAAACATCCAATACCTGCATCTAGCAATAAGTAGCAAAGGCAGAAATAATAATTATATAGACAAAAGGTCCAAGTTTGTCTTGGTCAATCTATTAAAAGTCATGGTAAAGAAGTGAAAAATGGAGGAAATTATATGTGATTTGTAATTATGCTGAAATAAGAATTGTCCCACTGCTTGTACAGCATCTAATAATTTCAGAGACGGTCCAAACATTCCAGGCTGGTCCTGCAGTGATACAAATATAAAAGGGACCTCCTGGCATTCCAAAGTCCCAGGCAGAGCCCATATCTGCCCTGCCTTAAAGTTCCAACACTATCTGTAATTTTCACAGTTCGCTAAGCACCAAATGTGTGTACTGTCAAAGACAGCTGTTAACATAATACCTTTACAAATTTATGCAGATTCACAGTGAAACCTTAAAAATATAATGATATCTTTTGTTAAAAGATGATTTAATGATAATTTTTCAGATTGTTATGATCTGCTTCATGAGCAGTGTGTCAGTGTGCTGAGGGACTTAGAGCAGAGACTAATTATTCATATCCTAACTCTGTCAGTATGAAAAAACAAAAGCTTCCTTCTTATTAATGAAATACTAAATAGTGATTCTGAGATTTTAATTAAAATCATGTACACATTACATGGGGTTTTAAATGTAGGAAGCTGTTAAAAAGTCATAGCATTTCATTAAAAGTTCTATTGCTGTTTAAAATGTTAATATTTTAATGGAACTTGTAAGTATAAACAAATCAATTTTTTTCATATATTTGTAAAATTAACATCTTGGTTCTGCCCTGCTCTTTTCATGAAGTTTTTGAGGACCCTTCACAGAAATTTTCACTGAAAAATTTACAGAAACGGACCACTGCTTTTCCAAATGTTCTTTTAATCCTCTTCCAAAGGATTCTTTCCAAATTGGTCAGAGGCATCATGGGAGCTATCAAGCTAAGAGTACCACATGTAGCCAACAAAGGTCACTTTCTTTTAAATATGTTTATTAACAATGTATACTTAATTTGTACTTGACCAAGAGTCCTGATTTGACTTTTACTTTCCCAAAATTTATCACACAAACACAAAGCCCACATTTTCCAGAAGCATGACAAACACTTAAGATTTCAGGTGCAATTGAAAGGTCATTAAGTCAAGCCTTTTGCAGCAAATGCAGAAAGTAAGCTCCAAAGGGAAAGACCTTCTTTGGGTAACTTGACAGCTTTCCCTCAAACAGCAGGGCAACTGACAATGTAAATGTTTATTTTAGTCTGTTGCTAACGTACTAGATTGCAGAAGGAAGGAGGTGCTCTGATAATAACTATATCCCTAGGAGATAGATTGATTCTTTAATCATGTGCACACCGAGTGACTTTCATACTTTTTGCTTTGTTGCTAAATATAATCATGAGTCACAAACATTGGCCGTAGACGTTTACCTATTATTTTACATGAAACCTCAAATATTCCTCAGTGCTTTGGCCTCCTTAAAAATTCAGTAAAAAACCAGGATCCGCAATTATTGAGATGGATTTGATTGCAATAAAGAACAAAGTAACACCAGGTTTACTCAGAAAAGTTTAATATTGCCTTGATACTTAGCAGGAACTTGCAAGCAAGTTCTTGGGGCAGGCCTGAATGTTTAAAAGGCATACAAAAAAGAGGAGGAGGAAAATAGTCAGGATACATGGGCCAGGTCAAAAAAATAATTGATGTCCAAGGGCAGACTGTAAATCTCAATATTTATTAATGAATGGTTAACTCTATTTTTAATGTGGTCTGTTCATTCTCTTCCATTTTCTGTAATTTTCAGAGTTAGCCTAAATAGTAGAATGTTATTTCTGGAGGTCATGACCTTTTTCCTTTTTCAGAATAGCATGATCATGACAAATATTTGTTATTCTGAGACATGTGGGAGCATCTGAACCTTCCTTGTTTTCATGAGGAAAGCCCACTTGATTCTTTCAATTAATTTAGCTCTGTTTCAAAAACTGGTGTCCTCATATAAGCGTAACTCAGCTCCAGCAATTTGCACATTAAAAGCAGGCAACAATCATTTGGACATCTCTCTTAAAAAAGTAGAGTTTATATAAGTTGATGGTGGAACATTCTTTTTTTTTCCAGAAACACAGTGATTCTTGCAATCTATAGTGACTTCTTTTTGTATACTAGAATGAAATAGCCTGTTTGAATAGATGTCCCCTTCACACCTCTTAAGTTGATTTTAACCACCCCTTTGATGCAGGTAGGCTAAAAAGGCTGTATAATGACAATAACAAGCTATGGAATAAAGGATTTACAGTTTACATTTTGAAATGCAAGACATTGTCTCATTGATCACAGAATTACAGAACACTGTTCTGAGGTTAGAAGGGACCTTTGGAGGGCATCTGGCTCAAGCAGGGCCACCAAGAGCTGGTTGCCCAGGCCCATCTCCAGATGACTTTTTAATATCTTCAAGGGTGGGGACTCCCCAGCCTCACTGGGCAACCTACGCCAGTGCTTGGTTACCCTCACAATGAAAAAGTATTTCCCGATGTTCAGAGGGAACCTCCTTGTTTCAGTTTGTGCCCGTTGCCTCTTGTCCTGTCACTAGGCACCACTGAAAAGAGCCTGGCTCCATCCTCTTTGCACCCACCCTTCAGATATTTTCACACACTAATAAGACCCCACCTGAGCTTTCTGCTCTCCAGGTTCAACAGTCCCAGCTCTCTCAGCCTTTCCATATAAGAGAGACGTTCCCATCCCTTAACCATCTTTGTGGCCCTTCATTGGACTCTCTCTGGCTGCTCCATATCTCTCTTGTACTGGGGAGCCCAGAACTGGATACACTGATACTACTGAAATATGAACTAGGCTCACTATCAAAGAAAACCTTTCTAAAAAGAAAATTATTTCCCTTTTTATTGGCTGGAAATTTTCAGTTTTTACAGAAAGCCTCAGTCATTAAATGCTCTAGTTCAGTATACAGTAATTCCCATTCTTAGGGCACCCTATCTTCCCCAGAAAGCTAGACTGAAAGGGATTCAGTACTATGTACATTTCTTTATACAACTGTAATGCATTTCTATAGCTGCAACTAAGAATTTGTCTGCAAGCACAGAATGACAGGAGGACTCTTGCCAGAGGTGCTGTTAGAGGACACTGTATGGTGTTATGCATAGCTCCCTGCTTTTAAAAGCATTGTCTTCACACATGATTATTTTAAATGGAGGAACTTGGGAGTTAACTGATTGAATGAAAGAACAGCAATTCCACTGACAACGTCTTTGGGATGAACAGGGGTCCAAAGGGCATTCTGCTTTCTGTTGTGAGGGCTATATGCACTTACAGGAGAACAGCAGGACACTTCGACATGGTTTTTTAAATATGTCAGATGCTGCCTGTAGCCATAGCACAGAGCGTGTCCATTTGCCGGTGCTTTTGGGGTTCTCAAAGAGCAGTCCATTTATAGACCAGACAACAAGGCAGAGAACTATAAGTGGAGAGGGTGTCTGTGAGCTGTGTGTGACTGGCATGCGCACAAGGAGTCTAAAAGTTAAACTGAAAAACACAGAAATGTCACTTTGGACAAACATTAGCCCATGGCACTGCACTTTATAGAAGAGCCTATCAACTCATATAAAGAGGTAGTGAAATGCACACATATACCATAAGCTATAACCTTGAGAAAAAAAGATCTGATTTTGCAAATACTTGGGAACAGCAAATGAAGGCAGAGGATGTTGCCAGAGCTTACCAGCCCTCATGAACAACATATCCCCAAATCTTCACACAGCCATGAGCACCAAACCACAAACCAGAAACTCTGGAGAGCCAAGAGGAAGAGAAGCTCTGGGAATGCCAAGGGAGGACAACCTTTTCCTTGCTGAACACAGAAAGGCATCAAAAAATGCCTGGCACTGCTGAGCTGAACAGCTTTCCTCCCCTGGTGACGAAGCTGGGTTACCCCAAATCCCCTACAGGCACACAGCTGGCCCCTTCCACAGTCCCCATATGAGCACAGCCCTCAAGAGGTGTATATAGCTGTAACCTTCTTTCCTAGGAGGAGAAGGACAGAAACCAGCAATTTCCTGTCAAGATTATTTTAAAAGAGTGTCTTCAAAAGGAACGAGGCATGGAAAGTGCCACTTTCCATGGCACTGGGTATATTGAGAAGCGTGTGGTGTTTGTTTGTAGCTGATGGTTATTTTTTCATCAGAATGTTTACACTTGGCATTATGTTTGGTTTATATTATTGGCACTTTCAGGTAAGCACCACGCATCTGAAAAATCTACCAACTTCTAGCACATATCAATAGCTCAAAACAACCATATAATTTGCTTCAAATAAGCCTTTGGGCACAGTTTGTTTTAAAGGCTTACCCATGCCTACAGAGTCTGATGCAAATTTTTTCTGATATTGATTTGCCCATGAGAGGCTTGATGTAGAAGCTGGATTTGTATGAAATGACCTTACCTACAGGGACAACAGAATGTAATAACTTTTACTTGAGAAACAGAGATGATGTTCAGCAAGAACGCCTCCTTCACCTTCATCCTGACTACACAGAAGACAAAATCTTGACACTTTTGGTAGAGGGTGGTCCTACAGATTTATTGTTCAGCCACTGTTTTTTCATGAAATCATTATAGAAAACAAGTCAGAATGGAAACAGGTATTAAAAATTCAATAATCACAAACTTAGGATAATTCAGCAAAAATAACAAAGCTATAAATTCATATAGGACTTTGGAAATATTCCTGAAATTTGAGGATCCTATAAGTACTCAGGAATCTTCTAAATAAAACTCAAAATTTTGTCAGTTTACTGTTTCTGAACAGCCTCACATCTAAGAAAGGAGATTTCCTCACTATCCAAATCTAGGTGCCCCTGTCACTGAAGGTGCCATGAATTTTTCCAGGTGAGCAAACAACAGCATTTGGCCAGTGGTTTGTCTGTTCAGGGGACTTTAGAAACTAGCAGTGCGGCATGCACATCTTTAAGCAATCAGAAGGTGGCACCTTATTAACGCTGCTGCGGCAATGCTGTGCCGGATTTGTGTCCCGGCTGTGCAGAAGAGCTCAGCGCTGCAGCTGGGCGCTAGCTAGCTTCAGAGAGGGCAGGGAGATGTGATCTGCTGTAGCCATAAACAAGGAAAAAAGAAGAGTGCTCTGAAAGGTGAAATAAAGGCTTCTGGTGATGTGATGGACCCACCAGCACCAGGCAGAGATGCTCTTTGGAGGCATATAAAACACATAATACATTAACTTGTAATTTGAATGCACAGAAACACATCAGATATCATTAATAATGACAATAATAATAATAATAATGCTCTTACTTTTATTGAGAAGAGTTTTGAGACTTTGAACTGTCTTCACTTGCTAATTCCAAACACTTCTATCTTGAAAATGTCAGGTTAATTCCAGTCCTTCACAGATACGCAGGAATTAGGTTTTGAGATACAGGGTACAACAGTCAGCCCTCAGGATAGTTTCTGACTTTTCTGATGATGGCCAGAACTTTTGCATGAGATGCACCCCATCTCCAGATGCAATAACAAGCAATGTATCTCTTTTGAACAACCACTATGACACTGCAGATGCTCCTCTTGCTTTAGGAGCAGAAGGAGCTACTCTGAAGTTTGCATTAATTGAACAGAGCAGGTTTTGTTAAAGAAAGTTGCAAATATTTGAAAATGTGCATTGTGTTAATGTTGATTTGTGCTTATCGTTCTTGTCTGGCTGAAAAGAAAGAGGATTGCACCTTTTCAGAGCCTCTGGCATAAGGCAGTTTGAAAATTGTAATGTTAGACAGAGGCTCATTTTATTCTGACTAAAAATTCAGAGAGTGAACAGAACAGAATTCCCACAGGCTCTTCAGCTCAGTGCAAGACATATTGCAGAAGTGGTTAAACATGCTTTACAAATTGGAAGCTTAACTCAGGGTGCTTCTAAGATCAAATGGGAGCATAAAAAACTGGAGAAAAACTGGATAAAAACTACTTTTACCACAATAAATGGATCCTGTCCCTGTCTGAACTGCTAGCTGCAAACTCTGAGACACTAAGGTACATTCAAATTCAAACATCACATACACTGAGCCCTGCTTACACCGTAAGTATCCATGTACATCATAAATTACTAACCAAGGTATTATACATTATTCTATTTCTTTTCCAAAAATGGGGATATAAATAAATTCAACACAGGAGTTTGAATGTCATAAAAAAAAAAAAAAATAGACAAAATGCTGGGATTCTAATGTTTTTCCTTTAGATTTTGCTCTCCAGCAGCAATTCCTTTGCATGGGTCACTCGCACATACCTAGCCCCTGTCCCATGGCCTTTGTGCTGTAAACACTAACTCCCATCAACACCTGGAGGGACAGATCCTGATTCTGCCTATTTTGCTGCCCAGAGTGGGTTTGCTGGTAAACCTTGGAAGGGAAAGTTAGAATAAAGAACATAAAAGCAGCCATAAAGTCACCATACCGGGGTTAATTTAGCAATCTCTTTTTAACTGTTAGCATGAGTAGTCCCAAAAGGGACTTGGTCCCTGCTAGGTCACCTGATGCCTCATCATTCCCACACTGCCAGTGAACAAGTCATCCCTATGCACCCCTTCTTTGCTGCTTTTGCCTTTCTAGGGCTCTCGTGGTTTCTCATTTTCCTGACTCAAACTCCAGCTTGTGTGGAAGCTCTCAAAGGTTGGTCACTTCTGGTTCCTTCTGTCTTGCTGGATTCCCCTTTCCTAGAGCATCCCTTGCTCTGGAGAGTCCTGTGTACTGAGATGAGCATTTCTGAGTTGGTGTTTTGGGCGCAATTTAAAGCTGGCAGCTGAGCTGGTCCTTTGTCAGGCATGACACTGCCTGACAGCACGTATCTTTGTCTTTGTTTTTCCAATAAGAAAGGGGGGAAAGGGACCGTTGGGCACTTAAGCAGGCTCTGATTTTACTTAGAATAAATTTTAAATTACATAACCCCGCAGACTCCCAAAAAACCAACTCTGGTATAAACCAGCTGATGCAGAAGACCTTTTGGCGCTGACTGTTGAACACTGTATGTCACCAATACTGTATGATCATTGAGGGCCACTTTTAGTTATTGGGATTTTTTTTAATAACAATTGTGAAGAATCACTTTTGCAGTAAAGCCACTCCAGATGATCAGTTTCTGAGCAAGACAAATGGCTCTTAATGAATACATGTAAATTATAATCGGAGGGAAAAGCCAAGACAGAAAATGTCCAATTTCCAATTCAACATAGTTGTTTTAATTTTAGTGCTTTATAAACATGCTATTAACTAATACAACTAAGGTTCCAACAGAGGTCAACTCCTACATTTTATTAGCCTAACCTAAATGTCCTGAAATATGCCTTTAAACTGGGGTGGGTGGGTAGCTTATGGTAATAATTAACATAATGGCTCCATTTGGCACTTTTTAATGGAGCTGTCACACTGCACATGCTGCTTCTGTAGGAGCTGAAGTACAACAAATCTTGCTGAGTTATTATTTCATTACCTGAAGTTTTGGCAATGCTTTAAATGAAAAGGCACAAACGTCATGCTGTTAATCGTTACTTACAAATATATGGTCTTTGCTGCTAAATTATAATAATATTAAAAAATTAACTAAATAAACCAGTTCCAGTCCTATCCAGGGAGTGATTAAGTCTGAAAGAGCCCTCTCAGAATGACTGCTATGACCCTGATTGCACAGCAGTGCAGTTGGGCACCTAAAGGTCAGGCACCTGTCTATGTTTATCACTTGAGACTCCATATGTAGCCAAGGAGAACGAGAAGCACATCCAAGGACAATTCACCCTACTTGTCTTCAGGTAGCATGAATCACTCAGGAAAAGCATCTCTCTCTCTCTCTTTCATTTACTCATGTTGGCAGCTTAAGCTTTGGGTTACTAAAGATGAGAGAATTTCCATCCGCACATCAACTTATCGTTGTAGGCCCTACTGGCAGCTGGAACAAACTGGCTCATCTCCCTTGACACAGTGGAGGACCCAACATCACCTCTCTGCAGGATATTATTGTTGCACACACTTAAAGACTACAAAATGCCGAGTTCCTTGTTAGAAGATTTGTATTGCTTACTGTACGCCTTCCACCATACAGTCAATTTGTGGAAATAAAGAGTATACTGATATGGAATTTACTCCAGGGACATAAAGTCTTCAGTCTTGCTCAGTCAGTATCTGTTGAAAATTCACTATTAGTTGTGCAGAATGTATTTGATTTAGAAACACTAAAGTTAAATCAGAAGAAAGTCATTGTTCTTGTTTCTTCTGATTAACATAAAATAAGATCAACCACTGTCTTTTGACAATGAAACACACGTAATACAAGCAACAAAATCACTTTTATCTGTCTTTCCCTGCTAATTTGCTAGTACTGCTCCTAAGATTATGTTTTTCAGAGACTCACAAAGCAGCAATCTGTTTTGTGAAAGGCTGGTCGGGTGGATATCACTGACACCAACACTAGCGGCACACTTAAAAGGCCAAGTCTTCTGCTTCGGCTGATTTTTGCTATGCCAGCAACAGAGAACAGCGAAGGAATAGACCTGAGGGAGTCACCCTGGCTGAAGACCTTCTTCCTGTTACCCAGAGCTGCTGTGGGGTTGCAATACTTTCTTCTTCATACACGAAGAGGGTCTGGGTGATGCTATGCTATAGCAAGTCCCAGCTTCAGAGAGGCTAGGAATTACCATGGCAGGGTCTTACCTTTATCCCCAAGACCACATTCCTCATTAGCTCTTCTTCACTTTGATGCAATCTCTAAGCCTGTCAGTACTCTAGCAAAGTAAATTTTATATTAGGAAGACAAGGTGATCGAGCATGAGAGTTGAACACATGAATAGGAAAAGCTCATCTCATATCTATATTCTTCCAAAATCCGCAGCGCACAGTGAGGGCAAGATTGTGCACAATACCCATCCCAAATCCCTTTGGTAGAGCAGTGGTTACCCCAGGAATTCAGATCTCTCATCCCTGCCATTGACTGTTGCTGGCGTTCATTGCAGGACATTTATTTATGTATTTTTCTTTCCAATAATGTAATTGTTTTTTTCTATAATATTATCCTTTAAACTAAAGATACGAGAATAAAAAGACCTCTGCATATTATATTAAGTCCTGTGAAAAACAGGTTTAGGTGGACATTTGATCACTCTAATTACCTTACTAATTATTTTAAGTCAGTTGTCTGCAAGATTTTAGTTCTGTTAATGGACACTGACTCTCATCTCATTCACGTCCACTGAGACTTTTATTAGGAATGTATTTTTAGATTTTATCTGCAGTGAAACAGTTTAAAATTAGCGTATATTCAAAATGCATGAGTTGAACTTGGCCATTAGTTTGGTTGGAAATGCTTCAACATTAGGTTTAAAGCTGAATTACTTCACCTGGCTGAAATACATCATCAGAAAACAAACCTTCTGAGACTGATTGAAAAAACTATCTAAGCACTTGGTTGGCTACCTTTAAGGTCGTATTAATCACTTGGCATAGGTACTACTGAATCACGTTCTGAAGGATTTTACTGGATCAGGGCCTTAGTAATCTTGCCAAATTTTACAACATACTTTGCATTTCCGTAGTGATTGTGAACACTTATTTTCTGCTATGTGTGTAAGGGAATAGACTGTTTCAGTGATTGAATGAAGTGAGATGTCTGACAGATCCTCACTGCGCACCAAGCAAAAGCTAAACATTTCACTACAGATGACAGCTGCTGAAGAGCTAGGCTTGATTCGGTGGCACACTGAGAAGTGCGGGTTTGAGCGTTGTGGGTCGTTACTAGGAGCACAGCTCATTTCCACAGCAAACCTACTAGGAAAGTACTGTGCTTCAGGTGTGGGATAGAGCCCCAAGAGGGACCTGAAAAGGCAAACACTGTTCCCGAAGAACCCTGGCAACAGGAAGGAATAGCAGTTTTCTGGCATTTTAAACAGAAAGGGAATAGAAGCAATCAAAATATTTAAACCAGAACAAACGTGTAGGTCCCACATCTTGGTCAAACATCATTTCTCCTACAAATGTCAAGCATGATTGAAAGATGGGGAAAATTTCCTCAAGCTACTTTTCTTGAATCATTCACAAAACAGTCCTTAATGTAATGCTATTTTTGCTCAAGTGTTGTCCCTTTTTATTTATCCAATGGTTCAACAAAAACAGTTCGGTTTCTGAGTCTATAGATTATTCATGCAATGTTAATCGCAACTTTTATTATTAATTATTCATAATAGATAGTTGATCATCTTATCTACATTATGGTTTTATTCTCTTGCAGAAGAATATATGGCAGGTGACCTGATTGAAAAGAATAGCAAATAATAAGGCATTAATTGAGCTTTTTTTCCACAGTTTGAGCCTTACTGCCCTATTCTCTAAATATCTAAGCCCTACTCAGAGCTGAAGAAATCCGTGGAATGATTTTTGGGACCTTCTCACCATCTTGTCATAATCAAATCTTTGCAACATAGTTTGCTCGTATTTGTTCCATTATTAGAGTGTGTGGTATGAAATTGAAGGGTCATTTTTCATCCTTTTAGGAGTCATATTCCCACACAAGTTTATCTAATTTTTCATCACTTTTCCAGTTCTACGTGAATTTTTAAAAAAACATGGTGATTTATACACACACACAGTTTCTTTCAGTGGAATATATATTATTTTTTTTGGCAAAGAGATGGTAAACACCCAACTAATTCTTCAAACAAGTGAAGGGCCAAGGTACCTAATCACAGAAGAGCAGTGCTGCTCAAATTGCTTGTGCTATCCCCTTCCCTTTCTTAGATTATGAAACTTTGGACGTTTTCTTTCAGGCTGCTGCTTGACTGTTGGTACTAGAGGGAGACAGCTTTTGTCTTCCAGCTGACAGGTAAGTGGTCATATTCTGCTGATGTTAGTAGTATCATCTTCCCCTGTCTGTGTCACTTCGTTACTGAGCTGCAGGGTGACACAGGTAGTGGAGCCTGCCTTGCTGACTCATGCACGTCATCTCCTTTGCATACAAAGCAGGGAAGAAATTTGTCACTGGCATCCCAGAGTCAGTGATATGAGGCAGAAAGGCAGGTGATGGGCCTTGTAACTAGTCTCTGTATTTCAGGCCAGTTGAGTCATGCATGGCACTGACGGTTTTCACGAGAGAAAGGGGAGCCATGTCTCATGTCTGTGGTGGGTTTGGCTCCCACCCATTGCAGAGTGGGACTCCCGCTGCAATCCAGTCTTCTTTTTTTCATTAAATAATCTTCATCCCCAGCATGTGGCGATGTCTGATGGTCGAGCAGGGTTGGATGCTCCCTAGCTAAGCAGTGGTGGTTCATTAGCTAATCCTTGGCACACAGATGGAGCTGTTTTGTTATCAGCTAAAGAGCACAATTGAATGGCACTCCTTGAACTTTGGTCGAGGTGTCATTTCTGGCTTACGCTGCCGCTGTTTGCTGCCTGCCTGGAAGCACCCAGGCTCTCACATGCTGTGCAGAGCACTGAAGGGGGAAACTCTGCCACATCTGATTTGTCTTACTGTATCTGAGTAGAAGCTAAGCTAGGATCATATAGGACAGTTAACAGCAAATGGCGGACTGGGCATGAAAAAAAAATCTGTATGAACAAAAACATCTGCGTCTGATACTTACTGATATACACAATCACCTTGAATGTTTATTTTTTCATTGGCAGAGTTTACATTTTTATTTGCCACTGTGACTCATCATTTACCTTTCTATTTTCTCTGGCAATGCGAGCAGTTAAAATTGATGTCACTAATAATAACAAAATAAATACAAAGCCACTTGCACAAGTGTAAATAAATAAAACACCATGACAGACTTTTTTATAGTAATTGATAACTAGGGGAGAAAAATATGAAGGAAGAAAAGAGCACAAGCGATATATTTAGCAAGAATCTTTTTATAGCACTCAGTTGCCATGGAAATACTGCAACAAATGAGTGGCAAGCTTGAATACTTCCAGCTCCCATCTCTACTTCAGGTTCTGCTGTTTGCACTGCTCATACGCCAGGTATGTACTACGTGCACTGCAGTGAAGCTCCTGAAGGCCTCATTGAAAGTACAAAAAATAGTCCTTCATGTGAAGGACACCTCTCCTGCAAAAAAAGAACCCAAATGAACCGATAACAAGCAGTGCTCTCTAAAACTTTTCTCTTGTCTTTTATGTATTTTTATAAGGGACCAAAATCAAGAGGTGGCAGAAACCCCTTTGCACTGACAAAATTTGAAAAGCACATGCTATAAACAGACCAGCTCTTACCTTGGGGGCAGTGGTGTCCATCCCTACCAGAAGTTTAGAAACCTCTCTAAAATCTTTGTATTTCTGTCTTGATGGTGACATACAAGAAAGAATAACACAACAGTGGCTTACCCCTGCCTTACAAAGGTAACTACAAACTTCAGAAAAGCCTGTTACAACAGGTAGCAATTTTTCCAAAATATGTCAATTTTCCACATATACACAATTTGCTAGTACATCAGAGAGTTCCCATGCATTCATGAGCCTGCTCAGTAGCCCTCAGCAGGAGTTTTGCTGGTTATCGCTAAGCTTGCAGTAACACACTTGAGTCATGAGAAGGGACTCTTCAAAGAAACTTAAAAGATCAATTAAAAGGTAGTGCCCCTTTCTTTCCTGTTTTCCCATATGTAACATATAAATATGTTACCCTGGATAACCTACACTCTGCTTATTTCATTTAGTTCTGCTCTTTTAAGCCTCTGTTTAGTTCTTTGGCACATACACATGTGTGTGCATATACACAATAAGAAAATTACTAGAAAATAATATGGAAATATATATTAGAAAATTTAAAGTTGAGGTCCCCCCCAGCCGAAACCCATGAGTACTGCCCCTGGTGCAGCAACAGTTGCTCCGAGTTAAAAGAGGAGAATGCCTCCCTGCCAGAAATATCACTGCTGCCGGAGTCAACGCTGAACTGCCTTCGCTGCATCACGCAGAAACTAGTGTTAGGGATGACTCAAGTAAAAGTTCCCCTCGCAGCTCATCTGGGCTTCCCTACCCAACAGGGTTTCTCCATCTTGCACTCTTCTTGTTATTTTTGTAATTTCATTTTAAGACTATATGTTTGAGGGGGCGCCTTTTTTTTTCATTTCAGAGCGTAGCTCACTCAGAAAGCCAGTTCTCAGTGCTGAATCACCCTCGATGTTTACTAAAATTCCCCTCTCCTCAGATAAAATAAGGGTGAAGAAGCATTGGGAATCTAATCTCTCTGACAGATCTGGAGATTGTTAATTTGCTGTTTCCTTTGGAAATGATGCACCCAGATGATCCCGTGATGTCTACATTAATAAAATAAATTCCCAAGGGTGCCTAGCAACCTTGCTCTGTCCCACCGTATAAGATATGTCTTAGTTTGGAATTTGATAGCTTTCAGAAATAGCTGATGCTATCAACACTGGCAAAATGCTAGTCCAATATTTCTAAAACCCTTCACACCAGCTTCTGCTCTGAGGAAGCACACAGTTCATCCAAGCTTATTTGAGGCAGCAATGTAATCAAGCACTTACACTGCTATTTCATTTTTGCTCAGAAAAATCTTGATGTTCAAAGGAGCCACCTAATCCCTTTACCTTTTGACATGGCAATACAGCCATGCAAAGAAGTACACGGGCGTTCATAGTTCACCTCTTGAACCTCTTGATGTTTTAAATGACATTTTTCTTATAGGCAGCCGTAGGCTATGACTCTCAGCAAAATGCTGCAGACTAAAAGTCACTTATCAAGTTATTTCTTTAATATCAGTTCTGAATGTGGTATTTCGTCCTTTTATGTCCCTCATTATAGAAATATGCTGTAGCTTCTTTCCGAAGGTGCAGCAGACTGCCAGACACACAAAAGATGTGGCTTCTTTTCCTGGATATTGCAGCAGGTGCTACATTTTCAGTGTGGCATTTAAAATCATCTGTCGTTAGACCAAATGACTTGGATTTTCAAAGTCCTCTCCAAAAAATGAAAAGCATGATTTTGCTGTTAATAGAAAAGCAATTTTTCTCTCCTAAGAACACAATAATATTACAGAAGATACATGTTCAGCCCTATCAGAGAAAGCCACAAAAAAAAAACCCAACATATTTTTCTCTATGTTTGTCCTCATGATTGCCTTTACAGTGACTTTCAGTCTAGCCTTCAGGGCCAATCCTTCATGTGGATGCAATATTTCACCTCTGGTTCAGTCCTGGACATCACCCACAATAATCCCTTCAGGAAAGATCTGAAGCATCTATCCATCTAAATTATTCCAGTTAGGCAATCAAGTGAAATTTGAATGAATTTGGTTCACAACATTAGGGTTGCTCACTGCTGAATACATGAACCCAACAAGACTCAAGACATTCTTCAGTATTTTTAAAAAAGCTTAGGAGAAGTTATTAATTTGATATAGTGGAAAATCAGCTCACTCCTTTACAAAGGTTTCCATTCCTATTTCAACATGGCATTTTAAGTTGGACCTTTTGGAGTAATTTTCAGTGATATGATTCTACCATGAAACATACGATTTGGGAGCATGAAACATCTGGGAGCTTTCTGATCTTCATATAGAAGATGTGAAATAACAAAGACTGCAAAAATCTGGGGTAAACTCATTACCATTAAACCCAATCTTGCTGCCCTCTGTTCATTGACCCCCTCCCCTACAGCTCATTGAAATTCCAAAGCTTTGACCAATTTGTTATTATATTTAAAATATAAAGCTTTTTCCCACTTTTCTCATGAACAGTGCTGAAGTTTTCCTGAACCATTACACTGAGTCAAAACATCAGAAAATAAGGTTTTATTTTGAACCAGTTATTCCTTTTATAATTTTTTTTAAGTAGCTGAATTTAAAAACTGATCTCGCATAGAACTGTAAAATCTCAAGTGGCACCTTTAAGCTATTGAGGAAATTATTCTCTTAGCTTCCCAATGAGACCCATCAATCACTTTTGTCCAGCAAAGTACCAAGATGAAAGAGACTGAATATTTTGCTTATTTTAGTATATAGCAAGCTCCTTTAGGTTATTTTTAAGAAATCTTTATGGCTGTCTTTGCAGAACTAGACATGTGGTAATGAAGGCATTCAGTTTTACAGCTGAGGAAGAATAAAAAAATATTTCAAATAATTTTAGAAGCACATTTGCAGAACTGTGTTCCTATGGCATGTGTCATGCTGTGAATAGAAGAGGATAAGAGTTAGTCTAAAGGTTTTTGAAAATCACCTGCAGGAAGTCTTCAGGACTTAAATGCTGATGATGCACGCAGGCCACCAAAGGTTCAGCTGATAAAAGAGAGGCCACTTGGTAGCTGCTTCTCTTACTCTAGTGCAGAGTCCATATACTTATAGACAGAGACGCAGATCGGAATTTAGAGGTATGATAGCAAGCCTCTGAACACACACACGCACACACACACACACAGACCTTCCTTAGAAATTATCAAAACATTCTAAGATAAATCACTATAAATATATATAACAAACATGGCATTTTATAACTTCAAATCATTCCCTTTGAATTAAACATGAGTAAATGTCGAATGAAAGTGGCTTTTTTGGAAAACCGCAGGTCATTTTTTATACATGCATAACAAGGGTGTTTATCATTTTTGTATAAAATCTGGTGAGAATTACTTATTCTGAAACCAGAAATTTGCAGACACTTTTCCATATCCTTTTCATTTAATGAAAATAACAACAAAAACACAGCTTGGTTTTCATTACCGCTCTCTCTGGCTTGGCCTACTTGAAGCAGGCAGCTCAAAACCAGCCTGGTGAAGACTGTTTTGCTCCATTATCTTTTTAACTGCAAAAAACTATGCGCAGGGAGGAGGCTGGAAAACTGTGGGAGGAACAGAGAAACCTGTCTGTCGAATGCCAACTATATTTTCAGCTGTTCTGTAAATAATTCTCCAAGACAGATTAATTTCAAAGACATCGGAAGCCCTTCTAGTGATAATAGATGCTACAGGGCCCCGGGAATGGCTGACTGCTGGGAAAGTGGCCACTGGTGGGGAGAGAAAAGCAGGGGGGAGAAAGAGAGGAGAGACAGGGACAGGAAAAAGAGGTTTCTTTTAAGTAATGGCAGCATTACTCCTCTGAGGCAAATTAGGATATTAAAGTATCAGTGAGAGAGATACGCTGGTTTGCCAAGTGCAGGGTTAGTACAGCGCAGCCACGTGGGTTTGAACATGGAGTTACAGGATTAAAGGCTCTTGGGAGCATTGCTGGAATGCCTCGCTCAGCCATAGGAAACAGGAATCCTCCGGCTTTTACACAAAGCAGCACATGCTCTTGAAGCGAGGAGCAATCTTGCAGATTTTGGCAGGAATTAGGCTGTTGGAAATTTATCAAAGTGAAGCCTCTGAATACACTGGAGCAAGCTGAAATCCGAAGAGACCTAGCAGACTTAAATGCCCAGAAATACTTATTACTGTAAAGAAATGTTGTGGGGGTTTATTTCTCAGTACCAAGAAAAAATTCTCACGTTATTGTCTTTGCCCTAAGCAAGGTTAAGCACAAAGAGTTCTCCTAGTCTCAGACCATGCTTGATTCTTACTTATCTTCCTGTGTATTTTTGCCTGGAAAGAAAACACGGGGAATGACGTCCCTAAAATACACCATTTGATAAAGCTACTTGAAGTCATTAGGAATAACTCTAATTGGAACTGCTTCCTGAACAGGTAAAACCAGGATATGTATGTTTTTTAGAGGTTCTTCACTCTGTTATTTTTTTACAGCTAGAAATGTATACTGGATAATGCATTTCTCATTTGCTGAGATTTGGAACTTAACTTTTTATTTTGCATTTTTACGTGAAAATATTTCCACTGAAAATTATTTCCTTCTGCTCTAAATAACTAAACTCAGAAGATGTGCATATACATCTTTCCAGAGATGAAGCCAATTTCATAGAAATAAGGTTTTCTTCATTTAACATTGTGCTGGCCACAATTTTTGTGTTAGACATCACCTAATTTTCATAAAGTGTCAAAAGGAAAACAGAAAAATTTTGTGCACAGATTTGCCGTTTTTCACACTGCCTCAGCTTCCTTTGCAAATGGGGATAATTCTTGCCTGGTTGGCATGTGGATTAACTAGTCGAAATCAGAGTAGTGCATTCATGTGATTGTCCGTAAATACATAACAGCAAAGATGGGACAACACCTCAGCAGCCAGGAGAAGCAGTGAGGAAGAATATCTTTTATGACATTGAGCCTGCACAGGGCTGATGAGATTCCAATGTGCGGACCCTTTGATATGTGTGTGACCTTAGCTTAGCTTTAGCAATCAGGGTGGGAGGTGAAGATACAGCTGAACCCAGAAAGAGCAGAATTTTTTTAGCAAGCTGTTCCCCAGAGAACATCCAACATGTCCTATCCTGCTGAAGATCTGACAAAAAGGGCTTCTCATCCAGGCCTGTCTGGGATCATTGTGCACAATCCTGCCTCCAGTAGCAGAAACAGATGCTTCAGAAAAAGGTATAAAAAGTCATGTAATAGAAAGTTAAATGCAAAGTTCCTCTTTTCTTTGACATAACCATTCTTTTCTCTTTCTGTACAGCCTATACCTGACTATATGAAACTGTCTCACACCTATGTGTGGGTTAACGAGATTGGAGGCGTCTAAGGGAGTCAGTGTGACTTGAACTGCTCTGTACCTCACCAAAACATTAACCTTCAGTGATGCCTTCTCAATGCCCATTGACAATGCACTGCAGGTTATACATTCTAACAGACAACCTCATGCTTTGCCCACCGAGGAAAACTAACTTCCTTAATACAAACACAGCAGGGTCCTTCACTGGTCCGGAAAGCAGCAAGAGGTATATCCACTTAAAGATTTCAAGAGGTACCCTGTGGTCCTAAGCACATTCATTCTGCAGCCTAGGAGGGAAGATCCGTCTCACCTCCCTCAAGAAGTTGTTAGGGTCGATGCTCACACCTAGGCTGCTTTAATTGACAGACTGAAAGAGGCACTCATAGCATGTGATTCATCTCACCTATCTCCAATGCCTACTTTAGCATAAGATAAATTGTGCTCTAAAACTGCCCATTTTTCTCCACTGACTATAATGGAGATTAATAACCTAGGGAGCCCCAAGTGATTAGCTCAGATGCAGGTGTCAATGTCTGGTCAAGGATGAATTCCAGTCACTGTGACCACCATTTAATAAAGATATATTCAAGATAGCTTTAAACCTGCAGCAGCTAACCCCTATTTTGGTCATGGTACCCTGCACAGGTAGCAAAATGAATCTGAGAAGCTGGCCCAAATCTGCCGCACCTGGCAGGGTGCTGCAGCAGGGCACAACCGTCTCATAGATCAAGGGTCAATGTTCGTCAGTCCTTTCCATGCACTGATACAGCCAAAAGTAACGTGACAGGAGCCACGAAGTGCTATAACTTATGCTGCCTTTCAGCATAGGCGAACTTTATTCGCTTGGCTCTCAAAAGACTGTCATGACGCCCTGAGTCTGGAGGAAAGCGGATTCTTTGCACCGACATCAGAGGGGCTGTTTATTTCCCTTTGGAAACAGGATTTTCTGATCTTTGCATCCAGAGACTTTCAAAGTCTGCACAGGGATTAACTCAGCATCTTCTAGCTCACTCTTTTAAATATGGTTTAGTAAAGTTGTCCCTTCTCTGTTTTACCATTTTACTCAACTGGAAACCAGATCTATAGATTTCTTTAATTGCCCTCCTATTGTGACAACTTTGTTTATGCAGTGACTGACTCCTTGCAATGTCAGCTAAACTTGATTTAAAACCAGTGCTCTATATACTACATGCTGCCAAACTGGCATGTTTGAATTGATGTATCCTGCATTTATTTACAGCACTTTCATATAACACAGATGTAGGAGAATCTGTTCACAGTTTTTCCATTCTATAAGTATTTTCTCCAACCATTTGCATGCTCTGGTGAATTTCTGTATTTCTTTACTGTGATTACCTTTTGGAGGAGAGATTGTATTCTATATACCATTAGAAAAATGCCTGAAGACTTATGACTTTTTATATGTCAATGTTATGATTTACTAATATGAAATTAGAGATCAGAGATCAACTCATAATTTCCCTGGCTGGAATTAATTACTCACTCCTCAATGAAACATGTTTGCAATAAACACCAGAGAGGCTGCCTGTCAAATCAGAAACTAACACTTCTGCTGCTCAGAGAGCCCAAGTTCTCCCTGCTTGAGAGAAAGTACAGAGAAGTAGGGAACAAAGTACTCGATAAGGATGCAGAGACAGACCTAATGTCAAATTACAATTACTATTCAGGCTTCTTGCTGTTTTAATGCATTTTTAAAGACTAGGTGTTATTCAGTTATACATATTAAAATTCAGTTAAGCTGTATTAGGTTGTGCATTCTTATCCATAAAAGGTTTATAGATCCTAAAAATATCCTGCAGCTTCCTAAATATACTTTGAACAGCCCTAAACTACAGTCTAAAAAGCCCTACAAAGTCTTCTGCTTACACTTAATGCCAAGAACACCAAAAGCTTTACTCATATTTAAAAATTAAGCAGATGCACAATCCTTTGCCGGATAAGAAACTTACGGAATGAAAATTAGCATGGAATAACATTTTTAAATTACCCTCTGAAAAATGCATTTTGTCACTCCTCTTCTGCCTTCTTTTTTCTAGAATATTTAAATTTGAGGTCTGGGCTGAAATGTATGATTTACTATATCGTAATTTTTTGACAATCAGTTCTGCTCACTAGGTAGCTTTCCTGTTAAATTAAGTATTGTTCTTTCAACAGTACAGATGGCTTAGAAAAGGAATTGTATTTTAACACTAATTAAAACTTGGCTTCATTTCAATCTAGGAAAATAGATGAGGGTATGTAATGAACAATAAAGAAGCTGAGGAATGTGGTGAACTGGTGCTTCAAGAAAGCCTGGAAGAATGCAAGCTAAGAAGCCACATGGATGGATGTGTGAAAACTCATGTACAGTTATACCAGCAGAATCTGGTTGAAACCCAATCATAACACTTCAGCTATGAATTTTCACAAATACTGCTTTCTTGTAGCTACACATTTTGTACCATCAACGTACCATATGAATAAAAACTAGATTTATGTCCCTATTAGTGGAGATGTGGTAATTCACTATACTTGCTCTATCTCATCCCAGCTGCAAACTAAATCAATAAGGAACTAGGTGAACAAGTGCATGGATACTGTTAGTTAGCAAACAGGCTTGAGCTACTTCTGATATACCTCACCCTTATCTTCAGAGAGAGAAACACACCCAAGGTCCACAGGGTTCAAGAAAAGCTTGCTCCAAATAACATTTTATTTAGACCAATAATCTCTTTTATTAGACCAAATATATTGGAAGAATAGTATGTGACAGACTTAATCAAAACATCCCCTTATTATACAACAGTCATTAGAATTCAACATTGGTCTTACTGCAGCATTACTGAGCTCTTTGAACCGGCCCAAGAGCAATGAAGTGCCATGCACTTTTGTGGTGGACTAATTCGGCTGTCATCTCAGTGGCTATCAATTAGCTAAAAGGTGAAGTATTACCCCTCCACTACAACTGAAGGTAATGTAGTGGTAATTCATTTTGTTTTACAGTCTACAACTGTCCTGCACACTTGCTGGGGCTGACAGCAGTGAATTCTGGAACTACTTGTACGTTACCCCTAAAGATTAATGGGTTGAACTTGCAGGCAACAGTACACTACACTTCAGAATGAAGTAGAGCTGGAAAAGTAGAGGAAGAGAGAAAGAGCTGGTCAAGCAGAGGAAAGTTAACAGTTCTTGATCTGTCTGATAAAACCCTACAACTAGGAGGTTTCATTCTCATTCTTAGGTCTTACCTCTCCCTGAAGTCATGTTGTCCAAACTTAGCTCAGCAGGAATTTCTCCTGTTCTTCCCACCTACCCGTTAAGGCAAAAGCCTTAATTTCCGATGCAAATGTGTGTGGAGAAGGTAATTTCTGCTAGTTCACATCTCCCATCTGGTTGAAATGCATGCATTTTCCCTGGGACGAACATCTCCACTTCAGACAACAGTACAGTAGAACAAGAGGTACCTCTAAGACTGTACCCAAATCAAATAGCCGGTACCTGTGACTGTTTTCTTGCCTACAGACAGATGAATTGTAATCTTAGAGCTCTGAACACAAGAACTGAGAGAATGATAGCCACGTTCTTAAGTCATAAAGGACCACACTTTCTGGTTGAGGGCAAATAAACACAGCATTTCTCCTGCAGAAGACAGTTGCATTTTATACATGCTCACGTTATTATTTGCACAAAAGTTTGATGTATTAATAAAGAGAATTTGTGCAGTAAAAGTAATATTCCATAACAAAAATATTTGTTTAATAGAACTCAACTATACTGAAGTGCTATTTTTCTCACCACTTTGGACATGACTGTCCAGATCATTTAGAGGAGTCCAGATTAAACATTTCAAAAGGGCTTCAGAGTTTCTTTATGAAATATCAGCTATACTACATAGGAAGCAAGATCATTGTTTTTTTCATTTTCAGACTGAAGCTCTACACTAGAAAGATTAAATAGAAGATCCCTGGAGTGGTGAATTTTCACTAATGATTATAGTGAATAGGTGGTCCTGTGTATAGACAGGACTCCTCTGTAGATGCATGTTTTTTCCTCATCTCATCCTAGGGTATCAATTGCTTCAAAATATCTAAAAACATTTCTTGCATTAATGAGGCTTACTTTTGGTTTTCAAAGTTAACCCACTGCAGAATTACAAAGATCAATACTGAAGAAACTTGTGTAGAGATGTCATCCCTCTAATCTGATATTATTAAAGTGTAGAAGAATTTGCATTTTCACAGATCAAGTAAGTTGCAATGACAGCAAAACTCATTATGTACCAGAAGCTTTAATTCCTACCCCACAGTATATAAGTCATACTCTCTAAATTTAACTCATGCTTATTGCTTATCTCCTTGTGTTCAACAATTACCATGCCTTGGTGGTGTTACTTGCCAGCTGGCTACTATTTTTGCCCTGTACCATTACTGAAATTGCAAAAGCAATATATACTTCTTGGAAAAATTATCTTGCTCTATTATCAAAAGGAATAATTATTTGAGTTTTTAACTGTAACATACAAATTGATTTTTTTATTTTAATTTCTCTTTAAAGCAACACTGTTCAATTTTATGATCCCACAGGAAAAGGATAAGACAGCCTTTGGGCATCTCCTGAAAAAAAAATCTGCCTTCAGTAATTTTCAAAATTCCCCCCCCCCAGGAAAAATTGTGACTGATTTCTTAAGAACATTTGAGTTGCATAGGTATACATGTATGTAGTTTATAAGACCCATGGAATTTCACTCAGTGCTTCTGTGAAAATATAGTTCTGTTACATAATAGAAGTCAATAGTATTCTTTAACTGAGTCAGAGTTTAAAGTAAGAAAAATCTTTTTGTTTGTGCCCCCAGGAATAAGAGAGAAAAATAAAATCATTGTATTTCCTAAAAGAACACGCTTCATTGAACTTTTCTGGTTTAGATTTGTAACGTTAGAAAAGAATAGTGTGTTTCTTAATCCAAAACCTGCCTGTACAAAAAGTTGATCAGGCCTGAGATTCAATTTAGTTCCCAGTCCCACTGAATCTTGTTACTGGAAATCATATCATACAGCACCTGAGTGATGTCTTTTGTCTTGCCCTTGCCCGAAGAGATATAGCCCATCCAGAATTACTGATAATTATACTGTAATTTTTCCTGCAGAGATAGAAACGATGTTCAGTTAAATACAGCATGCACTGCTTATATATCTACTGGCAAAACAAGCCCTATCAATGCTCCTTGCTGCATTTCAGATATCTGTAGAGATCCCTCCAGCATTTCCTATATTATCTATTACTTTCTTATAGGTGGTTTTTTCAAAATTGATGTTTTCAGTAGCAGTGGTTTTGCTTCCTCACCCATGCATAAGAATGCGATGCCAGTGCCTTGATCTGTTACCAATAGAGCATATCTGAATACAGTACAAATTGGAGGTGGTCTGGTTAGCTCGTTTGTTTTGTCTTCCATTGTGCTATTCATTATCTCCTGAAATTCAAAATGCTGCTGTTATTCCTCAGGCTGGGAGTCAGCGACTTATTTCTGTTTCCATGACGTCATTCTTTCTGTGAGCAGCTAAGCAGATTTGTATTGATGTGATGTTTTTCAGCACCCTAGAGAGTCAACCAGTATAGCTAAATGCCACTTTAATCATTCCCAGCGGAGAAGTCTAAGTCAATGACCTGTATCGTTGAGCTGTATTACTTTTTGATGCTATCATTTATTCTGTAATAAGCAGTCCAGTGGAGCTACCCTCTACAGCATCTGCCTAGTCACGCGCTCTTCTGGGGAGTGTGATTTATATTAATTTTGTGCTATATGCTGGTTTCAGTTTTTTTCAGCCATCTTTTCAGCTTTCCTCTCTGTGTTAGGAAGTATAGAAGCCCACAGTTTGCCCTCCCGTTCTAGAACATGCACAACCCTGTAAACAGCTGCCCGTCTTTATGAGAGTCGACTCTATATTTATTATATATTTCAAATGTAAGAATTGGAAGTTGAAATTGCTCCTACAAAACGCAAAGCTCACTGAGGTGGGTAGGAATCTGCCTGGTGCTTTCAGCAGACTTCCGAAGACTTGCAGTCCTAGGTAAACAAGGAACGGGTGCGTTTGTTGCAGCGTGGGGATTAGCAGCAGCGAGGTTAGAGACCGTGCTGTTCTGACCATGACAGTTGAGAGACAGAGGTCTCTCTGTAGGGCAGGGATAACTCTTACTAGATGACTGAAGGAGTTGTAGGGGGATGAAACACTTGGAGGAACACGTGCCCTTCTTCAGGTCTCAGACAGAAGAGGCAGCCTTAAAAGCCAACAAAGACAGAGAATAATGGATCTAAGCCTGCCCTGTTGGAACACACGGTGATCGCTTCTCCCGTCAGAGTCAGTCTCAAATTCCCTTAAACTCAGGGATAGTTTCATATGCAGACAGGTTGCTTGGGAGACCCTCTCTTGTAATGTGTCTGTCAAAATTATGATAATTTATGTATTATTTCAGCTTCTGACACCAGTATTAAAGAATATAAATCTACTTTGTCTGCTATTTAAACTTTACTTGTGAGATCATATTCGAAAGTATTTGTAAAGAGGAATTAAATGAAAGCTCTGCTATTTCCAAGTAGTCTGCAGGGTAACTTTATATTTACATGGTTATGTTAGTTTTAAAAGCAAATATGATTAATTTCCTGACTTTAACAGTATGAAGGTACTCAGAAAAAAAAGAGAGTGGACATTATATAATCCTGATACAAATTTGTGTGGCTTAAAAACACTAGATTATTCTTCTACCAATTAATAAAGATACCCCAGTCTCAGATTTCAAAATTAATCCTTTTATTTATGCCTTGAGTACTCACCCTAACCATTATGTATGATCAATAGTAAATCCAACTCACTCACAAAACATTGCGAGGGCAAGAGGAACCCATCTGCTGGGAATAACAAAGAAGTTGCCGAGGCAGCAGGAATGGGGCCACCCATGCGGGGCCAAGCTGGGAGCAGAAGTGAACCCTGCAAAAGCCTGGCAGCTCGTGAAAAAGCAACAGACATTATTAAAACAGCCAACATTTCTGATTAATTAGTACATGCAACTGTGTTACACCTGCTAGAGTCAACTCAGATACACGCAATTCCCAGTGAATACCTTTGAACGAAACAGCCTTTCATTCTAGTTTTGTTACTTGTCCTGACTGAGGGGGAAACACCACAGTATCTCATTCGTATACGTATACATGGAAACTGTGATAGGCAGTCATTTTTCTGCAACAATCATTTTGATTTTTGCATTTACCCTCTGAGTACAAAGGACTTCCAGCGCAACAAACTTGCACAGAGTTCAGCTGTGGGGTCAAGGCACTTAATTCCAAATCCCAGCCACTGTCCTCAAGACAGGGAGTGCAGGTTTGCAAGTAAGCTCCCTGGGTGATGGTGAGCAAGGGCATTTTAGGAAGACTGCCAGCTGATTCAATCAAGTGAATACAAAATGACTCAATTTAATGGTCCAGTTGATTTCTCTAGTTTCTTTTTTCCTTTAGCTTGGATTTATCTCACTGCTCTGAGATGAAGACGTTTTCTGACCCACATGCCTCTCCGAAGAACTAATTATTTAGCTTTGAATGAGTTGTGACCTCAGAAATTTTTAATAAGACATATAGTGTAATTCCTATGTAGGTGTTTAGTACTTAAAAATCAAAAGGTATGAACTCATCATATAGAAGTTCACCGCTTGTGAAATATTCACACTCAGTTTGCACTTAATCTGTTCTTCTATACGTCTTCCATCGCTCTACTCAGTCATTCAGCCAAGGAGCATCCTTGTATTTGTAGAGACAGTCTTTCCTTGGGACTGTTCATTCCTTTCATGCTCAGTGGAAAGCCCTTTTATCAAGTCTAATGCCTTGATGTACTTCTTTAGGTTTTCAGTACTTGTGTGTTACGAAATCACTGAATATACCACAATGATAATAAAATTGGCTGCAATGGCTGCCCGCCTGTGCCTCAGACACACTATGAGAAGAAACAAACAGAATAGATACATGGTACATAGCCAAATGTTTTGTTTAGTCACTAACATCAAAACATATAAAAAAGCTGATCTTTTGTTACAGCATCAAAATAATAATTTACGTTTTACTGGTTTTCATATTCTGTACTGTTTTCCTTGGGAGTGAATAGAATTACACAAGAGTACTTCGCATTCAGAAGATGTCTTCAGATCCATAAAAGCTAAATTAAAAATAATAATAATGAAGTATTAAATGTGGGAGAACCTTTATCTGTCAAGGACGATTAATAGGTCCAGTAGGTCCAATCTGGCTCTTAAACCAGGAATTTGCATATCTCCTGTCGTTTCAGAGTGCTCCCTTATTGAGTTTCTTATCCTGTTCAGCCATCAAATTACATTCTTCACTTAATTTCAACACTTCATTTTTTATATCCCCCCCAGCTATAATTTGAAGTATATCAAACAGAGTGCAAACTTACTAAATCAATTTTACAAGTCCATTCCACCCTACTTCCAAGGTAGGGTTTGATCACAGTCCCTCCCCCCAGGTCCACCTTACCTCCTCCTGCTCGAACTCTGAGAAAGTCTGATTTCTAATGAGGTGGAGCCATCTGGTGTCTGTCACTTAAGTCACACGGTCCTCTAACCTGCTTCAAAAAGGCAGGTTGCTTTAATACTATAACCTTTTGAAGTAATTAATGATTTTTCTTTATTCCTCATGTCTCCCCCAGTTATTTAAAATATTTTAAAACATTTTTTGCACTTTTGCCTCATATTCTTACCATATGGAATTCAACACAGCTCTTTAAGCTCCTTAAGTACTATGTTAAGTGAAATTTGGATGCAAAAGGACAAGCTGGGAAAAGGGCAAGAAAGGAAACCCCCACCTTGCCTTTTTAAATGCTTGAGAAACCCCAACTTCGAATTTTATAGAAGACCCTTAAAATGTTACTTCTTGAGTGTGAAAGCATCCATTTCTAAGTAGACCAGATTCCATTCCACAGCACTACCTGCTCCACGAACCAGATCCCTATTGATGTATTTACCACATCTACTTTGACAGTTGATACTTGTGTCTTCAACAATAACAAAGGACACTGATTACTTCAGATGTTGACAGTACACACTGAATTAAGAGGAAATCCAGCTGTACTGACCAATGCATTGGCTCAAGCTCCACCAAAGAATCTACTGCTGGCAGAGGAAAGCTCTCCTGTCTGCCTGCTGAGTGTGAAGTTAGACATGGTAGTATTGCACCAAACCTCAGTTCAAGACCAAGAGCAAGCTCATGTTGTCTAAGCAGGAGTTAGGAACATTAATATTGGCTGATCTGGCCCCTAGTAGTTCTGGGAATGATGGGAGCTGCCAGGAAATGAATTTCATTGCAAATCTGGCCTTATTGCCATTGCAATCACACCCAAAAACCTCCACAGAGACATTCATCCTTTTGCTTCACACCAGATAACAACCTTCTCTATGGGCAGAAAAAGACCACCAAAACATTTTAGACTCCCAAAAATATTAAAGAGACAAGTCTCTATGGCAGAACACTGGTGTTCTTCCTAGCCTGCTGGCTGGGATGAAGGCAGGTGACATGGTGCTGAAACTGCAGACTCTGCCTGTGGAGGACATAAGCAATGAAAAAGTAGGGTGTGGAGGTAATGTGCTTTAGGCTTGAGATGGGGATTGCTTCAGTGGACCTTGGTAAAACGAGTCTTGGGCACATTCAGGAACGGAATTTTAGCAACCAGAAAAAAGTATCAGGTGACTACAGAGCAAGTTAAATTGGCCTGAGAGTCATCACAGCAGTATTTTATGACATGCTGTTTCATCATGACAACATTTAATCAAAATCGTGAGACACTTTCTCTGCACTAGAAAACTAAAATGAAAACACCAGTTAAACTGTTTTATTTCATTATTAGAATAAGAACCACAAGCCACCTGGAGGGGTGACAAAAATGAAAATATCAAAACTAAATAGAATTCATTGCATGAAAAGAAAGCAATTCAAACTTGCATCTTTTATGACAAAAACAAAACGCAATTTTAATAAAGTTAAAAATGGTAAAATAAAAAGCATGATCTTCTCAGAGGAGCAGGCCACTAAAAATTATATTTTTATACTCTTATAGTAGGTTTTTAATTTTCTTTGGCATGTAACTAATTTTAAATTCTTTTGGGGGAACCTGTATTCTTAGTTCTTGTTTTAAATAAAAGCACAGCCTCACTGAATCTTTAGCTGAAGTTCCTTTCTGTTGCAGTTAAATGCAAAGTTTAGTGACTAAAGCTGTAGTCTTTGCAAGGCCCACTGTGTACTTTAGGACATTAAATAAATTAAGAGATATGTAACAAAAGGAACTCTAAGCATTTTATATCATTCACCTTATGCACATCCTAAAACCACAACCTTGGTGCTTTTTGTTTGCTGTTCTTCTCAGGCAAGTAGGAGGAATAAGATATCTAAGAAAACCACCTGACAATTACCCTGCTAAAAAAAATAAAATAAAATAAAATTAGCTCTTTTTTATAAAAGAGAGTTAAATAAACCAGAATGTCCCTTCATGTGTGTTATTTTCTCCAAACAAAATACTTTTCTGCATTTTACCTGTATTTCTGGAGGATAGTAATTCAGCTGTACATTCAGGTTCCATATGGTGCTTGGCTTTATAAATCAATACAGCAATCTGAAAAATTATTTGAGTCTTCAGCTGCAAGCCAGCATACTGCTCTCCAAACTGACCTGGCGCAGTAAATTAATTTGGTATGAATTCAGTTTCTGGCCACTGGCCTTTACAGAACCAGTTTATGAAAAATTTCTGTTCCATTTCCTTTCCTAAGGGCTTTCTCAGGCAAGTCACCACATCCAGGTCCCCAGCTGCTGGTCTGCAGGTGACAAAGGCGTGGATGTGGCATGCATGGTGTGTGCAAGGTGCACATCTGACTCAGCCTGATCAGAATCTTGATATGACAGGCAAAAGAGTCACATTCCCAAGGATTCTTTCAAATCCTGTTTGTGTCACTTCACTGGCTGCAGCATGGTGAAGAAACACCTCACTAACTTTAACTTAACAAGCAGGGATGGCAGCAGAAGTCCAGCCAAGGGCACACAGAGGTCATGGCAGCTCAGTTCTATGACTAGTTTTAATTTAGTGTTTTCCAGCCTGTGCTACCTTTCTGCCATAACGAGAGGTTTACCAGTATCTGCTCTAATCATGTTTCTTACAACAAGCAACGTTAAACTCTGGGTGTGTGTAACAGTGGCCCATCTTCAAAAAGCAGTGATGCTGGTGCCCCATTTTGCTAGGCAGCCAAAACCAAGAGGAAGGACGCATATCCCCTTCCCAGGCTGGGGGAGAGGGACAGGGGGCAGAGAACAGGGCTGGGATGAGGAGGGGAAGAGAGAAGTACTCGCCTGAGGACGGGACCACAACTTTGGAAAGCCCTGAAAAGGGATACTGTTCCTCAGTTGCTCACCACCACTGCTACTGCAGCACCTTTGTTCCCAACTGTACCCCATCCCTCTACTTCCCCACCCCATACTGCCCGCCTATGGCCACAGCCTCCTCCCAGTCCATCCCCCAGCCCCATCTGAGCCACAGCTACCTCCTCATGGGCACTGGCCCCCGAGGTTACCCCCTGTATGTCCTGCGCTGGGATGGCAGGGGCATACACATGGGCTGGAGGTGGAGGAAACCACCTGCTGTCAGCTGCTAGAAATGTCTACGGTCTTAATTAGTGATTTTCACCTTTCTGCAAAGCTTTTGCATAAGCCTGTGACTAAACTCCAATTATGTTTTTCTTGGCAAGGGAGTGCAACAAAATATAAATTATTTAATGGCTCTGCTAGATGCTTTAATCAATACTTTGTCAATTATTATTACCAGTGTGAATAGTGCCTGTGAGCCTTCCTAAGCAAAGTGCTTAACTACATGCCTAAACTCAAGGCTTTGTGTTTAATTTAATCCTTGCCACAGGCAATTTCTTATAAGCACCAAGCAAATTGAGGCCCTAGGGCCTACATTGTAAGATAATATATCCTACAGTCAAAGGCTGGCCAAAATGATTGTTGATGAAATGTCAGTTGTTCTTTGCATCGTTGCCGTCCTACCAGAACTTGATAAAGGGTTGTTTATTTTATCTTCATTAAAAATGGACAAAAAATAAATTATCTTTTCTTTCCTGATCTTTCTACAATGCTAGTTTCCTTAACAGCTTAAGATAGTAAACTTTTCTAGTATATTTTCTTAAGTGCATTCAAAAAGCTATTTATCACTTTTTAAACTGTAAACTTTGAAACTGACAATTTCACACAGCAGTGTTCATTGCTTTTCAGCCAACCCCCAAAACAAACCATACTTGAAAGTTTCTTGAAACACACCTTTCTCCATGAGGTCAACAGCAGCTTCCTATACATGTGGGGCATGCGTGGTACTTCTTTCTTTGTTTGTTTGTTTGTCATTCATAAGAAATTCTGAGATTCCTCCAGTAGGTGATTGTTCATTTAAAGCAAAATTCCCAAGTATCTTAGATTAAACCTGACTGTCTTTGATCTTCATGTGGCTCGACGCCACATGACAGGTGACTGTTAACATGCCTGTTTTGATTGTTTCATTCTGTAATGAAAAGATACCTGCAAAGCTAGTTAAAAATTATAGTGTTTGACAGAAATACTTTCCATTCCTCCTCCCACAAGAGACAGCAAATTTAGTTAAAAAGTCAATCTTTATGAATAATAAAATATTCTTTCAGCTCTCCAACTGACATGTACCATTGCATGGTACTTGGATGTCAGAAGAGTCCTAAATATGAATATTAATCCTCTTGAGGAATCCTCACTCCTTCATGGTACAACAGATCTGAATTATCATATCAAAGTCTTGAAGCAAAGGCTGTCTGGAAATTTGAAAACTGCAGCGAATAACCGTTTCTTGCTGCCACTTTTTCACCTCTCATTCTGTACGGGTGCGCATAGGAACCCCCTGGCTTTTTAATTATTTGCCACATTAATATTTTATGACATCAAGTATCAGAAGATTCTTTTTACTTTTGTGGATCTCCTGAAGCTTCCTTGTCCTAAAATAGCCTCAAGGCTCGTTACATGTGGGCTATTTTTGTCACGAATCCATGAAGAACGGAAGAACGTTCTCACCGAAGTCAGCTGCTGCAAGAGGTAAGAGGTCTGCAGGTGATGGAGGAAGAAACACTGGGGATAAAAGACAGGCAAGAAAGGCACCGACCACACGTGCATTACCTTGGCAAAAGGAGCTGCTTGGCCCCACTTTTAGTAGTAACAACCCAGGTAACAGCTGGTAACTGGATAAGATACGGAAATAACCAAAGACGCTGGGCTGGGATGACATGACCCATAGGCATTTTGGCAGCTTATGCTGAACATCAAAGTTAGAAAGCAATAAACAGGGAAAGCAATAGCCCCTTTATGGGAAGACCTTCCCAGGAGTCCAACACAGTGAGGAATGAAAAAAAAAAAAAATCTATTGAATCTGATTGCTTGATTCCTCCCTAGAAGTTCATTAGATGCAATTTTGCTGGCAGAAACACATTTTTATTAATTATTTACATACATGATTAATTTATGGCCTCAATTTGCAAGATGAACCTACTGTATTTTACCCCTCAGCAAGGTCCTGTCTTTACCAGAATGTGGAAGAGGTGCAGCAGATGCTAGTAAAAGTGAGTATGAAATGAAACCAAAACCTGGCTGATATTTCTTGCCCTCTCTTGCTGCACAGTATTTCCAAGTTTACATTACTGATGATTTTAAAGACGTAATAATAATAACAACAACAAATTTTGTTGGCAGGAGAGGGGGGTACATCCTGGTTGGCAACTGAGCATTTTTGAAATTAACCAGATTATTCTGAAAATAATTTTTAATGGATTTTAGAGGCTTACCATGTACACAGCAGGCATTTTGTCAAGAAAATTGCTATCTGAAAAACTTGTAATTTTGGAAATTCTCATGAAAAATACAAACATGTTAGTTAACCCTACTTATTTTTGTGTATTATAAATGGGATTTTATGCAGGATGAGAGTAAGGGGTTTTTTTAATATAACCTGGAATTGCCTGAAGTACAACATTTCCTTGAATTTTTAAATAAAAATAAAATTAACACACTTGCCAATACCTCTGTAAAGGAAGAACATTTATCAAGAGACTGCAGTAATGGAGTGAGAATCCTTGCTGTCATTAGAAGTCTACCTAGATTTCCCCTTTTCAGGACCAAGTTTGACTTCATATGGAGCAGCTCCATATCATTCCATTAAGCAATTTCATTTCACATCATTATAACCTATAATTTTGAGCATGAACTATAATAAGATCTTTTCTGCCTCTGTTTTAGCTGGGGTTTTGCCTCTGTATACTAGTATATGGGAACTAGTATATCACAGCACAAGCCACATGAGAGGGATTGCAAACAATTCTGAAAGCATGATTCTCTTGATCACATTCCTCATTTCTTCTTCTCCTCTTCTCCACCCCATTTACCTCAGGCACATGACGTCTATTTAATTAGGAAGCTGAGAGCACGAGGAAAGGTCAGATTCACAGCAGTTCTGGTTATAGAAACGCATAGCGAGCCAGTGATTTTAGACTGGCCTCTGCAAATTCCATTAATTCTTCAGACTCTTTTTAACTCTTTTCTACTGGTTTTTTACACCACTTGCAGTGAAGTTAAATGATTCAGTCAGGTACTGAATGAAACTCTAGTTTGTTTTCTGCTAACACTCTTTATCTGTACTGCTTTTTATGCCTCCAGTTAGTCAATTGGTTTTTACTCCAGCTGTATTACTGTACCCAGCTGAGCTTTTATCCCAACAGAATGGCCAGCCTTATTGTACCGGAGAGGTACTGTAATATACCCAGCTCAGCAGGGCAGACATAGGCTGTAAGTGAGACGATTCTAAAATAACCACCGCAGGAGTGATTCCCAAGGAGCAGCTGGCTGTGCTGCTCATTCCTTTCTCTTCAGCTATTTTAACAATAACATTTGACAGACATTTTATCTGAAGTCACAGAAATGCAGGACAGCTTCACAAAAGACCTTTCAGGGGATCAAAATATGCTTAATTGATCCTGAATAGGAGATGAATAGAAGCAGCTCCTTCCTTCTCTTCTTTCAGCTATAAATAAGACTCCTGCTGTTCTCTCCAAGTCTCTTCTTCCTAATCACAGAAAAGCCTAATTATGTGACAGGCCGTTGTATTCTTTGTTCTTTTGACTGGCCAAATTACAGCTGTACAGCAAATGAAGAGGGCTCTCTTCCTTCTCCACTTTTCATAGCTAATACTGACCAAAGAAAGAGCAAGTGCGCAAGCCCATTTCCCTGATACTGAAGCTGAGGATTAAGTAAACACCTGTGGATACCTGTGATTTATCCTTCCTGAGTAAGGAGCAGTGACAACACACACCTGAACAGTATTTCATCAGTATTTCATCCACAAGGCTGTGGCAGAAATGCTGAATGACGACATGCCACTCATCCACTTGGCCTCCTTGACACTGGGTAAACCAGACCTCCACAGAGGTCAAGCTGTATAGGTTGTTTTAGGGCGTCTCTTTACCACACTTCCAAGTTTCACACAGGCTGAATCAGTGTTTCTTTCAAAGTCAGCATGTTAGTAGAAGCTCTAGCTTTGAAAGCTATGAAAATAGGTGGGGTTTTGCACGCAGCTTCTTATAGAGAATCAGTTTCTTTTTTCAAAAGCCAATGCATCTGTAGGAAAGATGAAATGAAATTTTGTCTTGGGAACTTTATTTATACACGCTTGTCTAATTTGTGTAGGAAGAGTATAAACCTTCTATTTGTTTGTTGGGGTTTTTTAGAATGTCTTTCTTGGTAGCAGTTTTTATTTTAAGCTTGAAAGTTGAGTAAAACCACCAGTCACAATATCAACGCTGTTCATAACTAGTCAGTTCATCAATTAAAAGACACAGAGCATTTAGTTCAAAGAGTAGCTTGTAACTGTGACCTGATTTCTTCGTAAAACAGCTTTAACAGCTTTTGAACTGCTGGATTAGCAAAACTCAATTTCATTTTTTTTCTCCACGCATCAGCTAAACAAAGATTGATGTCCTATCTCAACTAAGAGGAATGTTTAAAAAAGCCATAACCTCTTAAAAGCAAAGAAATATGTATTTACTCCTGTCTCACAAATTCATAAGCTTTTTTTCTAACTAATATAAAGTTCTTCAAAACTCTGTAAAATCTTTTGACCATAGAAGAGAGAAACTATTGTTTCTTAGTTCATAATCAAGTTAAGATGGGATTCGATAGTTACAAACCTCATCAGTTTAAGATGGGAACACTTCACTGGAGTGTACTCCACTAGATGACTCTTTGCATATTCCATCCTACAATATATTTCTATGATTGGAGATCTGTTAAGTAATTATTTACTATAGAGGGGAAAAAAATGCTATGGAGACTGACCAGTTGTGCCTATCCTCTTAATGGCTCTCAGCTGTTGTTTTCTCAAGGTAAATGCTGAACAGTCTGAAGAGTCAGTGGCCACTTCTATGGCCAATAGCAGCTGCTGGTATTGCTTTGTTCGCAGCATAGATTCTGCTTCTCACTTGTGGTGCTGGCATAACACCAGTGATTCTTGTGCTTACTGTTGGATAGTTCAATTGCTATTCATAGCTGAGATCAGCAAGAATTCTTTTCCTTTAATCTTGCTGGCAAATCTCTGTTATCACTTTCCATTGAAGTAGTTACAAAATGCACATGCCCCATAAAAACTGTATTATAGTGAATGATAGTGGATAATACTGAAAAAACACCCTTGTTGTTTAACCCTACCCAATTTAGACTTGGACTGGAATGGCATAGCAATAAAGAAAATTATGTGTTCATGTTTCTATATGTGTTAGTGTCTAGCAAGCAGTGCAGGTCAAAAGAAAAGCCAGAGTAGAGCCACAGGACTGTTCCATCATGGTGGAAACATGGTCTAGCAAGACAAGAGGGAAGAGACATGGATCTTGCTCCTTACTCTAACTATTCACTCACTGCAGTGACCTGGGGCAAATTATGCATTAACTTCTCCATGCCTGTGGTAAAAAGCAGACCTACGTGTTCCACTTCTGCTTCCAAGGAGATGAGAACGTACAAGTCTGATTATACCACCAACGATGCTTCAGCAGAGCCACAAATTCGAGAATTCATCCTTTGCATTTTGAGGGACACACTCTTACATACAAAAAAGTGCACTTTTTACAAGCGTTCCCAAAACATTGCTGTAACTCCAGACTTTGACAGCACTCAGATGTGTTATTTCCCCTTCTAAGGGGAATATATCTTACACATTAAAGGTTGAGGCTTACATCTTAAGAAACCTGCTATCTTCGCTGTTTTTTACTTCCATTCAGTCTTCTTGTACACATATACCTTTATATTTTGCATATTCCCATCAATGGCTTTTGAACAAGGGTGTGTAAATACTATTTAATCTTCATAAGTAAGGGAATGATTGACATTGTAACAGCCAGAGACTGTCAGGAATACTGACAGGTGTATCTGATCATAAAGACTTGCCTGTGTGAAAGAAAAGATTGAGTAGAAGGATATACAGTTTCAGCCATATTTTGTAAAACTCAGCCTTCTCAAAAAGATATTTAAGCGTAGCCAGCTCTGTACAGAGTACAAGAATGCTATTCCAATTTGTAAGTGGAGTTTATCAGTAACAGACAAAAGTAAAAGGGATGAACTCTGAGCAGTATAGACAAAAGGGTCACAGCTATGTTGACAGGTGTCCTCAGATCTCCCCAACAGATTGGTATCTGAACCAACCTATGGCATAATGTATTGACATAATACATGTTTCTAATAAAGTTTTCCTCTATTTTTGTAAAGAATTAATTTGTCTGACGCCCCCACTGTTTCCTGTTTGGAGGATTCAGGTTTGTAATGTAAGAGCTTGAAAACTCAAGTTTCTGTGGTTTTCGTCTCTGCTCTAACACCCTCCTCCCTCCTCCCCAGTCATCCTGCAGTCCTCCTCTCATTCCATCAAATATTTCACCTTGAACTAAAAGCACAAGCTATGCAAACATGTGGTGGAGGGAACATCTCTACTAGCCAGTTTCTTTCTCTCAGTAGCTCCTGAAAGGCAACAAGGGAAACCTGAGAGCCATTAGAGTTTACATCTTATATTACTATTGTTAAAGTTGTTAGGCTGATGCTTACAAAGCATTTTGAGAATGCCAAATTTCTGTGCTGTGCTCACAAGAGTACAAAGTGAATACAATTGTGCTACTCATTCCAACAAACCCCACAATCCTGCCAAACATTAACATGATTCCCACAAGAGTTCTTATGTCATACTAGGTAACTTGAAAAAGGATTTCTGCCAAGTATAGAAGTTAATATTTATTTTATTATCAGCTGCATTTTTCAAGCAACAGAACTAGAGGATGTGTAGAACTCTCATCCAATAGAACCTGTAAATGGGACAGTAAGAAACTGCTCTAGTGTTATCAGATAACAGAAAATCTCAAAATGAAGAATGCTGTGTTACTACAACACAAAATTAAATTAGGAGAACACTTTATACTACATGTCTTTGTCAGCACAGTGGACACTCAAAGATTAGTCATTTTTCCATATAATTTCCATAAAAAGATAGATCTAAATCTCCCATCTGTATCTAACTTCAGCACATACTGGCCCTCTAAGGAAATATTTGTTTGTATGGTTGTAGCAGATAGCCTAATATCTCCATTTCTCTCACATTGTTTACTGTGGCTGAATGAGATGTTTCGGGCATTTTGCAAGGTTAGACCTTGTTCTTCCTAGTTGGTAGTAAATCAGCAACAGAAACAGAAGTTTTCAGTACAGTGCCTGCCATCCCCAAGAATGATTTCACAATAAGTATGCAACCTGTTGGTGTTGCATATACACCAAGGCACAGCAAGGACCAGTATAACACCTCTAAAGTCTGCTTTCCTCCCTCCATCTTTTGTATTCGTCTTAAATGAACTTCTCCTTTGCCACCAGGCTTTTCATGGCAAGTGCAGTCTAGTGGGAGCCTAGCTTCAACACAACACAACGCAAAGCCATCTGCACCTGAGAGGAGGATGAGCTTGTAATGTTAAAGGGTGGTGTTCTCTGCCATAATGTGTATTTGTGATCTTGATAAATTACTTGAGGCTACCAAAAGGGCTCTTAAGCATCTCATTATCTAAATAATTTTGTTCCAGACAAGGCATAGATCTGAATCCACTCCATTAGCTGAATACAAAGGCCTCCATACATGGGGGAGAAATAGGTACTTCAGAGCAGGATGCAGAATTGTCCAAACACTGGTTAAAGAACTGTTTAAGCCAGATGAAAGGTGAAGTGAACACCAAAGTCCTATATTTGAAGATCTATCCCCAAAGGAAGCAAGTATTTACAGTTAAGACTTAAAGTCTGAAATGCTGTTCTGCACTTACGTACCTGTGTTCTGTCCAAGTTGCAGCAGTCTTTTTTCCATAATGACCAAGTAGTTAGTACACTCATGCAGGGTGTCATAAGCCATCTTTTCCCTGGTTTGACAGGACTCTTTAATCTCCTTTGTCAGGAGGTAAAGGTACCGAGGTAAAGGCTACAACGAGAAGAATTATTTTCCACCTATCCAGTTAAACTGTTCCATCTTGTGTTAAAAGCCTAAAGTCTCATTAGGCCTGAAGGAATGAACGTGGCTTGCCAGGTTTGTGGATGAAAGGGGGATTGAGTTCTCATCCAAAGGCTGTTTTTCTATTTTAGAGTGAATATCACCAGTTTTCAGAAACCAGAACCCAAGTCTCTCAGTACAACCTGGTGACAGACAAGAGACTGAAACACTGCACATACTATTGGATCATAGACTCACACAAACCTTCTCTCACCAAGGATGACAGTTGTACTGGGCCTTTACTGGACTGGGGTTGGTCAATGAATTATCATGTTATATGGAAAAACTCAGTAGATAGCTGCATTTCACTGGGCTGTGAGATGTGAGCATAAAATGCTGTACAGAGGGTAAAGGGCAAAGTTATGTATACATGAGGGGTGAGCATAACAGTAGACTTGTAAAAATAACAGCGGTCGAGTACCTCTTCTGGTAGCCTAACCAAAAATATAAAAACAGAAGCAGCCTAAAGAACACAAACCGTCATCAGCTTTACTGGTCCAGAAAAAGGTGACTTGAATCACAGAATTTCAGCAAGAATAATTTTGCATGAGATGTCTAAGTGGGTCATTATGTATATTTATCCAAAGATAGTAATGTAAAGATAATGTAAAGAATATATGTTATGAGATATTAGGCATTAAAAAACAACATTGTAGAGTATTTTACATATTCAGAGACATTCTCAAATGCAACCAGCAGGCAAATAAGAGTGTTTTCAGATAGATTTCTGCCTGAATGGCAGAGCCAGATATGACCAATTAACACAGACATTTTAGGGTCTGGGGAAAAAATATTTTTTCTTTTTTTTAACAGTTTGAACCTAACATCTCTTACAGAAATATAAAGAAGATCTTAAGTGTTCATGTTTTGTTAAGTAAAGAAAGAAACCAGAACACAGACCACTATTCACTGCCACTCACAAGCTGACATCACTTTGTACTCAGTACATTCAGCAAAGTCTCAAATGCAAAATTCCTAGTCAGCATTCCACATTGCCCCTAGTCGGAGCAGACCATAACAATGAGATGTTCTCCTCCTGTACTTGGACAGCTACTGAAGCAGGCTGATCCTTTGGTTAAAATGTACTCTATTAGAGAAACCACTCCTGGCAACTGAGAAGAAGAAAACAAAGTAAGATGCTTCCGAAACATTTCTTTCTTTCTTTTCATCTGATTGAGCAAAATTTCCCCATAAATATTTCAGTTCACCATATTTAATAGTAGACTGATTAACAATAACAGGGTTGTTCTCTTGCATAATATCTGTTCTGTTATTTGAGAAACAGAACATGAACCTTGTAATCAAAGACCACTTTACAGTAGTGCATTAAGCCCACGTGAGTGCACTTTTGGACCTATGCCTGCCAAAGGTCAGGAATCACACCAAAGAAAAAGGTACAAGTCTTAATAATAGAACGTACTGTTATAGTTTGCTAATAAAGAAAGATTCTTCCCAGCCGCTAACAGAGTGAAGGTAAGATAGCCTGACGCACTCCAGGAAAGAACTGAAGTTGGTTGTGACACCTCCACTTTGACCTTTAACTACTTTTTAAACACTTATGCCTTTTACATCTTTTCACTGTAATTTTCCATGATGAGCTATGCCCCCTTTCACTGGCAAATAAACCCTGCTCTGATGTACAAGCTTCTTTTGTTCTTCCTTATTAAATTTTTACCTTCTGTTCTCTTGATACAGCTGGGTAACTGCATCTAGTGGGTGCTGGTTGCCAAAGGAGGCTGTGATCAAAAAACATATAAGGGCCTTGAATCCGCATTACACAGGTCTTGGGAGTAACAGAGGAGGAAAGGCTTAACACAGAGCAGCTAGTGTGCCTCAGCCTCATGTGCCCTCTGTACTATGACAGGGCTGGTTTCTAAATAGCCTTGTCTGTCCTCTTGTCCTTCAGGTGCCTGTTAGACTTATCTGAGCCTGAATCTCACAGTAAAGTATTTTTTTCCATTTTGCTCCACACAACACAGCTCTCTCCGGAGCATTTGGCCTCACCTTCTGCATAGTCTGTTGCTCTCAGGCTCCTTTCCAGGAGCTGAAACCCCCCAAAAGTGTGGTGCTCCGTAGGGAAGGACTGTACTGCAGGCTCTGTTCAAGAATGTACAGAGCTGGACAGCCACCAGATCTCAACATTTCTAATTTGGGACTAAAGTAGTAGCAAAACATTGTCTAAATCAGCAGGCAGTCCGGCTATCTATATATAGCTTCCATGGTTTTTTAGTAGCTTTAAAGACAGCGAAAGTAGCATTGATTTGTTGTATGCACCCAAAAAAAGACTAAAAATAGGCATCTTACCCACCAGTGCCTCAAATCATTTACTGGCATCCTTTCAGGCTGCAGTTAATTATGCTTGCCTGAGGTATCAAATGGAAAAAGACACACTGTCGCAGAGAATGAAGGGCAGGTGTTTGTCATCACTGAGACCGGTTAAGTCCGCAGCATTAGGCTCTTCCTTTCTTTAACAGAGGGTGCCCAGGTTGGGTTGCTTTTGATCTCTGGCTCCGAAAGGCAACATCAGCCTTGTTCAGTGCTTCTCTTTGGTCCTCCCTGGGCAGGGAAAACATGCAGTATTCCTGCAGAGAACTCATCTGGCTCTTCTTCTGCCTGCCCTGATGCTTATAGACTTGAAATCCTCTCTGACTGACTTTTCTGACTTCTTTCTAGAAAAGCAACCATTGTAAACATGCTCAGATATCTCCATCTGAAAGCTTAAGAGACCCGTTGTCAGCTTTGCAGTGTTAGAAGGGTTATTTGAATGTCTGAATTATGCCCCAGTAAACCTGAGTTTATTTATTTACTGTATTTTTCCTGAATCAGCGAGGGTGGAAAAACTGCCCTATGTAAAAAAAGATGATTTTTGGAACACCTTTTCCTTGAAGAATTGATACCACTAAAAGAACTAATTCTACCACCCTTATTCATGATGAGTGGTATTTGTCAGGGGTGAGGAAGAAGGGAGGAGGGATGTCAGAGTGCAGCCTTTAATGTACGTGTTTACAGGTGAATTTAGTCTGCAAAGAGTTCGGAGATTTTTTTCTATTTTTAGAACATCAAAGATTTCTGTGGAAGCTTTATCCAGAACTAATTTTTCTTCCTCAGGCATACACTTCTCTTCTTTGCTTCTGAGAATTTGAAGTAGCTTAGCAAAAAATATCAGCTTTCCTTTACTTGTTTGATCTCTAACTTCCATTGAGCTTTTCATCCTTTGTGATTTAATTTTATCTAAACCTTGATCCTACTGTGCTATCAACAAAATTCACACTAAGTACAGCTTACCTGTTATGAAAAAAATCAATTCTGCTTTTATTTGTGTGGAAATCATACAAAACTCTTCACAGTAGAACAGAGGCACATTCACATAAAATGAAAAAGGGAAGAGCACCACTGATTGTTTGGAGACTAATAAATGTCAATAGTTCTGTTAGCATGAGGTCATTAAAAGCATTCTGTAGTCTCTTTTCCCTCTTTTGAAATGGTTAGAGAAGGACAAACTCTAGCATTCATGAATATGAAAGACTGAGAGAAACAATAAGCTGGGCATAGCGAAACGCAGGAAAATAGCTCACAGTTGCAAAGAAACAATCTCAGTTTCTGACCTGAAATTCCTCTGCAATTTCAGTTGGCCTTTGCAACACCATAAATTGATAAGCGTTGAATTACTTAGGGGTTGTGGGGTGGGAGGGAGGTTGATGCAAGCAAAAGTCAAGTTTGGGGGTGAAATTACTGGGTTCATTTTATTTTGTCATTTTTGAACTTCTGAAATACTGAAAAGCTTATTACATTTCCACTGTGTATGGAGATATTTCTTTTTTGTTAAGTAGATTCCAAAGAAACTTTGGCATATAGGAAAAATAATGTGAAACAGCAGAAACTTCACTCTGGGTGTTAATACTTTCTTAACACTTTTAGGGTCTAGGATTGGTTTTGTAGTATTTTTCTCCTCTCACAATTGTAAGCAAGTGATTTTCTTTTCACTTTCTCCTTGCATTCTTTTTTCATCTTACTAGTATCAGAATAATCATGACTTCATATATGCTGAAAAGGCTGCTTCTAAGGAAGACAGCAAAACCAGTAAATATTGTAGGCTTCCCCTGGGAAATATCCTTTGTTTCTTTCTACAGTCAAGGGTAAGAAGGGGAATAAATTGCTCAATCTGTAAAAGGAACAAATCTAACGTCCATTGGGTGATAACTTCTGCTGTTTGCAGTCATAAGGCTGGATTATTCACTTAGTGAATCAGGTTATCCTTGACCTGTTTTCCAAGTCATGATGCCCCTGAAATTTCACAGATCACCAAGTTGGTGAATTAATATTTTGACCCTACAGTCAATGCAAAAATCTTGTCAGCTTGACAGAAGTGGAGTTTTTCAGCAGTCCGTCTATGGACTACCAAACAGGCCAGAAACCACCATCTCCCCAAAGCCTCAGAGATTCCTTTTTGATGTTTTTGCAGGTCTTTCTCACTGTATCCCACTGAACATACTCTGGAGAACAAGCTGCTTCTGGCAGTAATGAGCACACCATGGTGTGTGTTGGGTGACCCAGAGACACTGTTCAGATCTCAGGGTACTGATCCAATTACTGGAGGTGTCAGTGATCTCCCTGTACTTACTGACTGTAAGGGGACTGTAGAGCAACTGGGTACCTGACCCATGCCCCTCGGATAGGCATTTGCAACATAGGAGGATCAGTCTAGGCTTGGCTCTTCCCTGTTTCCCTGAAGTCATCACTTCTGAAATGTTTCACTGTTTCTTAGTTATCTCATTGTCATCAGATCCCTTTTCTACTTCTTAGTTTCATCCAGTTAGTTCCAGTGATGCTTTTTTGTACTATATTTTCTCCTCATCATGAGGGGCCTTGATGGAGATTTGATAGCTAACCCATAGAGCCAGAAGCTGAAAAGACTAAAACCGGAGGGAAGAAAATGTGTCTTAAAGTAGGGAGTCTTGTTTTGCTTGTTATAGTGTTTATGACTACAAAAAACCTGAAGCAGTCCCCATAAACAGCTTAAGTAAAATGTTACCTTATGACTTTATTGTTAAACCATATGCTGAACTCGAAGGATGCCCAAGATGAAGGTAATAATGAGGGATACGACAAGCATAGTGTGCAGAAATTAATACCATCATTCTAGAGAAAGGTTAATTGACTACTTTGAGATAGTACTGGAGAGCTCTAAAACATACAGCAAACAAGTTTTGCAATGATTTAATCACATGAGGTCTGGAAAAACATCATGATCAGTTAATCAGTGCAGCGTTTTATATTGCCAGGGGATAGGTCTTCATTCAATGGACTGAAAGATCCATGCCATTTTAAAGACAGCAGAATGATGAATTAAACTGTAGAGTTTAAGACAGGCTAGACAATACAATATTCCTGAACAATATTCAGTATTTTGTCTAAAACATGTTCATTCTTAAATGAAGCTCAACCGCACCCTGCAAATTATTTTCTACGCTAACCTATTACCAACTCCCAAGTGCAGATTGTATCCCTAATTTCATTTTTCACTTCATGATTTTACTTGAATGTAGTGACTAATACGTGTTGATAAAAAGAAGGAAAAGATGAAACCCAGGTTTTCACTTCACAAACGCAGGTGCCATCCCTGTCACTTTTACCTTTCTCTCTTTCTTTCTCTGTAGCGCTATAGCACTTAGGGGTTCTGAGCCAGCTGCAGTATGCCTTTGCTGTTAGACAGCTGAAGCTGTGTGCTGACAAAACAGATATACCAAATGCGAATACGAAAGAAGGATGAAAGCCATGTTTCCATGGTTAACACAAGGAGCTGTAAAGATTAGAATCCAGTTCTTCCAAGTCTCACCCAGCCTATAGACTTTATAAGTTTGTATATAGACACAGAAATTCTCGCTGTATTGAATAAGGCTAACAAATTATTTCAAGCTTCTGTTTGGTTCTGATACAACAACAATTTTAATTTTTCCAGCTGCTGACAGCACAGGACAGAATATACCCTCCTTCCCATCATTTCTGAAATACGTTAAATGTAAAAGTAGCTGGTTAAAAAATGTTGACGCTTCCCAGTATTTCAAAACAAGGCACTTAAGAAGGTCTAAACCTGGCCTTGCACATATGCAAATACCTATGCCACATGTGAAGTAGGTAGCAATGTTCATTTTGTGAAGTTCTGTCTATTCACTGTGCATGAAACGAGAGGAGGACTAAAAAGTGTGTTCTGCCAGTGAGGGAGAAAATGCCATCTAAAGAACCCCCAAGTACAGAAAGCGCACCTAGGGAAATAAGCAAAGAATAAACAAGCAGCACTCCATTCACTTTGCAAAAAGGCCTGGATTTTCTCATGACATGCTCTAAACGGTGGGCAAATGTCTTATAGCTCTCCCAGGGAAACTCATTTAGCTCAGAAGCTGCTGCAAAAAGTAATGGGAGTGGGTTCTTCTCCTATGACTGGGACCTGCCTTGGAACCTGAGTATCACAACCTGATCTGAAAAGCTAATGGTTAATAATGTCAAAGCGAGAGAGAAATTTGCAAATGGACTTTCAACATGACGTTTGAGCAAGTGCTGGGAGTACAGAAATGCCCTCGGTGCTTCACAGCAGGCCAACAACAGCAGCTTGAGCACCAGACAAAAGAGTCTGTGCTTTCAGATCTGTAAGCAGTGGATTAAAGGTATAAAATTCTGGTTTAGAATTTCTAGCTTATCAAATTAGAATGACGGAACACATGTTTTACCACCATTTCTACAACTTAAAAATTAGTACAAAACACAAATGAGCAAGAACACAAGTTTGTGTTTCATAACAGAGGGGCTTCAGGGCTAGTCCAGCCTAGCAGTGCCCTCAGAGCCTCAACACGAACTAGCCAAGCAAGACAGCAACTTGCCTTCTCCATCCTGTAGCTCCTTGCTCATATAATTGACCTTCTTGTTGCTTTCTTTTGTAATTGTTCTTATGATGCATGAATTGCAGATAGGTCTTTCATTCACATAAGAATAAATACTGTTTAATGTATATTCTGCTCTATAAGGTTACATAAAAACAGTTTACTAGGTATTTGAGAGCACACCTCTATTTACAGGAAATTATAATGCACTGTGATTCCAAATGGCAGAAAATTCCTTTCTTAAGACCAAGCTAAGACATTGCAATTATTATGAGGTTTAAGACACACTTCTCAGTGCAACTTTTTTTGTTCTTAACTTCAGTGACTTTGCTCAACAGTCTGCTTTTAATAGACTTCATACACATGCATCTTCCTATACACTGTAGCTTATCCAAACAATTTTTTTCAGTTGCAAACAGAAGTACACTTCTGAAGTAACTGTCTCAGTGGCTCCACTTACTGTGCTTCTATTCTCATTTCCAGGAAATATTTGGAGTGCATAAACTGTATTGCTTTTGGAAAAAAAAACAAGCAGGAAAAAACCTTCAGGAGTTCACGTAGTACACTCCAGCTGTAAATGGGCATTTAGACCACAGGACCAGACTAAAACTGATCCAGAACAAAGATAAATAATATTGGGGATGGGAGTAGGTGTCAGATCATCAGCACCAGCTGTTTTTCTCTATAAATCTACTCTTACACCAGCTAGTAGGGATATATCTCCCAGTTACCTGATTCCATATGGTAGATATCTCTGTAAGTCCTTTTGATGGATTTGGGTTTAGGATAGGCCCTGAAAGCATTTGCTGATAGGCAGAAAACTTCTTTGGCTAAGCAGGGCTTTTTCCAAAAAAATTCTAGAAGCATCCATTTCCCTATGCATAATAGTTTGTAATATGCTGTCCTCCTTCTTTCTGGAACTGCCAGAATACAGCACTGTAGAAGGAGGAGCAGCAGCAATGTGCAAAGAAGGCTGATATCTCATATGACCATTACAAAATCTGCAATGTTTACAATGTGTTTCCCTTTTTTTAAATTTAATTCTGTGTGGCTGATATCTATCTCTTTCATGAAGCTGATAATCTTCTCTCTCTAGAAGAAAAACTCGTTTTCCACGGACACCTCCTAAGTGACAGATACTTTTGCTCAGTGCCAAAGGTTTTTCCAGCCCTGATGGCCCCTCAGGCTGCTGAGATTAAGGCACAGCAGCACCTAGGCCAACAGCATGCAAAGATGTTCTGCAGCTAGCATCATAGAATCACAGAATGGTTTGGGTCGGAAGAGGCCTTTAAACATCATCTAGCCCAAGCCCCTGCCATGGGGGAAGAATAGAATAGAATAGAATAGAATGAAGAATAGACTAGAATAGAATAGAATAGAATAGAATAGACTAGACTAGAATATTTCAGTTTGAAGTTACCCACAATGTTCATCTAGTTCAACTGCCGGACCAAGTCAGGGCTGATCAAAAGTTAAAGCATGTTATTAAGGGCATTGACCAAACGCCTGTTGAAAACAGACAGGCTTGGGGCATCAACCACCTCTCTAGAAAGACTGTTCCAGTGTTTGACCACCCTCAGGGTAAAGAAATGCTTCCTAATGTCCAGTCTAAACCTCCCCGGGCACAGCCTTGAAGCATTTCCACACTTCCTATCACTGGATCCCAGGGAGAAGAGATCAGCACCTCCCTCTCCACTTCCCCTTCTCAGGATGCTGTAGAGAGCAATGAGGTCGACCTTCGGCCTCCTTTTCTCCAAACTAGAAAAACCCAAAGTCCTTAGCCATTCCTCACAGGACAAATCAAGTCAGGACAGATCAGGTTGCTCAAAGCCCTGTCCAATCTGTCATTGAACACGTCCTCTCTGGCTGCCTTTAAACAACCAGGTTCTCAGTCACAGCTGCATTGACCACACAAAGCTTTAGATTGCCATTTGTCTCTGAGTGCATACACCCCCATCATCCTCTCAAGCACACGTTCAAGAATGTACACATGGACAAGACACAAATTCTTGGTTTATGTAGAGGCAGTTCTGAAAACACACTTCTGAGAGTGAATAAGGATTGGTTCTTGAGGTCCTGATGAGGGGAGGACAACCTGAGCAAACCACTTCAAGTGCACAGTTCAAAGTTACATGTCTGGTACAGCCTTATGCAGGACAAGATTTGTTCTGAACAGGCTGGTTCTGGTAGGAAAAATTGTCTGGCTGTGTTAGCATGTAGCTCTGCTGAGGTTAACATAGCTCTTTCTCAGTGTATTGCCGTGCACAGACAAATCCTACATGCACCGTGTTCTGTACAGTCACAGGATGCCAACCTGAGAGAGCGTTCACAAGAGCTTGTGCTGAAAACCGACAGAGCTGGCTCCTGAGAAGGAGCAAATACAAAGTGCAGGATGAGAGACAATTTGGCAACAGGGGATTTTGCCTCAGGGTTTCATGCCCTCACATCTGTGTTGTTTTCTTCTTCGAAAACACAGAAATGAATAGCTTAAAAATATTTGCAAAAATGGTACAAAATGAAATTTTTGGCTGACATTCAAAAGAACAAAAAGGCTTTAGCATTTTAATGGAGATCCTTAGAAGAGGACGCTAGCAGAAAACCATTGTAGTCAGTTAGGCGATATGCACTGATTTCAGCTGAGTTTTTCTTATGTGTATCTACATCTAGTGGGTTTTAGTTTCTTGCAGGTTAATCACAACTGGACTGTGAGAAAGAAAATGAGTCCATTGCAAGGATGAGTCAACTGAAATGATTAAAAAGTACTGAAGCTCTGTATCATTTGTCCTTTGTATGTAATTGATGAGGTTGGGTTATCAGTTTCACACTTATGAAAGTATGAGGGCACTTGTCAGAAAACTAGATTTCGGAGAACTCTTCTTCCCTTACTTGTCATCTTTTATTTCCCTTTATTCTTTTCTTTCATTTTCACTAAAATTAGAAAATGTTGCTTCTGTTATGTAGTCAAAAAGACTGGTCATTAATCTTGCTGCATTCCTCTAATTTTCTTTTGAGAAGGATGCTTTTAGTGAAGCTCCTATTTCTGACTCAGACCTCACTTCTTAAGAGTGGCTGATGTGAACCATAATATGTAGCAACCTAATTTAGACTTTCAGGCTTCTCATACTTTCTGTGCCATATTTACTTCTACTTCACAAACTTATAAAAACACAATTATCACTGACTTTGAAATGTTTTCAGGAGCACAACCCTCTAGGGCAGATCCAGCTTCCTTGCAGCACGGTAGGTAGAAGCTCCAAATACAAAAGCTCTACATTACAAAAATGCTGCAGCATCTTCGTTCACTGTGCTGAGGAACATTTTTTCATTCCTTTAGTCAGTACTGGAGCATATGCAGAGGCATTGCTGATGGCCTAATCACGTATGTTAATTAACAATCCCCTGTCACACTTCACAGCTATGAGAACAAACTAATTCAGTAACTCCAGTTCCATCTGCATTTTTGAATGCTGAGCAGTTCACTCTCTTCTTGCTTTCTGTCACACTGTAGACATAAAAGATAAGGCTGGCTAAAGTGACTAATGCACACATAATCTGCAAGGTGGCTTTGTAATCCATCAATATGAGAGCTGCTACAAATCTATGACGTAGTACGATTCGTTCCTCCCTGATCTGGAGACTGTTTGGTTTTAAGGTCAGTCTGGTTTTGACTTGTCCATAAACATGCCAAGGGAATAAGGCAATTGAGGCATAAATCACTTAGTGATTTCTGAAGTAATGCAGAGTGGAGTGAGATTTTTCCCTAGCTCCACTGCCAATATCAACACTGCTTCTGTAGAGTTCTGATAACCATTTCTGCCTTCTACCTGTGAGACTTCTGCTGCATGCTAGTTTCTTTCTCTCGGGTGTTTTACTGACGTCTATACTATTTCTTTTTACATGTCTTTTATCCAGACATCACAAGTTTTACTAAAAGTTAAACTTTGGCTTTCTGTTTTGATTTTTTTTTAATCAGTTTGACTACTACTCAAGTATTTAATTTAATTTGTACTGCTGTGTCATCTTTATATGTTGTCACATATAGATAGCCTTACTCAAGGTCCAACAGGAACTGTGATTTTTAAGGAATCTAAGCTCTGATCAGAGTGCTACTGACTTGACCAGGACTCGTGATTTTGGATACCTAGATTTTGGGGTACCTACAACAGGGTGCCGTAGAGATGCTGATTTTCGAAGTGTGAACACTTTGCCGCTTCTAAAAATGCAGTTCTTTGCTTTTAGGAACATATTCTTACTTCAAAATCTAACTTGTGCAGTCCTCTGGATTTGCTAGTGATTTATGAATGAACAGTAACTTGTACACAGACAAACATGGAACATCTGCTTTTACCTGTTGGCCGCTATTTTTTATTTAATATTAAAAACACTGAACTACAGCAGTGGATGGGGAAGAGTCAGGTGAGAACTTTTGGTTGGAAAAGAGTATGACACACAGAGGTTCAGAGCTCACTGACATTGCCATGAGTTGAATGTCAATGACCAGCCCCCGGCATTCTTGTGCTGGTGATGGGACACCTCTAGAACTGGCTTTTTCAGAGCACTTACAGGTAAGCTAGGACATGAAGTCTTCATCACATAAACTACTCATTTAACATGTCACTGGAGACCTACCAGAGTTTTAGATCTGAAAGGAACAAATCTTGCAAGGGTAACTCTTCAGTCGTGAAAAATGGCAGCGACATGACCTACTCACAAAACCAGAAAATCTGGTGGTAGGGAAAATAGGGAGAACATTAATGCTTGGAGTGGTCGCCCATCCTACACTTACACTACCAAAGTGGCCATCGTTATTTCCTTGGGGGTTTTTATTTTGTTTTTTCCCCGTTGCTCCTCCCTGGGAAAGAGTTCCACTTTTTCAGTAGCTCTGTGTAAAGACCACTCAACATTATGTCTCTGCACTGAAGGCTTCTGACAAAATAAGGTGTTCTGTGCTCAGAACTAGAGAGTGCAAGAAAACAAGACCTTTATTTAATTAAAAAAGTGAAAGATTTCTATTTTTTTGCTGGCTTCCTGACAGAATGAAATTTTGTATTGGAAAAAGTTTTTGATAAGCCCATGCAAGTGTTAATTGCCTTATTATTAAACTCTTAATCTTGCTTGTAGACAGCCCCAGGTCAAAATCCCTACTCTGCTGGTTTGGACCTCTGCTAAATATTGTGCACTTTTCATAAACCAGAATGAATGATATATCTCATCACAAAGTAGGTTTTACGTCCTGGAGCAGAAATTCCACCCTGGATCCAAGGAAATTCTGCTTGAAAACAAGCTTTTTCCGCAAAATGTCTTTTTCTCCCCCGATATATACCAGCAGTCCCAAAGAAAAGTATCTTCCTCAAAAATATCCTAACTAGTTATGCAAACTTATTTTTTTTCTTTTAAAACTGGTTGGGTACTATATGTCTTCCAAAGTGAGACAACACACTGGAGTCCCAGATAATTTCATGTCATATTATCTCTAAGAAGTATGAACTAGCACCTGGCCAGTAAAGATATCTCACACTGGGGAAGGGAATGATGAGCTATTTTAGGAGGCTAATAAAACAAAGAAAAAACCTGAAAACTTTTTTCTGATATTTTGTAAAGAAAACATCATGCTTCATCAAAAGGAAAACAAATGCAATAACATATGAAGTGCTGAATATGCATTCCTCTAGCCTCCAGCAATTTTAAGGCGAGTTAAATTTTAGTCCTCAGCTGCTTGAGGGTGTTAATTTCATTCTCCAATTATTAATTTAGAGAAAAGGAGATAGATCATGTTTGAATGGATATATCAAATCCATTCTAGCATCCAGGTTTGTCTCCTTTGTGTTTAACAACCCCACATTAGTAATGATTAGTCACTTTTTTAAAGTCCTGCCAGCACTCTAAATGCATCACACACACTAGGGAGAACAATTCCAGTGATTAGGAAAACTGAAGCGTCAAAAAAGAGATTCATGCAGTGCAGCTGCAGAGACAAGGTCATGGAGGCAGAGTGATGCTCTCCTTTCATCGAAGGGAGCTGACGGTGAAACTGTTGCAACTCTTCTGCTTCTTTTCTGAGTGCTTTGTGTATGCAGCTCTTGTAAGTTTTCCAAGAGAAGTGCCTGCTACATCCCCAACATTCAGCAGCACATATATCATTTGATTTAAATGCTTTTGAACTATTAGTATGTGACATCTATAACAAAAATCTTCAGGCATATGCAAGGCTATAATAGACAAAAAACCACTATGGCTTCAGAATTCATTATTGTTCACTCCTCAACATAACTTCAATAAGACTGCGCCTTCACGTATTGCATGCATATATGACAGCGTTGACAGTAATTAAAAACAAACATTCTTGGAAGGAAGGAAAGAAAGAAAGGGCAATACAAATGATGTTAAAGCACTGTATAAAATGCTTGAGAAAGAACCTAAAAAAAAAGGAAGTAGATATGGTTAGATGAACAATAGGAATTCCTAATACATAAAGCCACTCCAACTCAGAGGCTGAAAGCACGTGATGAAGAGGGGGAAAATGTGTGGGAGGTAGTAGACAAGGATAAATGAATCAATAAGACAGAACTCAGGATCACAGCTGAAATGAAGGCACCTCTTAAATGTATTTGAGTTTCTCTACATTAATTTCTTACATTTTATATCTATACACTGTTCTTTGCAGAGATGCTTCCTTTCCAACACCCTTCTGCTCCAAGTGGCTGAACACCAGCCAGCTCTGCTCTGCTGGAGCTGTGCTCCCTCTCTAGGATTTGCAATATTAGCTCCAAGGCAGCAGCTACATACCGGGGCTTGCTCATTGTCCCATGGCTGGGAGCAGAGGTCCAACAACCACAGGAGAGGGCAAAAACCTTGCATACTTTGTAATACTCTAGTTGGAGGAACCACCAGTATTGAAGTGCATCCATTATTTTCACAAATATTCTTAACAATTGCTTAATATAATCTTCACAACTATGTTTAGACTGCAGCAGAGAGAAAGATTACACCATGATTGATATATATACTTATATATATGTAAATGTATATGGGGCACACATAGGTATACACACACATTATTCTTTGTTCCTATGGTCAGCTGAGCAATAGTTTTCCCTTTCAAAGGATTGTTTTGAAGCATAATATTTGTCTCTGAATGCTAGCAAGTATGGCTGATCAAGAAGATGTGTTGACATAGGACTTAATTTAAATGAGTGAGAATCACAGGTTCAGCCTCCATCTAAAATGCACAGAGCAGAGACGCAGTGAGCAGTGCAATCATGAAGGTTATCTGCTGTCCAATATCCCGCACCAACAGACAAGTAAAAATACTATGGTACAAATACAACTGCCAAAGTTTGAAATTCCTGCCCTCCACAGATTGCAAATCCACATGCTTCTAGGTATATCATTACCTACCACATGCTTTTTTGATTTTAAGTTGGTTAGTAAAGAGCGTTTATTTATACAGATGAATCGGTAAAGAGATTGAGTCTTTAAAAAGTGAAGTATTCTATTTGTAACAGACAATGTGGTAAAAATGCAACTATATTTATCCTGGAAAACAGGATCATTTCTTACAGATTAACAAACAAATTCTCAGTCTTAGTTTTATGTCAAAAGCTGGTTTTGGGCCCCTTTACAATGTAAAAAAAAAGTTTCTACCACGACTGTCTTCATGTAGATCTCCAGACAAAAGTTCTGGTACTGATCGCTGCTGTAGACTTACAAGAGACGGTAAAATTTCATATTAGAGTACTTTTAACAAAGAAGATGGATCTAGTTCTATGTTTCTTGCATCATAGGATTATTTAACTTATTTTAAACCTGAATTAATTACAATTAACCTTCTTGCATTTATTTTTTTAATTGATAACTGAATTTAGGTGAAGATGTGGGAATCGCCTTTGAAGAAACGCTGTTCATACAGTACCAGAATATTGCTATAGTTGGGAGATAAGAGACAAGATTCTCACCTTTTGTTGTCTCTTTAAACCTTTGTATGCTTCTGTCAAAGCAAACGGAGTCAGTCATTTATTGATATCAATAGGCTTGGGTCAAGCCCTCTACAGAGGAACCATGGAAATAGGCATAGGATAGCCAACATGTCCCAGAAAAGGGCTTAGCCATTAATAACAGGTGGTATTTCTCATGCAAATGGAAGTCTGCTGGATTCCGCAAGAGACAGCTAAAATGGCAGTCATCTGCAGAATAATGAACAAAAAACAAACCAACCAACCAACCAACCACAAACAGAGAGGAAGCTTTGCTTTCTTAGATAGATGTCTTTCATAATTGCCCATTTCTGTCTTTGGGGCACCTAGAAAGAAGCTGACGTGTCTGTCAGGCATGCGTAGGACACTATTGCTGTAGTTATCCATTCCTCTCAACATAGCACTCACTGTTTTTTCAAGATGTCACCTGAGAAACGGAGGGTAACAGAGGGTAAGAGCGTGAGCTCTGCCACTCAGAAATACCTAGGCACACAGAGCCTCTCCATGTGCTGATGCCACCAAACCTCAGGGTCACTTCCAGAAGAGCCTTTATTTTGGTGAATTTTGCAGAGAGTGAAGTGACAGGCTGTCTGAAGTCATGAGCATCTCATGACACTACCTCCCGCACCCTCAGCATCTCCTGTTGAGCACATTTACTGACAGGGTCCTGCTGAAAACATCTGCACAAGGAGCAATGCTGCTTTTGTTTCCAGGCAGGGCTGAGGGATGATCGCTCGGGGTCTAACACAGTTTCAGTCACTCATATGAACGCTCTGCGAAAGGCAAGTGAAGCCCGGGGGAACATGTAAGGGATGCATTCCTTTATCAACTGTCTCCTTTCAACACCTTTGATGACCTCCTGTGTTTAAGCTTCTTGCTTTCCCCATCCAAATGCTGTGTTTTGTCCTCTTTTGATTCCAGACAGCAACTCCCTGAGTTAAAAACCACTGACTTATTTGTAACACAGCTCCAATGCATTAGCAGTGAACCAGACAGGACAGCATTTGTATAGTTCTTAGTACTGAGGTTCACTAATTTTTCATAATTTATAAGTTTAGCATTTGAAAAATGAGAAAAATATGTTTTTGTAGAAAGAAAAATTACCACAGCAATTACCATAGAAAAAGATATTAATGCAGAGGAGGGGAAAAGAAGACATGATAACATTCCTTGAGTTACAAGTATTGCAGATACATGAAAGAAAAATGACTTAATCAAAGATTCTGCAGCTCAACAAAAAATTAGAAAGAAAAATAGTAATAAGTCATCACAGCTATAATGTTCAAACAAGAATCAATATTTTGTCTAAAAGTTTTCTATGAAGACAGGGTTGGGTTTTTTTAACCTCACAGCCCTCACCAGCAAGAATAGATTTCCAAAATGTCAAGTAAATCCTCCTTGCACAGGTCCTCTGGCCACAGAAGCTCTCTGCATCTTTCAATGTCCTATGAGGAACGGCTAAGGACTTTGGGTTTTTTCTAGTTTGGAGAAAAGGAGGCTGAGGGGTGACCTCATTGTTCTCTACAGCATCCTGAAAAGTGGAAGTGGAGAGGGAGGTGCTGATCTCTTCTCCCTGGGATCCAGTGATAGGAAGTGTGGAAATGGTTCAAAGCTGCACCAGGGGAGGTTTAGACTGGACATTAGGAAGCATTTCTTTACCCTGAGGGTGGTCAAACACTGGAACAGTCTTTCTAGAGAGGTGGTCGATGCCCCAAGCCTGCCTGTCTGCGTTCAACAGGCATTTGGTCAATGCCCTTAATAATATGCTTTAACTTTTGACCAGCCCTGACTTGGTCTGGCAGTTGGACTAGGTGATCAGTGTAGGTCACTTCAAACTGAAATATTCTATTCTATTCTATTCTATTCTATTCTATTCTATTCTATTCTATTCTATTCTATTCTATTCTATTCTATTCTATTCAAAGCCCCGTTGCTTCTATCAACACCTGGATTGAAAAAAGCATTAACCTGAAACTAGTTCTAAATACTGTGCCTTAAATTGTGTATCACCTGATACAGCCAGGGACACAGTCAGGGTCCTATGTCCTGTGGCTTCTGCCCCACAGCACCCCAGGCTCATTCACCCCACAGTTCTCACAGAAGTCCTCGTAGGTGGTGTACATTTCTCCCGAAAAAGGCAGGAGGGCCCACTTTGTGAGCAGAAATATCCAGCATAAAGAATGTTCCTTTTTAATACATTTATCTTTTTCAAGTGAGTTAAGCTACTTTGTTTTTACCAGATCAAGGCGTCCATCTGTAAAAATTTACAACCTTTCAGTAAAATTTGAATTTTTCCAAATTTCATGATGAAATATTTTGTTTGATTGTGTTGCACTGTTGTTAGAAGTTAGTTCACAAGTTCCTTCACTATTTAGGGTAAGGAGGAGGATAGTGTGACAGAGTTGACAGCCAGAACTGAACAATGCAGTTGAACAGGTCAAATAGCCTCAAAAGCCTCATTAAAGAAAAGTTCCTCCAGCTGATTCCCTCTTTCCTGACACTGTATTATCTTGACACAGGTGGTATAAGTATATGTTAGACACGAAAAATAAAATAAAATAAAATAATCTACAAATTACTGGAAGTGTTAAGCCAAATGAGACTGCACAGAGAAACATACTTTACCAAAATATTTATAGCAGAAATGTATTATATGAATAATCTGATTGCCTATTTCTATTCTGTTCCACCAGAATGAGAATAAATAGCCTTTTGATACCCCCAAAAATTGCATAGTCCTGGAGTTCTATTCAACAAACAGAAAATAAAATAACAACTAGAAATTTTTTTACTTTATGTGGTAGGTGTCATGAACCAGTTGTTGAGCACAACACCGAATACAGTTTGGTACCCATACATACTTGTAATGCATCTCCTTACTCCTTCCCAAAAACTATTTTCTTTACCTCTATCATATTTTAGAAGCCACAGCTACACCTCCCAGAGCTACCTATAACAGGAAAATAGAGTATTGTTCTTTTCTGCTCTTTGACTTCCTGTTCAAGGCTCAGGATTTCCCTTCAGCATATGAAAAGAAGTTATGAATCATGTAACACTTGCACTAGGTAAACCCAGATAGTATGAAGAATCAGGCAATGCCTTTCTTTGTGTTCTGCCTGGCTTATCTCATCTCATTTTTCTAGTTGCAGCATCACAGCGATGATATACAGGCAACTGACAGCCTGAGAAATATCCTGCATGTCTGACCAAAAGCCTGGGGCAAAGATCTTCACCTCACACCCTGAGGGGGATAAATAGTCCATCTGCACATAGGCTCAGGGACACCTACTGGCATATTTATGGAGATAAGTAAATCACTGTTAGTGTAAGACTGACTGCTGGCTACTTTCCACCCTCTGAGCAAAGGGGCCAGTGTCAGATGTCCCAGAGTTGTTAACCCTCATTCCACTTGGGCTGTTTCAGAGCCCACGCTCTTTTTATTAAGCACGAAGAGTAAAGTCTCCACATTGAGACTGTCTAGACAGAGGAAAAAAGCATAAAAACCTAAAGGCTTTAAAATCAGGAGGACGCAGTTTTCCTCCTCTCAAAATGTTTAGCTGTCATAGTTTTTCAATCTCATACATCTGGGGTGCTTGAAAATTGTTATACCTGAAAAGGTGTGTGGATGGCAGGGCAGATGCCCGCCCCATCCCTACCTGTGAGTGGCTATGTTAGTGATCCCTTACCGATCACTTCAGAAACCAGGCTGTGCAGAAACTAGAAGAAGCCATAAGGTTCACAGTGAAATGGTGAGAAGGATGTCTGACAAGCAAAGGGAAGGAAGGGAATCTCAGAAATGGGTGCCAGTGCTCAGGAGTTCACAGTACACCCAAAGGAGTTAGACTGATGGGGAAAGTCCAGCTTTCAGTGTTTTTAGTAGCAGCTGGGAGTTGAGCATGGATAGAGAGAGACTGCAGGAGAAGCAAATGGCATGAAGTAGACGAGCGACAAGAGCAGCTTAATGATTACCTTTCCCTAGCAATCAAATGGGGGAGGCAGCCAAACGCAGCCCTGCAGGCTCCTTGCACAGCCCTCTTCTGTCTCAACCCCCCTCTAAGGAGCTGGGGAAAGCAGAGGTGGTGGGAGGAGGTAAGGCATATCATACTTAGGAGTGAAGTGAAACAAAGAGACTGAAAATCCAACACAGCTTTTCTCTTTCCCCCCGCTTCTCTCTAGTGAAAAGGACCCCACTCCTTTCCTTCCCTGCTGCCCCCTCCACTCCTGTAATCCCACTGGCAAAAGGGTAAATGGCAAAAGACTGGAGATGCCAAATAAGCCCTGTTGGTCCCAGCTATGACCATCAGCCTGGTGCTCTAAACCTCAAAAAACAAGCAGTGCAGTTCCCCTTGCTGGCTGAATCTCTCTCAGACAGAGATTAGCACACCTATTCACACAAAAATGTACTTTCAATACTCAAATAAGATTATCTGGGCTGAACACTAGCGTTGCAGTTTGCCTGCATCCTAGCAAAATAAGCTTTGCAGACAACAGAGCAGTAACTAACATAGTCATTCCACTTAATGTTAGCAAAATTGTCTGGAGGTAACTTGTGTTTCGGTTGATTAGCACTATGTGAAACAGGAAAAGAAATATTAATGTCAGTTGCTGACCTTTACTCAAATCAGGAGATATCTCTGTGCTTGCCTATTTCTGTGTGTGTGCTTTGCTCAGTTAATTAGGCTTCTGTTGAGCAAGAAATAAGAGAAAAAAAAATGTGATCTTATAGATGATTCCCACTGAAGTATTTTGTGCAAAGGGTTTATTACATTTCACCAGGATAAATGGTGCAACGTCTGCTTAGATTTCTTTGGCAACCTTCCTGCAGTCCAGCTTGGAAGTACCCAGCTCTCGCAGTTTCCAGCAGCTTCACGGGAGGCGCTCAGCACCTCTGCAGCTCAGCCCTGCTCTGTTACTCGGACATGAAGGAAGAGCCCGTGAGCAGGCAGCTGTGACACCTGCAATCTGTCAACCAGCTTTGCGCTTTGGCATCCAAACCAGTGCCAGTGCCAAGGGGTGACAGTCAGAGCAGTGACGGTAACAATTTATACTTTTTTGTCTGCAACCTAAATCTGATAAAGTGGCAGCCCGTAACAGTCCCCTGACGATCGATTTCCCTCTTGGGTCAAAGGAAATAAGCTCTGTAACTTTTAGACTAACAGTATGATGAAAGAATGTTTAGCTCATCGTAATGTAGTACTTCGCATTTCACATACATAACATTTAAATGCTAATGCATGTCTGATCTACTCATCAGATACTAGAAAATCTCTCCAGGTTATTCTGAACTTCTCCATTTTCAGCTCAAATACGGAGAGCGTCAAAGTGAAATGTTAGATGGGGGAGAAATGTAGCAGCTGGTACTGATTAACCATTAATCATCAGAGAGGATGCCGGGATGGATTGGCTGATGGGCTCTATATGAATGGTGAAGCATGGTTTAGGGTGGGTGTTATAAGGGTGTTGTGGAACAAACAAACAAACAAACAAAGGCTTTGATGGTAAATGAGATAAGAAAAGATAACCATGTTAGTGGAGAGTGCTAATTCTAAAAACTAAGAGAAGATAAATCTGGGAAGCTTTGGTTCCCCTCTTGAAACTTAGGAACCTCCTTAGGAGTTACTTTTTGCCTTGTTTAAAAAATACAAGCCGTGATTTAGGCTACATGTGTGAGCTATTCTGCATCTTGAAAGGTTACTGCCAATACGAAGAGAGCAGATTTGTTCAGTATTTGTGGTATTAATGTCACAAAAGGGAGAGTTACAGGAATGAGTTGCGTCTGGCTAACTTCATTAGAAGTCTTCTGGTTCGTCTCAGGGTTTCTTCCTTTCCAGCTGCCTGTGAGCTCAGACTGGGAGCTGAAATTGAGGGAGTTTTCTATCTCCCTCTCCGTTTCTTCGGCCAGGAAAGCTGCGTGGTGGGAGGAGGGACGCCGAGGGGAAGACCGGGTGCAGGTGTCCCGGCGGGGCTGCCCCGGGGCGGGAGCGGCGCCTCTCCGGTCTGCCTCCGCCCGGACCTGCCTCCGAGCCCGGCCTCCCATCCCGGGGGAAATTCTAGCGGCGTGCTGAGCCTAGGTTTACTGCCAAATCAGCACAAGGTGGCAGCATTTTAGCACACTTCTGCTGAGCCTGGGCAAGCTGTGACTTGCCAGCTCCAAACTCTTCCCGCGGACTTCGGAGGAAGGGAATCTGGAGGAGATAGGATGCAGGGGGAACTCTAAAGAGCTATAGGAACACTGCCTCTAGCTGGATAGACCTTATACACTGTGGGGAGCATGTGGAGGGCTGACTACAAAGTGTGCTGAACTACTACATCAAAACAGACCAAGAAAATCCTTGTCTTAGCACGCCAACGCTGTGGACTCCAAGAAGAAAGTTGTCCTTTCCAACTTAAAGGTGATCCCTGCTAGGTCTCTGCTTTCCAACTGGTGTTTCCCTGTGAAAAGCGTGGTTATGCTGCCCTGGGATGTCATGTCTCAGAGTGCTGTGGTTGGAAAAAAATCAAAGACGCGCTGGTTCTCCCTCTGCTTTCTGCCAGGTGGTGCGGAGTGGCGCTCCTTTGGAGGTGCCCTGGTGTGCGCGGTGAGTGCTTGGCCTGAGCTAACCACAGGAAGGGGCTGGTGGGAGGTAACCTAAGCTACCTCTGAGTTGAGTCCAATGGCATACTTATGGAGGAATATCCCATATTGGTCAGAAAACACTAAAAAATGGTAAATCCAGCATCTCACCTGATAATCTTTGCCAGTACTTGAAGCCTTGTCATTATTAAAAATCCTGCATTATTTCCTATATGAGCTTTTCTAATTCCAAATAGTTCCAGCCACTGAGTCTTACTATGTGCTTCAGTACTGGATTGAAAAGCTCTTTGTGACGCAGTGTAAGTAATTCCATGAGCGTGGAATTATTAATCCATTTTTTTTAATTAAATGAATCGGGCTGAATTTTTTCTGTGCTTTTAGTTCGTTTGCAGCTATTTTCCAGTTTCTCAACATGTTGTTACATCAGTGGCCACCCAGAGCGAGTGCATTGCTCTGTTATTGATCTCAGCAGCATCGCACAGAGGTAAAATGTCACCTCCCTGCTGCTCCTCATTAATCCCAGCTTTGTACAGTCAAAGAACTCTGCCCCAACAGCCCCTGATACAGACATCTCACACCTCAGCACAACCTAGCAGCACCAAATCAAGTGTCTGTGCTATGTTCCTTCATGAGATGAGTAGCATTTCTCTTCCTAGGCTGCCTTTTATTTTGTTCATTATTCTGGTAGTGTAGAAAAGCTATGTTTGCTGAGGGGAGGTCTTCATGGGAAGACTTTGATAATCCTGTGGGATTTGAAAGAAAAACTGTGAGAAAGAAAACTAGCTCTACAACCCCCATTTTTTTTTATATTAAGTTAGGCTTCCATCATAACAATGTTAGCTATCTTTGCTTTCTCTGAAGCAGCGGAGAGCTTTTAGGGATGAATCCATTACTTTTGAGTCTTTTACGCCATATTAGAGATAACAATAACTTTTTTAATTTACACAGAAGTCATGGTAGTTCATGTGCTCCTATGAATTCCCATTCTTTTTCCCTTGGACACAATAAGCAAACCCAGAAGGGAATGAGAGAGCTGCAAACAGAGTTAGGAAGGTGTCAGCTCTGTTCCTGACCTGTTTTTGCAATTGCTGTACTGGAGAAGCATTAAACCACTTGCTCTATCAGCTACTCTGAGACCTGGCAAAAATGTGCAAGCCTCAGACGGAGCAGGGCACTTCTCATCTACGTCACTTACAAGCTCGTAGAGGTGTTACAGAGGGGACAGATACTTTGAGTAGCCTCTCCAACCTTGAGTCTCACTTTAAGCAAAAAGCAAAAAAAGGAAGAATGATAAATGAGTGAGTCACAAAGAGGAAGGGCAGAGGGATCAAAAGCTTCCTATCCCAGATGTTCAGGATTTAGCCAGAAAAACGGGGATGTAAGAGCCACCTAATCCCTCTCCCTGGCCTCGCCTACTTTGCACTATTTAGATCTGGTGGTGACACCAGGAGTGTCCTGGTGGATCTAGGATTCAAACAGGTAGTGAAGACACTATCCATGATTATAATCTCACATCCGTCATCACGCCTGATTTTTGAGGAGTGAGTGTCCCAATAACAGTAGCAGACTTGTTCCTTGAGTACCAACCAGCCAAAAAACAACAGTGAAGATAATAACAACTTAACAGTTTCTTCCCATTCTTAAATCATTGCAGTCGATCTGAACCATGAGTGCTGCATCACAATGTTGTTAGTTAAACACCCTGTTCAGAGTAATATACCACCTTCAGTTTGACTGAGGTTTTTGCATCTTATATAAAGGGCTTACTTGACCTCTCTTTTTTCTGGAGATCTTTTGGTACGAGTTTATGGAAAATGGAAAGGACAAATTTCTCATGATCAGAACAGAAGTTTCCTGAGAAAGTCAACAATTATTTTATAAGCTATTCCTTGGCTAGTATCCCACTGCTGATTTATACTGTCATTCCCAGGTAGTCAATAGAAAGGCTAGAACATTTCGAGATGTATTTTCCCCCTGAGGAAGACATCAGGAATTGAAATTTGTATTACAGTTGATCAGATGCCTCAGCTAATACTAGACTCCCATACGGTGTCCAGTAAGAAATGATGTTTTGAAAGAAATTATCTGTCTTAGCATTCAAAAGAGGAAAAGAGACTTGGAAGAAGAAAGCAAAGTGACTTGTCCAAGATCATACAGGAAGCCCATAGTAGAGCTAGGACTATGCTACACTTCTCAGGTGCTCTGCAATTTTACCACACTTCATTGTCCTTGGAGACCTGTTCAGACTTGAGAAACTCTTTGTCCTGTTGTGGTACCTCTTATTGTCCCAGCTCTGTGGCAGTTACAGACCTAGAAGTGCTGAGCTCTGTGACATCCTGGTGACCACAGTAGCAGGAAAACAATGACCAGAAGAAAAAGAAGCAACAGCTGATATATCCATGCTTTTGCTTCGTATCAGCTTGAGAATTTTCTCTTACTTCACTCCAAGATCTTTCTATCCGTAAGAAAAAAGGATCTTGATTTTCTGACATAAGCAGATAAGTGAAAAAAACCCCAATACTCTGGAAATTCCTTGCTTTATTTTCCTCTTCAGCTTTAGGAACTCACAACATGACTATAGTGCCTGCACATTGAGAGGATCAAATGGTGTACCCACGATATGTCAATGTTTAGCCAGAAAACTAAGACCACCCTGCCCTGGGTGACCTGTAGTTTCACGGTGAGAGCTTTTGTAAGTAGATGCTGTCATAAGTAGATGTTTTCATACGTAGTCTCCAACATGCTGAATAAACAATCTAAATTTCTTCATCCAATCTAATTCTTGAGAGTGGATGAAAATGCCCCAGCATCTGTGGCATCTCACATTAGTATGTGAGTCAAGCAATCAGCTCCTGAACATGGTTGATGGCTATGATGAATTCTAGCTGGAAGGAGGTATTCCTCCTGCAGTCACAGTAATTGCCTGTGTCTCTGAGAAGGTGGGGGGTTAGGGTACAATCCTTTTTTCGAGATAGCTTGTGGTATGATGTTCCTGAATAAAATTGTTAGTATTCCCAAGTTGTCTAATCATAAACCCTGAAGCTCAACATGAGTTTTAAAACCTGCCTGTGTATACATTTGGGTAGTTTGCACTGCAGCTCTCACAATAAGACCCTGAATATGTAGCCTAAGGTCATGAACACTGAAAGGTCATAGAATCATAGAATCGTTTAGGTTGGAAAAGACCTTTAAGATCATCAAGTCCAACCGTTAACCTAGCACTGCCGAGTCCACCACTAAGCCATGTCCCTAAGTGCCATGTCTACAAGTCTTTTTAAATCCCTTCAGGGATGGTGATTCAACTACTTCCCTGGGCAGTCGGTTCCAACGCTTGACAACCCTTTCTGTGAAGAAATTTTTCCTAATATCCAATCTAAACCTCCCCTGGCGCAACTTGAGGCTGTTTCCTCCTGTCCTATCTCTTGTTACTTGGGAAAAGAGACCAACCCCCACCTTGCTACAACCTCCTCTCAGGTAGTCGCTCTAAGTACCTGAAAGGAGGTTTTAGCAAGGTGGGGGTCAGTCTCTACTCCCAAGTAATAAGGTGACACATCGCTGAACTGTTGAGCTGTAACAAAGTATTTTTGAGGATATTGTCTGTAAGGTACATAACTGGTTAAGGTAGAGCAGCAACATAGACCCAGGCAAAACACAGGAACATTTCAGTTTTTCAACAGGGTTAGGTTAGCAGTGCATTTGTGCAGTTCTGCTTGCTCCTGTACACTGTTTAGCTCGTTCAAAGCTAGCTGTGCATGACATAGCATTTCAGGAATAACCTTAATGTATGTTTGGTTGCATTCTACATCTGTAAAATGGGTTACCTGGGCTTCCTAGCCTTATGCAGATAACAGACTAACAATAGCAGAGGACTGATTTTGAAAAGAGAATGCTGTCTGACCTGATGACAATGGAAGGCCTACATATACCTTGACAGGGAATTAAACTGATGCACAGTAAAATTTATCTTCCCTCTGGACGGTAACATGCTTAGAAATAGCATCTTGGAAATCTCCTATGATGGAGAAGCTGACTGCCTTACAGGTTCTGGAAACCTGTTGCAGCGCTTAATTCTTTACATACTGCATAATTTAGACCAAATTAACTCAGCCTGAGAGTTTGTTCAAACCTTGTGAATTTTTACAAATATCAGGTGCATCAGCAGTGTGGGTTTCAAAGCATGTTTGAACACTGATAAATGTGTTCCTATAGTGCTACAGTCATAAAAATGGGTTCGAAAGAGGAGACAAAGTCCTCGACAAGGACCTCTCCCTTATTAACAAAAGTGCAGATGGGGGACATCTGGGAGGCACAGAAGATGAGTATCAGTGAAACCCGAAGAGGAGCAGAGAGCCCTGCCAGGAGCCAGCAGCTCTCACCAGCGAGGTTGACGTGGTGGTGTGGGCGTTGCTGGAAGCAACCGCGGCAGATTTAAACGGCCCTAGGGAACGTGAATGACCAGGAGCACTGTGAACAGGGCGGGAAAACAGGGCGTGGCAGTCGGGGCGTGGCGCGTCGGGGCGTGGTGCGTCAGGGCGTGGCACAGCAGTCTGCGTGGCGGTTCTCATGGAAGGGCGCGCGGGAAGGGCCCCGCAGCCTACTTGTTGGTCCATAGCCCAGGGAAGTACTCAAGGACTCTGCTGAAATGGTAGGCACTCGCCTCAGAGCTAAAAACCAGTGCTCCTACACAGAAAGCCCCTCAGGCGTCTGATGCATCCACCTAGACGGAATTGGTAAGGAGGAAGACTTCAGTACAGGTGGTAGGTTGCAGCGAGTGCCCAGACTCTTCTCCTTCTCCTGGAGGAAAGCTGAGTACTTGCACACGGTGCGCACAGGTCAATGATCTGTTACGTCAGGTGGCCGAGTTGCAAGAAACAGTTAAAAGGTTGCGTAGTATCAGAGGAGCCAAGACAGAGATAGATAGGTGGTTTCATAACCATGTTCCTGTAGCAGATACCACTGAGACTGAGGCACCTTGGACCCTGGCCGCCCACAAAAGCAAGACTGTGTTTCAGCCCCCACCCTCTGGCATCACAACAAAAAAAAGGTATGAAACTTTAACAGCTATAGACACCCAGGAGTAAGGTCTGCCAGGAGGACCTGCACCAGCAACACTCAGTAGATACCGTAAAAAACAACGATGAGTGCTAGTAATGGGTGTCTCTCTGTTACAGGGCACTGAGGTCCCCATCTACCATCCTGACAGGGAGTCATGTGAGGTATGCTGCCTTCCGTGAGCTAAGGTTTGAGATGTTGACGAGAGGGTGCCACAACTTGTCAAGAGCACGGACTGCTACCCACTGTTACTCTTTCATGTGGACATGAATGACCCCGCAAGCTGGAATCTGGGTGGGATTAAGGAAGACTATTAAGCCCTGGGGGCGCAAGTGAAAAAAAATTGGTGCTCAGGTTATCTTTTCCTCCATTTTACCAGTTAGAGGAAAGGGAGCAGCCAGAAATGGACAGATAATGCATATCAGCTCCTGGCTACGTGGCTGGTGCCATCGTGAGGGTTTTGGCTTTTATAAAAATGGGACATTCTTTGATGAATATGGCCTGTTAGAAAGGGATGGGATCCACCTGTCTAGAAGAGGCAAGGGAATCTTTGACAGCAGGCTGGCCAGCTTGGTGAGGTGGGCTTTAAACTGAAGGACTGGGGGTGGGGGGGGGAGGGGGGCACGGTCCAAGATGGCAATGCTTAAGCCAACTTATCCAACTGGGGAATAAGCCAGGCCGATCAGAGCAGTGACAAACATTCCTTGGCTGACTCCCAAGTTGAGATCCAGAAGGCCAACCACCACAAGAGTGTGTATAGCTGTGATGGATCCTCTTGCTCCCCTCCAGGGAAACCTGCATGCTCAATTACCTCTCTGAAGTGCCTGTACACCAACGCACACAGCGTGGGGAATAAAGAGGAAGAACTAGAGTTCTGTGTGTGGTCACAGGGCCATGATCTCATTGCAGTTAGAGAGACGTGGTGGGGTAGCTCACATGACTGGAATGCTGTCATGGATGGCTATGTACTTTTTAGGAAAGATAGGCCAGCGGGGCAAGGTGGTGGAGTTGCTCTTTATGTGAGAGAGCAACTGGAATGTATCAAGCTCTGCCTAGGTGTGGATGAAGAATGTGTTGAGAGCTTATGAGTAAGAATTAAGGGGCAGGCTTATATGAGAGACACTGTTGTGGGTGTTTACTAGAGACCACCGGATCAGGAAGAGGAAGTCAATGAGGCCTTCTATAGACAGCTGGAAATAGCCTCACGTTCACAGACCCTGGTTCTTATGGGGAACTTCAACCACCCTGATATTTTCTGGAAGGGCAACACAAACAGGAATGCATAGTCCAGGAGGTTTCTGCAGAGCCTTGATGATAACTTTTTGACACAGGTGGTGGAGGAACCAAGGAGAGGTGCACCATTGGACCTTGTGCTGACAAACAAAGAAGGACTAGTTGAGGAGAGCTGGTTAATATTCAAGCACCACTTCCTCCAAGCTCAAGATCAGTGCATCCCTAGGAGCAAGAAATCAAGCAAAGGAGGCAGGAGACCCACATGAATGAGCAAGGAGCTTCTGGAAAAATCCAGATGGAAGAATAAAGTTTACAGAATGTGGAAAAAGGGGCTGGCCACTTGGGAGGAGTATAGGAATGTTGTCAGAGTATGCAGAGATGCAACAAGGAAGGGTAAGGCCCACTTGGAGTTAAACCTAGCAAGGGATGTCAAGGACAATATGAAGTGCTTCTTCAAGAACACCGGTAATAAAAGGAAGACTAGGAAAAATGTGGGCCTGCTGCTGAATGAATTAGGTGCCCTGGTGACAGAGGATGCAGAGAAGGTGGAGTTACTGAATGCCGCCTTTGCTTCAGTCTTTACTGCTAAGGCCGGGCCTTAAAAATTACAGACCCTTGGGGTAAGAGAAAGAGCCTGGAGAAAGGAAGACTATCCCTTTATTGAAGAGGATTGGGTTAGAGATCATTTAGGCAAACTTGGCACCCACAAATCCATGGGATCCATCCATGAGTGTTGAGGCAGCTGGCAGGTGTTATTGCGAAGCCACTCTCCATCATCTTTGAAAGGTCACGGATAACAGGAGAGGTGCCTGAGGACTGGAGGAAAGCCAATGTCATGCCAGCCTTCAAAAAGGGCAAGAAGGAGGACCCAGGAAACTACAGGCCAGTCAGCCTCACCTCCATCCCTGGAAAGGTAATTGGAACAGCTCATCCTGGCTGTCATGTCTGAGCATGTAGAGGAAAAGAAGGTTGTCGGGAGTGGTCAACGTGGATTCACCAAGGGGAAGTCATGCCTGACCAATCTGATAGCCTTCTATGATGGCATGACTGGCTGGGTGGATGAGGGGAGAGCAGTGGACGTTGTCTACCTTGACTTCAGCAGGGCTTTTGACACTGTCTCCCGTAACATCCTCATAGGTAAGCTTAGGAAGTGTGGGTTAGATGAGTGGACAGTGAAGTGGGTTGAGAGCTGGCTGAATGGCAGAGCTCAGAGGGTAAACCAATCTTTCTAGCCTACAGTTTTTCTTTCTGCATAACTCACCAGCTCATGCAAAGGGAGATGCCAGTCCTGCTTTGTGATAACCAACATGGCCCTAGTGGGGCAGTAGGAGAAAGCCCACACCAAGGACATCTTTAGAGTAACTTCAGTACCAGAATCTAAGATATATGCCCTAGGAGAAAAAGAGGACACTAGATAAACACTTGTCAATTCAAGTGGTGTCACATCACACTCAAAATCACTAGCTATCTCACACCAGCTCCTTCCATACAAGGAGGGATGTCACTGGTAAGATACAGTACAAAAACAAATAGAATATCTCTGTCTCCTCACATTTTTCTAACACGTTCTATTTTCATTACAAGACTGGTAGCACAAAAATGGCAATTCCTGCTATTTGCCTATGTTAAAGCCAAACTAACCCACCCAATTTATTTATACAGTTTACTAACATTCCTGTGAGTAATAGCTTTGCTTTCTCAAAGGTCAGCTAGGAAGTGATAATTGAAAAGCAACAACTTTTTATGGATCCTTGCCACAAGGAACATATACACTAATAATGCAGGTTGTTTTTTTTTCTTAGGTTGCTGCTCCTTCGTACAGCAATTTCCCTAATCAAAGCGCAGTGTACATTAAACACTGCAGAGTTTGCTTAGTGAAAAGGATACAGCATTTTGGAGAGCTCCATCATAAAAACATTTTTGATCTTCCCTTTCATCATAAACAGCTTGAATGCAGCAGGAAACCTGCAGCACTCTTTCTTGTTTAAAAATGTATGAGTAGTTTGATTAATGGTTTCATCTACCAGGTGAACTGAAAAGAGGATTTTCTTGGGATCACACCAAGTGCAGAAGACCGCTGAAATGCTTCAGGAGAGGACTGTGTTACTCCACATATATTTTCTTAATTAAAAGATCACTGCAATCACTGACATTAAAGCAAATTGTGTTGAATTCCTGTTTTGTTTCAAAGGATGGATAGATAGTTTTTACTCCTGCTGTCTCACAGTTTCAGATTTTCCCAGAGCCTTCTAATGGCTCCAGTGGGCTTTCCTAAATTGTCCCTTTGAGGCATTTCTCAAGATCAGCTTTTTTTCCGAACAGACAGCAATCTGGAAACAGGTCCCAGTTGGGGAACTCCAGGGCATCATCTGGAAGAGAAGGGTCCCCGAGTGCTCAAGTGTTTAATGGGGTGTTTATATATCAGTAGACATATCTGGACAAGTCAGAGGCTCCCAAGGCTCTCCTTGGGCTGCCTGCAGCAGCTCTGTGAGTCCCAATCTGGGTAAAGGGTTGGTAGATGCAGGAGCAAGCTGTGCTCCTAGCTGTTCCTGACAACATTTCACAGAGGCAGTGCTGGCAGAGGTAAGACTTACCAACCTGTCCCAGTTCATGACGTAGTGAGAGTCACCTCCAAGTGGGCTGGATTCATGGCTTTCCTCATGTCTGAGCAGAGACGGCAGCCCTAGCAGTGACCCCTGCCCAGGCATCTCCTGACCAGTCTTACCTTTAAGAAATCATCAGGTACCTAGAGCAAAGGACAAGCTTGGTTTTGTGTAAGGCAAGGCAAAGGTGCTCTGTAACCAACACACCCTGTGCTGCTGAAACACGTGAGGCTGTAGCTCAGAGTGAATACGCAATGCTGACTGAATCTATCAGAAGTCAAAAAAGTGCTTTCCTTACTTAAATTTTGCTAAGTTGAAAGACCCAGAGAGAGTCAGCTACAAAACAACAACAACTGGGCAGGTCTTACTTTTATAGGAGGAAAATTAGTCACTCCAAAAATGTGGTGATGAAGGCCAGACTGACATCTGTATCAGCTTCCTCTGTAATTAATTAATTGCTTTTTAGCTTAATCAAAAGTGTGATGGATACATTGCGCTGTAAATGCATGTCATATCATTCCTGTCCTAAAGAGCATCCAACGCAATTATAATCCTGATTAGATCATCAAAACAGATCATCATGCTTTATCCAAAAAAAAAATCATCTTTGTCCATATTGTACTCATAGCTCTACTTCACCTTATTCCTGGAGAAAGAAAGTTTTTGTCAATAGTGGAGTTGAGTATCTATGCAAAAGTAGCTGAGAATTCTCAGGGATTCCAAGAGCTAAAATTGCTAACTCAAATATTCTGAGTGCAAATATTAACTATAATTCTCCAGTGAATTCTCTGATTTTGTTAGCTGCAGAAAACAGATGTATGAACAGATACAGTATCCAGATAATCCTTTTATTAAGGTGTAGAAAATATTTTACTTTTTATTCCAGATTTTTTTCTGTCTCATTACCAAAACTTCTGCCCCATAAGAACCATATTTAACATCCCCAAATCCAATTTGCTTTTTTCCAAATTCAATCCCGTAATATGTATTTTGCATAGGATTTAGCTGATTTGCTAACAATTAATCAACTTGACTGAAAAATCAGAACCACTTGCCATGTCTGGCTGTGATATATTTGTTTGGAGCCCTTCCAAATATGTAAATCACTGAACTTTTAATAGAGGCTTAGGGAATTAAATGTGTTTCTCTGCGTTTGCCACATACACACACACAAACACACTCACATAATGCACATTCTTATTATTTCTCTTTACAACTCCCTTTTGTATGTCCTATTCTTCCCTTCTTTCGTGATTACTAGTGATCTCATTGAAATGAAGGTCTATCATTGTGTGTATTGGTCAACATGCTACCTGACATCATTTATATCCACAGCACTCTGTTGGAGAGCAGAAACCTTCACAACAGTACTTTAAAACAAAAATTGTGACATTTACATGAATTACACATATGAGGAAATATGCAGCTGAATGGTCCCATCAGCAAATTGGAAAAAGATTGAGTCATAAGTCACAGTCTGCCTCCGGGTTTCTCTTGCACTCAGCACATGTGACTGCAGTACATATTTCCCAGTTATCAGCCAACACGTTGTAGAAAAAATGATTGCCTGGTTAACTCAATTCCAGACCCCCTGCACAAGGGACAGGGTGGGAGTATTGGAATTTTTGCCTTTAGCCAATTGCTCATGGGTTGATAAGATAAAAGTGCCCTTAATGGGCACCCAGAATCTCCCTCGCAGGTTTCCCTTAGAAAAAATAAAGGATCCACTTTGTTGTCTTTAGCAAATATATCCTCCTGTGCACAAAGCTATGTGGCAGGGGCTGCTGTTCAGGAAGAAACAGAACTTATATAATTTATGAAGCACTTTTGGCACAGAGATCATAAATATTTAGTGTTTTGGGTGTGCGCTGCATGTTATGTGACCTGCATCTGCATGAGACAGAGCAGCCCAGCCGTTGGACTTCAGGAGCTGAAAGTCTCAGTGCCTTCTGGGCTGAGCTACTCTTGGAAAGACTTTAGGCAAGATACATCCCTTTCTCAGCTTGACTCCCTAACCTATTAGGCGTTTAATTTATCTTTTTATTTATTTATTTACTAAACATTTTGAGACCCAGGAATGAGAAGATTCACTAACCAGTAGATTCATCCTTATGAGATAAAGAATCCAGGATTGCAAAGTACTGTTATGTTTTATTTATTTATTTGTTTGTTTGTTTGTTTATTCTCTGTAGAGCTGAATCTGTCTGATAGAGTTAATTACTGCACTCTCCTCTGTGGCAGCTTCCTCATCTGTGTCTTGCCAGTCTGATGTGGATGAGCTCAGAAATCCAAGCAATGACCTGAAACACCCAGACCAACAAGCTGCTGATGCTGAAATACAGAAACGTGTTCTGGCACACTTTCAGGCTATTGCAACGAACAGGACAACGGCCACTGCTGCAGGAGAAAGGGCTGGAAACAAGCTTTCCAAAAGTTGCAATACTTTGAAATCACCCGTTTCTACCACAAGTTCAAACAGCTTGAGGAACATCACATGCTGGCGCAGGAATGAATGCCCTGGTGGGTACCAGGTTGCCTTGCTACAAAAGCACCCTGCGTCTTCCCTCTCCACATCAGCATGTGGCAAAGCAGAAAGAGGCCAGCTGGTTCTTTGTAATGGTGATGCTTTAAGATGACCAGCTGATGTAGAAGAAAAGCAAGCATAGCACAGGAGACCCAATGGAAGAGGGATCAAATCTTTCCAGGGCTTTGATCGGCTTCCTACTGCTGGCCTTCTGAGTATTGGGCTGAACCTTTCACAATTCCACCTCCCCAAAAGGCCTCAGCAAATACGTTAGTTACAATTTTATGTAACTCGCAGGAGGATCATGCAAGTTCTATACATGCGTGGATTTTATATACTCTGATAGCTCTGTAAATAACTTAGCATTCCCAGTGGAAAAGTGTGGCATCTGGTAACACTCTTAAGTAAAAAATAAACCATTTGTTGACAAAATATGAACACACACTACACAGTATTTCAAACTCTGAAGGGAATTTAGTCTTCAGGAGAAAGTCACTGATGGTTTTCACAGCTGGGAATGCCAGGCCGGGCTGTTGTTTTTTAAACATAAAGAAGGTGTAACACTGCGTTCATAATTCACACTCCCACTGCAGCAACCCTACCAAAACAACAGCATTCTTCTTTCACCATGAGCACAAGTGAAGGAAGATGTTTGACAACATGTTTGGCAGTCGTTTGGATGGTAGGGCTGCTCAAACTAGTGAGAGGTCTGAGTCATTTATTTCTGTGCTTTTCCAATTTGCTTCCTTTTCAAAAGACAACAAAAGCAATAAAAGCATGAACTACTTTATTGTAAATAAATGGTTCCTTGTGGTGCTTTGCTGAAATATTCTTTTCAAAAAGTCTTTGCCACCCCCAGGAAATATTGTGCTGGCTTTCTTGTGCCAGCAAGGCAGATGTCTCATGAAGGACATCAGACCTAAAATTTCAGTTCAGCAGTTCATTAACATATCAGCCTCTGAAATATTAATACTGGAGCTTTTCTACTGAATTGATCTCCAGTGGCACTATGAAATCTTGTTCATTAAGACCAGCTTCTCTGCCACAGTGAGGTATTGTAGTCACGATGGTTTTCAGTAATGCTGTTATTTGTTTCCCTCTTAACCAGGAGTATCATCAAGAGTAAACTCAGAGTATTAATCAGCAGTACTATAAGGTGAGGACAGAAATACTTCTGGTTTCTTGTCAGATATCAACTGTAGATATTGTCTCACACACTGGAGCACAATTGACTTCTTACTAACATAAGCAAGGACTGAAGGCAAAGCCTCAACCTTGAGTAGGATCCTAGTGACAGAAAATAGTAATGATCTGATGAGGGCTTCTTCTCAGATGATTTTGACACCTAGTTTTTCTGCAATGATGCTTCTTGGGCATTTAGTTTTGAAAGCCATGGTCAACTGCTTTTTCAGATTCTGAACCATCTCTCATGAAAATTAAATTAAAGTCTTGCTTTGAGATTACGGTTTTAGGGTTCATTAAATATTGAAGTTGGAATGTATAATCTTCATTTTACACAGAGTACCAGTTTGCTAAAAATGCTAGGGTTCTTTAGCTTGTATATATACTTAACATTTTTTTTATCATTTAAAATTACTCTGAGATAATGTCAAAAAAAAGGTATTTTATGGACTACTGTTTTAAATAAATGTCATTTTAAATAACTGAAATGTGAAATATTCATATACTTATTTTATAATAATAATCCTTTACAGATTATTTTGATTGAAATTTGGATTATGATAATCCCATCATACAACAACAATATACAAGTGTTTCATTCATGTGGTTATTCTAATAATAATACAAAACAAGGGGAAACAATATAAATTGAAGGAAAGAGAAGTATTATTGTTCATTTTGTTTATAAATGCACTTAAAACATGAAATAAAATGTTAAATATCAAAATCACTAGAATGACACAAGTATATAAAATGCTGCATACTGATTTGATAAAACCTGGGGTCTACACAGCCAATTCATACTCATTTTGAATAGTTTTGGTAACCTAAATAATAACACTCTAAATGTTTGCAGGAATCTAGTCTTGGACTGGAGCTTACAGTAGTTCTCTTTCCATGTAGATTGCCCCCGCAATCTTAAATGGCTTTGCTTCAGTTTGTGAATTAAAACCAACCTGCCCCCACGATAAATCCCAATTAGTCAGTGTATCAATGGGCATTTCTCATTTGTGCTTCCTTATTTTTCTTCTCTTGTTGTTGCCTCTAAATGTACAGGGGGGTATTTGAAGTACTTACTGCTTCGTTGCTGAAGCAACGACACAACACTAGCAAAAGGAATAGTAGAGGAGAGCATTAACTGTCAGGAACAGAATCATAGAAAAAATGCATGGAGGGCAAGACTTTGCCTCACCCTTCCCCAGATGTTTTTTTTTCCTCCCAGAGAGTATAATAATTGTCAACTTTCCATCACCCAGTAGCAGGAAGCTTTTCCAAAGATGTGTCTGTTGGGGTTGTTTTAATTTGATGTATCTATCAGAGAGCTGATGTCACTAACGTCATTTTATGAAACTACAAGGAATATGTAACTGGTCTGCTGAAAAGTGACTGACAACACATGACCTTGGCATGGAGCTAGGTTTATGTTGTTGATTTACTGTAACAAGTTTCTTCTGGGTTTGGTAATTAATATCTCCTGAGTTAAGTGCCTCATGTCATTGCACTAATAAATCTCATCCTGTGCAGAAAGAAGGTGAATTTTCTGAGGTGAGCGTGCTACTGAATTTATATGGACAAAAAGCAACTCCCCTCTATTGCCTTTCAGGGAATTAAATCATTCCGTGACATATTCTCTCTTGTCTAAGGTTTATGTGACAGCTCTCTTTAGATTTCCAGAAGAACCTGGGTTAAATTCCATGGGGCCAAAACCTCTATGTTATCATGGAAATACATTTTTTCTCTGTCACTTAAATCCAAATGTGAAATGCTTTTCTGACATTATAAGCACGTGGACTCTTAATACCAGTCTTGTTTGAAATCCAGTCTGTTTTCAAGCATCACCTGGCAATAAATTATCTGAGAACACAGACCGCTGCTGTGTATACATAACCACCAGAAATTAGGAAGTAATTTCTAAAGGGAAACTGCTAATTCTGCCCTCTCACTCCAGGTAACCTCCATGGCTGTAGAGTTACATTGTTACCATTGATTACCGCATCAACAACACGGCAATTTGCAGTAGATCAAGCGGCTGCTAAAAATAGCTTCCTGCTGCTCTCCATGGGAAGGACTTGGAAATTCTGCAGTAGCATTGCTCTTGCTCTTGCTCCAGCAAGATGAGGATGAGGATGACTGTCTTCTCCGCTCTCTCACACAGGTGGCTTCACACTCTGCTCTTCTAGCTCAGTGAATTTTCCAGCGAGTAGAAGTAGCAGTGGTGCAGGACACCATTGGTTTGGATTGTTTTGTAAAAGCATACTTGGCTGGAGGGTAACCTAAAGCCTTCTGAAACTTTTTCATCCTTTCTTTCTTCTCCTTCCTATGTTCATCAGTCTTTTACTGACAGTGATAGCTCTTAATTTTTTTTTTCTTTAGCGAATCTATATTTTGTTATTTATTTGCTCCTATTTGATGTCATATCCGCTGACTATTTAAAAGTTGTCCCATAAATATTCATTATTTGTTCATAGCAAAGTAGCTGTAAAAATCAGAGTAAGCATATAAATCAAGATAAATGGAATTATGATCTGCATACGGGGCAAAAGGGTCTTGCAGGACCCAGTGGTACTGCAGCTGCCATATATGCAGTAGGGTATATATGCCTCTATGTGTGAAGCAGGGCTTATGTGACACCAAAAGACACTAATGGGTGAGAAGAGCCAGGGGGTTTTGCTCGGTGCCCTTAACTATCTCATCCATAGCCCCACTTCAACAAATCTGCTGTATATGAGGACCTAAATACTCAGATGAGGTCCTTTGCTGTTTGTGCTTTGTGTACTCCACAGTTACCCACCGACCACAAGACGGTGTCTTGGGCAACCAAAGCCCCTGTATATGAGCTTCAGGAGGGTTTCAAAGGTGTGTTTGGTCTGCTTTCTTAGAGAGATGAGCACTTAGTTATTTTCCTGAAGCCATAAGCATACAGTATTTATATTAAATGTTATTATTTATTATACTCCAGTTTAGATGTCAAACTACCTTCCTTTTGCATGTGTGTCTAAAAGCTAGAATCCAAACAGAGCAAAAGAAGATCTTTTCATCTTAGGAAAAAAACATTCAAGTCTTTTTCATTAATTTCCTTTTAAAAATGTATTTCATTCAATCAAAATTTGCCAACAAAGCTTTTCCATTCAAAAACATTGACCAGTTCTGCCTACTATAAAATATTGAAAAGCAACTAGATTACCAACTGGAATTTCCGTTAAAAACAGGAGAAGCTGAAAGTCTTTTTCTGCCAGTGCATAAATGCCCTTGACATGTCTAGAAAGCTTTTTGACAATTTTCAGATCTAACTTGAGGGAGTCCTATGTTACATCTCATCTCACTAGCTAAAGAGGACTTGATCACAGAATGAAGCTAGCCTTTCTGAGCTAAGTGGTCATGACTTTATTATGCTTGTCGTCTGCAAGCAGAATGAAACCTCAGCAGGAAATTTTTGTGCTTCAGAGGACTCAGTTTCACCAAACTGAAAGTAGTCATAAGCTAAGTCAGCTGGGAAAGATAATTTTAATAGGAAAACAAAACCAGTGATAATTGAAATGAGGTTAAAAATGCTTAATAAATATCTAAAATCTCACATGGAGAGAAGGCTACAGCATTTAATAATTCAGCCTCATCTAGCAGGAGAGTAAAAATAATAAAGGGTAAGAAGCCCATTGGATGGTGAAAATAAACAATAGAAGTTACATGGAATCAGGAAAAAACAGACGAAGAAAAGAGCAGGTCAAAGCCTACAGAACATTTTGAAACAAGGAGTTTAGAAGCCAGGAGCAGAAGGAGCCTTAACACCAGCTGCGGTCAGCTGTTGGGCAGAAATGATAGAAGGTCAATAATGAAGAAATAGTAGGAGGTCAGTAATGCAGAAAGACTGTGTTCAACAAATGTTCTTGATCTGAAGATGAGGGAAACTGTTGTGTGATAAAGCCCCCACTGACAACAACCAAGGATGTAAAACAGAAGGCAATAATGTTAAGCATTTTAAAATCAAGCATGCCTGAATAACTTTTGTTTATGAGTCTTACAAGAATAAGCCAAGGAGATGTGTCAACATCAGTGCTGAGTTTTAATACTCTTGGATAACAGAAAATTTCTGACTGACACAAAAAAACCCCACTGTTAACATTTTTTAAAGTATTTATAGTTTAATCATGTTGGTATAAACCCAGACAGATAATAAAAAGCTGATACAGCGTTCTGTTAATACAGAATTAAGGAAAGAAACAAATCAAATTAGCTTTGATTTAAGGAAAAAATTTCTCAAAGTATTTTTTTTTTCTGAGAATTTAAGGCTTAGCTGAGAATGACATTGTTGTTAATTTAATACAGTTAGTGTCTTCTTAATGCTGTTCAGAAAGGTTTTGGCTTTGTTCCATATGGTGTTTTCTCTGAAATGAAAAGATTAAAAAATCAACATTGCATACTTTCGAAGGATTCAAAACTAGTTAACTGAATTGGTGTCAGAGTAATTGTAAACAGTTTTTGCTATCATTGAACACATGCGTTTCTAATAAAGACCCTCGGGGATCATTTGTGTTGAACATTTTTTCCCAATGACCTTGAATAAAATGTAAAATGTAAAAAGGAAAAGGCTAGAAGCTGAAGCCAGCTGAATTCACACTGATTGCCCTGACCTAAAACATGAACCCATACTCAAGCTTTAATGAGCCAAACTGGAATCATAAAACATTGAAAACCTTCACTATAAGCAGGGAGTGCTAGTTTTAATCAGTTTATCCTGGTTTAAAGCAGATAAAGAAACAAGATTATATGTCTCGTTTACTTTGCTCAAAATTATTAGAACTACTTTAGTTCATCCAGTGCAAATTCTGTGTCACACCAGCTTCTGCTTAGCTCTGCGCCCTATGTGTCTTAGTCACGGAATCTACACAAGAGGAAATATTACATTGAACTTATTTACGCATATCAGAAATGGGCATGATTTTGAATTGATGTTTGGACTTTATAGTGATGGCTCTGCTTTCTGAGCAAAATTTAATGCTGGCCGTGCTGTAGACAACTGAGTGAAGCTGACCACACTCCTCCACACCAACATTTGTTCACACTGATCAAAAGCCGCAAAAGGGAGACTTCATGTTCTCTCCTGGATCTAGTCCAATGCTCATATAAAAGAAGAGGAAAATTTAAAAAATTTGTACCTGTTTTGTGACAGATTTCTGATGGTCATACTGAAAAAAAACCCCACAAACAAATCAGATATGAAAATTGTCAAACTTTGTTCTGTTTGCATTAGGCAGGATACTTCTATGAAATGAGAGTCTTCAAAATGTCATTATGGCTCATGGATACTAACAAAAGCAGAAGAATGAATCAAAATAACACAGAGATGTTAATTCTGGTTTTGTCATGAAAAGCACATAGTAATCTGTGAATTTACCAGGAAAAATCTAGGTGATTTTATTCTATTCCTTAAATCTATCCGCTTCCTTCATGAATGCCATTTCTTTTTCTATTCTAGCCTTTGGCCTATCACCATCTGCAGAGTGTACAGTGATACTATTAGATAGCTCAGCAGGAATTGGTCACACCTTCTGTGGGGGCATCTCCTGCAAAGTATCAATTCGTTCCACCAACAAAATGGTTCATTTCTTGCTGTGTCCTATTTTACCTTGTTTTGTCTTTCTCCATTGTCATTTATTTCCTGATGGGTTTAGAAGTTTTAGAAAGCCACTGACTCTCAGTAAAGTGTAATATATAACGTACTTATGCTAGCAATATTTGCATCAACACAGTATATCTCCAGATGTATTTGATGTATTTACCCTTTCCATTTGAGGATGGAAGCTCAAACACTGATTGTTATGCCTCTGGGAAGTTCAGTGTGTCTTCTTCTTCTAACGACAATAGTTTATTCAGGTGCAATGCATACATATTGCTTATTTAGCAGTCATCTATAACTCCATGTGTTGACAGGTCAGATTTTGGATAAATAGGCCAGTCATAAAAGTAAACAGCTGAGATTTTCTTTTCTTCCACTTATTGTCAGCAATAACAAATTTATGACAACAATATTCATGCTGTGCCATGCAACATATTCATTTGGAACATTTTAACACTGAGTGCTGTCATACTCCCCTCTCTTCCTATTCCTCAGCAAAAACAACTTCATAAAAGCCATGGCCCAGATCCAGGGCAACTCAGACCCAGCTTTGTGTATACCTCATTTTTGGCTCCTATGTTTAAGAAGAGAAGAGGACTGAACGAGTTTTTCTAAACTAAGCTTCCCATTGTCCTTTAAAGTGGAAAGAGGTGGGTGCTTCTAAAGGACTCCAGGAAGTCCAATCTACGTTTGGGGCCTGCTGGTACCCTACTGGTTTGTAAACTATCCCATCCGTACAAGAAAAAGTAGCCAGTAGAAGCAACCATGTGTTCACAGCATCTCAGTAGGCTGAGCACTGGTGTTCTGATGCTGTTTCTCCTTGGTTTTATATAATGTTAAAAAAAAAATTACAGAAAATACAGTGGATACAATTCTGCAGTCTAACCACTTCTGTGGAGATTGCACTGGGTGATGTGAAAGGGAAGGTAAAGATAGCCTTTCCAGAAAGCACCATTTCTAAGAGGTCTGGCACTAAAACAGAGATCTAAAAGGAGACAAATAAATAATGACACTTCATCTAATGGAGCTGGAACAGTGTCCCCTTTCAAATTGGAATGAAATTTTTACACTGTCATTTTGCTTATTTTACACGACTAAATACCACCATCTTCGAAATGACATAAATTTGACTCTTCAGACTTTATGTATAGAAACCTTTATCTTTTAGGGCACAAACATAAGTCCCTGGCATGCCACATACATACAGTTTTTAAATACTTCACCCAAAGTTCAAGACATGTCTACAGAAAAATTAACTTCAAATAAAACTGGAAAAAGAGGAAGTGGTTAAAGGTGAAATTACAAACATAAGTTATTCTCATAGTGAATCATTCCATACTTCTGAAGAATATAAACATATCCTCAGGTTATTTATAGTCATACCAGCCCAGAGAGCTCTGTCTGATCTAGATCAAATCAATCTGTCTTTTTTTTAGCCACTAGGATGACCATTTCTAGATTAGTTAAAACCTGTGTTGTTGGAAATTTTTATGACTCTTAGAGATTAGTCAGTATAATAAAAATTCTCAGCAGGGTCTATGATTTTCACAGAACACCAGACACGTTGACTCAGACAATATGCTTCTCCATCAGTAGCCATAAATCGAAGAATCATAGAATAGTTTGGGATGGAAGGGACCTTTAAAGATCATCTAGTGCAGCCTCCCCTGCAATGAGAAGGGACATCTTCAGCCAGACCAGACATGCTTACGAAAGAGTAAAAAACAAGGCAAGAATATACGTTGCTTCTCCCTAGCACTTTTGCAGCCTCCAAACATTGTTAGCCTGTTTTTTTCTTTATTTAGTGATTCTGAATGGATTTCTTGTCTAAGAACTTCTGTCTTCTCAGACTCGCATCTCCTTTTAGCAACCACAGCATCCTTCAAGAGAGATCCCTTTGCTTGCAAGGAACATGATTATTCTTCTGAGAACTGTGTCACTAAAATCATACCTCTCCTCATTCATTTTCAAGCTAGCAACTATTTCCTCAGAAGGCACACATCCATGTATGGCAATATGGTCTTTAAGCAGACAGTAATCTGTGTCTGTTCATTCTGCACTTATTTATCACATTAATATGTATCTGTACTGTCTGCCTTCCACTTTTTAAGTCAAGGTGTTGCTTGTCAGTCGTCAGTGAGACCCCAGTAATAAGGCTTTTAGCATCTTTTTGTGTCTGACAGTGACTACTGTTAGCTGGAGGTACTCTACTCTAGAGCAGTAAATGCGCATTTTCTGCAAAGGGAATTTTTAAAGCTGCCTCCAAATTATTAATGTAAGAAAAGCAACATCACTACTCATGAAACCAGTGAGGAATTTAACACATGGAAATCTGTATGAAGAAGAAAAAATTAAAAAGATGGAGAGTCCTGGAGTCCTAACAGCTTGCCTATAATACAGTCATATTGTCCAGTTTGAGAAAGGCCAATCCTGCGTATAACAGTCAAAGGGGGGAGGCTCAAGAGAAAACCTGTGTGATACAAAAACTGTCCTCGATCCACCTCTGTATCTGTATTTCTCAGTAAATCTTCCCATGAATACTGCTGGGCATTTAACAGGTACTTAATGCCAGTCAGGACATAGTGGGACAAATTATTTAGATATCTAAAGTGTGATAAAGAAGAATTCCCTCGTAGGTTAGGACATTTACATTCAAGGAATTATGCAGGAGCTAAATCCAAAACAAATAGACTCAGTTTTGGTAAGTCTTACCTCAACTGCTTATGTCCAAAATTATGCTCCTGAAAACTTCAGCTCATTCCTGAAGAGGTTTAATTCTTTAAGTATTCCTGAGCAGGTTCAGTGTTGCCTGAGTGGATTATGGCCATCGGCAAAGGTCACTGCTACCCCTGCTGCTCATATTCCAGCCTGGTAACAGCCAGCTCAGTCACGAATTGAGAAGGCCATGTTAATTTTCTTCCTTTGTTTGAGAATTTTCAAACCCACAGCCCCTGCTTCCCAGGGAAGTACCCTAACCCTCCACCTAACCAAGAGCTGGGAGTTTAGCGGAGTCTGTGCCACTGCTAATCAGAGTATGAAAGGAAATGTGTCTCCTGTGCCCATTTTTTAGGGTATTCCCTTGGGTGGGAGGAGGCCTCAGGCGTGATCTCTTCTCCAAAGACTGTTTACGCACTGCAGCTTAGGACTGGTGCATGTGAAATGCATAAACAGATGGTGGAAGAATGTCAAGAGCCTGGGTCTTTGCTTGTCCCCAGGGAGTGCTCTAACTGCATAATCATGCTCATGGGTAAACTCTTTCCAGGATTTTCGTGCTTTCATGCATAAACATCAGGCACCATGGGGAACGTCCCCAAGGAGCCCGGGGTTTTATCAGAGCAGGTACAAATCTCTGACAGATAGAGATGACCCCTATTCTCTTACATCACAGATAAATGTGCTAAGAATTAGCCTATTGCAAAGAAAGAAATGGTACTAACATTATTATGGCTAAGTTAAAAAAAAAGGTAAGACCCATGCTCATCTTTAAAAGAATGTAGTGGAGACTCAACAAGAGGAGGGGGAGGGGGAGAGATGGCTGGGCTGCTGCAAAGTTGCCCCTCTGCCCCAGCAGTCCTGAGGACAGGATCAGGCTGGAGACACCCCTGACCTCCCTCCCTCTTTTACTAGCTCTCAACAGCAGCTCCCAGACCCTCTGCCCTGGGGCAGCATCCCACTTACCGGGGAAGGAGCCTGGGGGACCAACCTGCACCGGACCCAGAAGCCATCCTACAAGCTAGATGTCTACATGTGACAACTGAAATGCCACTCATGGCTGCAATACCATGGTATCCACGCAGCAGGCTGGCTTGCACCACTGCTTTGAAGAGCACTTCTCCAAAGTGGTTCAGACACGGAACTCAGCCGGGCTTTTATCCACAGAGGTCAGTGCCTTTAATAAAGGTCATTTCTGATGTTATGGCTGGATGTCTCACAAGAATATGACATGCTATATTACAAAATGTAACTTGCTATTTGTTCTTTTTTTCTCTCTAAGAAATAAAAGTCATTCTAACTGCAAAGGGACAGTATGTAGCTGCTGTCAAAAAAAGCTGTAAGGTTTCTGGGGTTTGATTCATAGTGGTAAACTCTGCAATTTATAAAGGCATGGGTGAAATGAAAAGATCTCCATATTAAAATAATATGCTGTCATTGTTCTTAAAATGGCTCAGGATGACAGGACTATTAAATAGTATATAGTGTGCACCACAGACAAAAGTGTTGCATGATGCAAATCAGCTACTACTTTGTCATTATGTAAGGTCCTGAATTCTACATTTCTTTCAGTGTCTTCAATTGTGCGGTCCTTGATGAACCCCCCAAAGGAAAAGTTACTACTAACCAGCACAGAAGCAAAAATTTTAAAAGAATTAGTTATTTGATTCCTAGTAGGGCTCAAAGGTGTCAGAATTTATACAACAAACAAGGGTGAAATTACAGAAATTTCCTGCAGTATTATTAAGTTAATATTGTACTTATCTAAAATACCATACAGATTTTAGTAAGTGGCAGCTGTGGAGTCCGTGCATGTATGGTAGGCAGATGGAAATGATCAACCATAACGTCTCCAAAGGGGCTTTTGTGGTGCATCAGACCAGTGAGTCATGAAATGAGAAACATTCGCATGACAGAACCCAGGAGCTCCATACTAGATGAATGCAAACACCATTGAGTGAGTGTTCTCCAACCTAATACATGATGAGAGACACACTGTAGTCACTTGACTGATACTTTTTTAAAAGATAGTTGCAAAGTGCTTGGTAGTTCATTTATCCACAGGTCACAATTTTCTGTGCAAAACTACGTCCAAGCAGTTTCAGTTATTGCATGAGCAATATTAGATGTAAGAGAAAGGACTGAAATGTTATGGCTGTTATTACATACAATATAGACAAAGTCATGCAGGTTTTTTTGTCGTTTGCCTTTGAGTTGCAAAAAGATTCTGTATAATAGGCTCAAAGTGAATTTTAGGCTGAAAACCACCAAATATATGTTCTATTTTATGAACCAAACAGGGGTTGAGAGTTACAGCTTGTTTCACTCTTAACAGTAAGTTTTTTCTGCAAATTTATTTCATACTTAAAGTGTTACTGATTTTGTATTTTAGATCCAAATATCTAAGTATCTCTGTCTAGAAACATTTAGTATCTCCCAAGGTCTTCAGCTTCCTCCTTTACTTAGAAAACACTTTGCTGAAGTACTGATATTGCAACAAACATTGAAATTGTCGGCTCACCAGATGCAGAATAAAGACAAGGTCTCAAAACTGCTTTCCCTTTCTGTCAGCTAGTGGCCACAAACATTTCCGTTTGGGTGTATTTTTTTAATTGTTACAGTATTATTTTGGTTCTCCAAGCATGGTTGACCAATTCATGGTGGTCATAAGCCATTTTTAAATTTCAGGTTAAACTCTGTCCAAAACTGGGTTGAATTGTGCGTCCTTGCTTGGCTATGCACATGGTGAGCAACAGCTGGGCTGGCACTGGGATCAGGCCCATTTTTGACTGTCTACAGGAAGATCTCATGAGCCACGCTGAGCTAATTGGGCTTATCCATAGCAAAGTGTTCTTGATGCATTGAATTGAAATGGGCAGAAACTAACTCTGGGATGCACGCACATGGGATCCATGCTCTCACTGCATGGATGGCTTTGACATCTGTTGTCTCCTGAGGTAACATGCATTGAGTCAATGAGATAGTGCAACTTTAGTAGTTAGACCTTGTGCTTGACTGAGGCACTCTTCACCACTGGCACAACAATTGTGAATAAATCTGTAGAGCAGCTGGTCCCCAGTGATGGGTTTTCTGCTGAAGAAAACTTTCAGGTCAGTGGTCATGAACCCACCCTCCCAATTAAGCATTTCTAAGATCTAAAATGCAAGCAGAGAGGAACTGTGATTCACTCCACACCCTTTAATGAAGGTCATTTAGCAACAGAAACACATGAAATGATCACCTGGGTATCACTCTTCAAGTTTATAGATTAGGGGATTTTTCCATTATGAAGAGTTACTATTTTCACATTCTGCCTATACAGACAGTGTTTCTACTCAAACCCACAACTTTTGGGAATGCTAAGATGAGAAAGACTATGGATGAATGCTTTTTTTCTTGCAAGCCATGAAAGCCAGGAAGCCATTAATATGTTTTACATCTGCTGTCATAGTCATTGTTAATATGTTGTACTTTCAAGTAAATACCGAAGTGGTAATGGTACTTTGTTATAGATCTAAAAATCCTATTACGGGCAACAGGAACATACCTTATAAAGCCAAGAATTTCTTGCTAATGTCATTCAAATTTTGTCTATCAACAGTGCATATAATTTACACAATTACTACCCAAAGACAGAAAACACTATGCCAGAAAAAGTCTCTACAATAGTACAATGACAATAGTTACACACACATCCCAGTATCTATACTTTTATCTGCTTTCACACTCACCCTCCACTGCCCCCCAGGTCCCAAGGCTGTTGGCTTGGAGCAGAGGTGCTATGGTGAGTCATCAGTGTCTCCAGTCCTTTGCCATGTGTATGATGTTGATGGTTTCTTCCTCTTCAGTCCTGCAACCACTTGGTGCTTCTTTTATATGCTTGCTAACACAACACACACCTTGCTTTTTCTTCATCAGTCTGTAATTACACATTATATCTGCATTTAGTATATATGTTGTATTTTACATACATTAGCTGCCTGGTTCTGGTTGTTAGCTCTGAAACTGTTTTTGCCAGTGTCATCCTGTGCCCCCTCCATTATCATCTAATACTTCTCTGCTCCTCTACACAGCATCCTGTGTCCCCACTTTCAAGGCTGCAGTGACCACCCCATGGCTGTACTCCTCCACACCACACCCTTATGCTGGGGTCATAAATATTTCGTTCTACATGGCACACTTGTAACTAATTCTATATTAAGAATAATGGTTATACCACATAATTGTACAAGGCTACATAAAAGAAAAACAAACCAGACATAGTCACCTGGTTATTAGAAAATTGCTTGTTTAGCTAAAACAAAGCTCAAGGTAAGTCATGGCAAGTTCCGAAAAAGTCAGTTTGATGAATTAAGCCTCAGTCCTGGGCACCTGCAGGGCTGGTACAAAGTCTGTGGCTGTTACTAGCAAAGTCAATATTATTTATACCGGATTACCAGTCTGCAGTAGGCTGAACAGACTAGAAAACCCTCCAAAGGGTAGGATGAAAGATATAGGCTAAACATTGAAGAGGCTTTAGAAAGCTATCTGACATTTCTGTAATGGCCTTATGGAAAAGTACTCATTTATGAAACTTATGCCGTGTTATACGCCAAAACGGGAGAATGCTTTCTGTAGGGCTCCGTAACGTTGGAAGCAGGTATGCTCAGGCCTGGGGCTGTGCATCATCCCACATGTCAGACTGAGTGTCAGGTCTCCACCCATAGTGCTAGTTAGGAGGTCAGAGGATACAGACTTTGCTGACTGCACATCCCTACAACCTCAGAGCAAACTAAGTCTCCAGGACTTGTTACGAATTTCGAGAAGAGTTCTCTGCTTTATAACACTTCTATTTTATTTTTGCTAACACTTTAGTTTAAGTTTACCAGAACATTTTGTAGATGTCATAGACCTTAATTTTTACATTATCTTTCATACTATGCTTCTGTGTCCCAAATCAAGATAATTATTGTTCAAACAGTTTGTGGTAATTCGGTCATTTCAATTTTCTTTAATATTTTTTTCTCTATTTGAGAATTTTTTGTTTAATTTCCATTTCCTAAGAAAAGAAACACATGGATTCCTTACAAAATTGTAAACCGTACTTTTTGATCTCAACTAATAGTAGAAGAAGAGTAAGATAAGGGCTCACCAGCTGCTTCTGTCAATGATGGTGGTCAGACTGCTCTTAGGAAAAAGACACATACACATCAAAAAGGAAAACTAAAACCTTGATATGAGAGATAAGAGTTTTCCTCTTGCAGCAGTAATTCTTACATTTAACTTTAATCTTTGCGTATCACATAAAGACGGTTTCTTTTTGGTCCAGCAGTGACTTGTATATGTTCTATAGATAAAAGAAATCCATGTCAGACTCAAACACCTTACCACCACTTAAGCATCACTAAGAGAATAATTTGTCATAAACTGATAGCACTGGAAGAAACTGCTTGGGTTTGGGTGACAAAATTTTATCTAGAAAACAGATCAAAATTTTGTACAAAATCAAGTGCAATTGGCAAGACCCACTTGTTTAACTGTGCAAGAAATATATAGAGCATATAATTTTCTTCTGTAGTCTAGTTCTTTCTATACTTTCATAAACTTTATTTCTCCTCTTGTTTTTTCCTTAATTTTTCAGGGAGTTGACAGGAGTAATCTGCTTCCCTTCTTTCCTCTGGATGTTTCTACTAGATAGTTAATATTCAAGCCACCTAATCCACATTTTTGATATCTAAAGAAATCTCTCCCAGCAGACAAGAAAGAGGCAATCCTTTCAACTACAGCAATGCAAGTGGGAGAGGCTCTACTGAAGGCATTACTTTTTTAAAGCTGAGCACTTTTAACCTTTAAATTACCCTGAGTTTTCTTGATGTCAAGAAGTTCAGAATTTACAGCAGATCTTGATACAAGATCAGATTTATTACGTTTTTGGGATCCATGGTAATAGGTGAGCTGACTGTGTATTTTACAAAACTGTCATATTGTAGATGTCCCAAATATTTCCTAACTTCTCATTTCTGATCTTGGTATTTCAGAAGCATAATTGAGGAAGCCACTGTACAGGGGCAGAAAGATTCCAATCAACCAGTGCAAAGAGCATATCATCACCATCTGCAGTTGATTCCTGTCTGTTCCATGCAGCTTCTGCACTATGACTGGATGCCCTTACTTGAGCCCTCCAGAAGATGTAACTCACTGTCTTGCTTATTTGAAACCTAATTAATCATAATAGTCTTGGGGCAGTTGCCAGTCAGCTGATGATTGTGTTAGTTTGGTTTGGATTTTTTTCCTCTGAATTTGCAAAAACAACAGAATCTTTCAGAGCTCTGGTGCTTCGGTGCCTCAAGCAGCAATCACAGGCACAGTAAAATTAATTTCCTCTAATCCAGCTGCTTACTTCATTTTGCTTGGAGAAAGGCCCTTTGTGTCATTTTCTCTCAGTATAATACCCATTGTTATTGTTTAACTGTCATTGGAAGCAAGATACCACAAGCTATTGGGCTATGGGTGTTCAAAGCTGACCCTTTTTATCTCCAAAGAAGTGTAGGATCATTTCTCCATTTGATATAAGCACGTAACTCTCATTACGCTAATGGGTGGTTCTAAGTATGCATATTATTAACCCCTTCATTTTGTGCGTCAGCTAATATTCTTTAAGTGCAAAGAGTTCAATTTCTTAAAATCTCAAAACTATTCTTCATCCATTGTCACATTTGCAGGCCCCATTTGCCTGCTCATCACTCTTCACAGAGTATCATATCTAATTTGTTCCAACACTACTCTTAACAAGAAAAGTGAAGCCAAAGTTATTTAAGTTGATACAATAAAAGATTTTGCTAAAGGCCAACTGCCTCATGAACAAATCCTTTTGTAGTAAGAAGAAAAAAAAAGTCAACAGCTTACATCAAGCTTCTTGGATTATCATATTTGGAACTTGTCAGCCTACATTTTTATACAAACATCTTTGAAAATCTTCTCCTTCTGTCACGGTGTTCTAAAGATAGATGCATTAGTAATAAAACCTTATTTGATTAAATAATTAAGTTCTTGTCAGCCATAATTAAACACTAACTCTTAAAAGAACTCTAATTATTTCTGCTTAGATTTCTCAGGTCACATAAACTACTCTTCCTTCTAAAAAATGAAAGGAGTATTAATCTAATTTAGTCTTGTGTTTTGTTTACTCCATTTGTTCTAAACTGATTCTTCATAGTCAATGGAGCTGAGGATCGTAATTGCCAAGCGTCCCATTCCTGCACCATTTTGGGACCCTTCCCTCCCACCACAGAAATCTCACAGAACAATAGCAGATTCAACTAATGTTCCCCTGCTTTTTAACAGGTCCAGTCTCCATGATAGAAGATAAGTTTGACCTCCCAATACCATCCCAACACTGTCCCATTTGATTCCTTCTGTCATAATATTTTTCATGCAGATATTTTACAGGGAGTACGCATCAGGTTCTGAGCCAAATTAAAGGTGAAAACTTTGAACAACACTGTGTTTATGATAATGCAGAATACCAGTTTAATCCACAGAACCTGTAGAAAAGAATAGAAAAATGGCATGATCTATATTTCAGTTCAGCTAAGCAGAAAATATTTAAAGCAGAATTGAACTTGCAACAAAGCTTCATCATGAAATCAGGGATTGGCTGATAATTTACCTTCATAGCTCTGGATTCTCCATGCCTACAAACTCTCCTAACGTTTGGTGACAAAACAGAATCATAGAAATAACCCTATAAACGTGACAGCTAAGATGCACTGTTGCAATCCAGGCCTAGGCTTAGGCAAGCCAACTTCTGCCGTTTTGTGCAGCACTTTCACATAGAGCCTTTAGCCATAAGTTAGGAGATGAGCTCAGATTTTCCATAAAAGTTTTGCTCCCTGCAATGGGATCCCATGGGTGAAGACATCTTTCCAAGGGAAGCCTGCCAGCTGCAAAACTGCCCATGAGAGGGGGTCACAGGCTGATAAGAGGGTGACTGTTTCCTGCCTTGTGAATTTGACATTCAGCCGAGCTGGGCAGAACGAGGTCCCCATATCCAGTCATATGGGATCTATAGCTATCAGACCATCAGTGGATAAGAATGAAGGCCAAGCTTTCTTTCCTTATATTCTTAAGTCTTTGGAGCAGTATGATATATTTAAATTAGGTGGGTTTATGTTCACGCATGTAATAGACTCTTTCGAACTTTAATCAAACTTTTCTTTCAGGTAAACCTTCTTTCAGATTGTCTGATAATGTCAGACATAGATATAAATCTGAAAAAAACCCAAGGAAATTACTAACATTTCATCTACCATTTGAAAAAGACAAATTTTTTTTCACAGAGTTTGGAGTATAATCTCTAAGGAAAATGACGACCATCTCCAAAATGAAACCAAGGTCCTGTTTCATCTTAGCCTGGAGATTACTCAGCTCCACAATGATGCCAAAAGTAGTCATTGGTCACTGAAAGAAAATTTGTCTATAAGTAAAAATTGTGTCTTAGTTAATGAAGATTGTACAGCCTGTACAACGTCCTAAAGCCCACAAAGCGAATCTAATATATTGATTCCACTTCTGTGTCCTACTCATGTATCCCAACAAAAACGACCATCACAAGATAGGAAGTGGTTTTATGTTATTTATTTGGACAGAACTCATGGCTCAAAGGAGGGCTTTGGGGACTTGCAAGACCATAAAACATCAAAGCAATGTAATGTTACTCACGATTGCATGGCCTTTTATTTAAAAAAATGACACAGGAATGGCTTACTTCATCAGATTTCTTCTGTTCATCCTTCTTTATACAAAAAAGAAATTAATGTAAAAAAGTTGAAAGGAAAAGTTTTTACGCAAGATACACTGTTTATTTCTGTACAGCATTGGCCTGATAAGCTATTTCAAGAAGTTCTTTCAATCAGTTTTAGAAGTCAAGTGGGATAAAGTGCACAGTTTCATGGATCATACCCCAGATAAAAAAAATTACATAGAGGCTAGCATCTCTATCTGATCCCATTTTATCAGCTTGAACAGCAGGAAGATTTTGAATGTAAAGGGACCTTGATAAAGGTGACTGACTAATTCAGACTTTTAAAACAAGGCTCTTTTCCAAGCATGAATCTTTCTGTATGATAACCACAACCAATATTCCAACAAACTGTTGTTAGAGTACACCTTCTTTGGAAAAAAACAAGATTTCTTGAGATTTTCAACATCACAAGAAATATTGGCTCATCCTTCAGTGGATGGAACAGATGGAATATAACACAGATGGAATATAAAACCGGGAAGCAGAAGCAGAAAGAATCCTCTAGTTAAAGCACAGATAATAATTCATGGGTAGAGGTGCCAAAATGCTGTTCCCTCAGCTATGAAACCTCTGTTTTGCTGATTGTGACTGTTAAAGTTACGATGAATCATGACTCAATCCCAGGAAGCCAGCTGAGCAGGTGTGGGTTTGCAGTTGGATTTCAAACTCTCCTGTAGCTAAAAAGGTGCACGCTCTTACTACTGCATTTTATTTTGACTGGCTTGTGAACCTGTAGACCAGGAGCATCTACATCTTGTAGATGTCTGTCCATCCAAGATTGGGCATTTTTCTTGACAGGATGCTATTGTGAGCTAAACAGCAAATAAAACAAACGATCGTGATAACAAGACCAGATTACTTCCATGTGCTATTTCTTCTGCTGCACTCATAAACTTAATAAATCATGGTGGCTTTTACTTATGAACATTAAATGAATATTACACTAGAAATACTGTTCAGGCTGCTGAATATCCATCTTCAACATGTAATAAAGGAATTTTAAGCCCACTGTGCTTAGACTTTCAGTCCGGATGGTACAGATTAAATCACCTGCTCTTACATGACACTTTAATCACAAGACAGTGATATATAGAGTATATGGTGAAAGTCTAATGCCTAGGGGTAAAAAATGGCCATCAAAGAGATGACAAAGAAATGAGGACAAATTTCCATAAGATAGAGCGATGAGCTTCTCCGAAAGTTTGACTTCAGAAGAGAAGAGAATTTCTTTTTGTACAGTATGACTTTACTGTAGTCATGCCTCTAATTTCAGCATGAATGCTGATCCAGCCATCCAGAAAGAGAGGTAGAAATAATTACTTAATTCAGTAAGTAGTTGTCTCCCATCACGTACAGGTGGTTATGATTGGGGCTTTGCTGAGCTCCTCTTGCGGGCTCTAATGCTCACTGGCATGAATCTGGGAGCTCCCGAATGGCAGGTCAATGAGTCAGGCGAGCTCCTACTCACCATGTGCTAGACCCACGATGAACAAACCTGGCATCAGACCAGTGAGCAGCTGATGTGTCTCAAGAGTTTCAGAAAAGCTTGATTAGCTGGACTAGAGCACTTACTTTATGAAAGAAAACCAGGATTTTAATTCATGTGTACAGACTTGGGCAGATTTTGCTTGTATTGATTGAATCAGATCAGCAAAACAAGATTTAGTCAAGAACCACTGCAGAGCATTTATATTCTGAAGACATTGATTCGCTGACTTCATTCCCCTTTGCTCCCCCTTTTCTCTCCCACTCCTTATAAATGTTGAGTGATTTTCCATCCGTTTTGCTAAGATTAATCTGTGTCTGGTTAGATTGCCAAGTTGTTCATTATTCTCCTCTGTCTTCTTTTTTTCTGAATATATCTAAACATGACACTTGACTGCAGGAATAATTGTCATTTGGGGAAAGAAAGCGCTTACAGAGGATGGAAGAAAATACACTGTGTTCTCTTTTATTTTGTCCTTCCCCTTCATTTTTATCTTTGTTCTCTCTTCTTTTCCTGTGGAGATATATACAAAACTTTTGTAAGAAGTTTCAGGGGCCACATCCAGCCCAGCAGTCAGGGTTAGGCCAGCACCAAGAGTCACAGAAAGTTGTGAAGGACGCCAGAGGGCAGAGCCGAGGCAGGAACCACTCAGGAAAGAGAAAGGTCCAAGTTTCTGTCAGAACCATAGCCTGGATCACGGATTGATCTTGCTGGAGAAACACCTCATGGACTTGGGTATTCTTTGTGGAAAAGCATGCCTATGTCAAAAGTTAAAGTGAAATGGGCATGGATGGAGCCTTTTCACTAAACGGATCGAAGGCCAAAGCCTCCATTAGACAGTCAAGGCATGAGCGCTCACATCCTTCCCACTTGCTTCTTAGTTTACTCATCCCATCAGTTTTGCAACAGCTACATCATGTGGAAATAGCTGCTGCCTTCTATCCAGAGGGGTCCTTTGGAGCTCTGCCAACACTATATACTGTGCTGTAATGGAATTTGAGACAGTTAAAGCTGACTGAGGGGAATTTCCCACTAATTCATAACATCCCACAAATAAATTGGTGAAATCTGCTGAGTTTTTGCTAACAACAGTAATTTTGATGTGTGGTGGGTTTTTAAAAAATAAGAGGTATTGTCTGACCCCTGCTATTTTAAATTATTAGGTATTGAGGGGGAACAGAAATTATTACTTCAAAAATGAAATATAGATATATGTATACAGCCACAACTTCTCAAATGTAAAAGCACTGTAAATCCTTTTCTTTTAAACACTCTCATTTGAGCTGGTTCCCCACAAGCCGATAGCAAAAGATTTCAGCTTTCATTGCTCAAAAAAACCCCTATGTAAGTCAATACCAGTAGTGAATATGGTACTGCAAATACTAAGGGCAGGTGGAAGCAAATTGATTTTATAAAACCAAGATAATAAAAACAAGAAAGCATTTCCAAACCTCCAAAGAAATTCATGCACTTGGGCCTTCATTATCTAAAGGACTCCCACTGAAATCTGAAGGGCCCAGTGAGGTCATCAATGACATAAAAGTAAGACAGCTGAATACTTTGGAGGACTGGGACAAGGATTTTTGTATTGTCAGATTTTTGTGGTGTTAGTTAGTCTTCTGCCAAAAGGACCATTTTGGAGAACTGATGCTTAAACTCCTGCGAGTTTCTTATTTTGCATCCAAGATTACAGAGTTGATAAATATTAAAGAGCTTCTTAATAATATTTTATTCCAACTCTAATTTTCTGTACCCCTTTTTTCCTGTCAGGTTGTCACACACACACAGCAGTATGTGATCAGTGAAAGGGAAGGGTTAGTTCTGTGAATTTCTAACCAACTTCTGAAAAAATTGGTATTTCTGGAAAATGGTCATTAGGTCACATCTACACTAAATTCAAACACTGTTTGTACCTTTAAGCATGAACTCAACTCCTTTCCATACTGCTTTGGCACAAGAGCCTCTCACAGGCAGGATTTGGACAACGGGAATGTCGTGTCTTTCATCAATGTAGCATAGCACACCGACTTGCACCAGGGATATTGATTTACCCAGTTAGGACCAGTCCAGCCAGCCCAGCACTCCCATTTGTCTCGGTGCATGGCATGGCCAGCTTCAGGCAGACTGATTTGCCAGGCTCCCAGCAAAGCCCAGTTCAGCAGCCCAAGCTCAGGGATACCTACACCAGAAAAGCCCAAAGGGTCTGAGCTGAGAAATGCTGGGCTCCTGCAGTGCCAGCAGGAGCTGGTTCCCATGCCGCAACTGGATAAATGACGGTAATGTTTCTTCTTCCATGACACAACTCAGTCTCCTGAGAGATGTGACTTATCCCTAGGTTCATTTCAATGACATTGCTGAAGCATTCAAGACCTCTCTGAGGAACGATATGGTTCAGGACTTTTTCTTCCCAGAGAAGGCTTGTTTACAGATACAATACATGGCATAGCAGAAATCAGAAACAATTTCCTGTGACTCCTGTATCCATTCCTCAAACAATGAGCTTTTAATCCTGGGGTTACTGTAACACATACATTTCTTTCTCCTGCACTAGCCTCCAGTCCCTAGTCCAATTAAAAGATGGACTTTGTGCTGTCTGCTCAGCAGTTTTTCTTTGCTGTAAAGATAGATTCCGGTTTGTATTTTTTGAGGGAACTGAACAACAGCAATACTCTGAGCACTACAGGATTGCCAGATCTTTGGGGATTATCAATGCTTTGAGTTCATAGACGTTCCTGTAAAATGTAAAGTTTTAAATTTTCTCTTTGCTGTTAGCTATACATCTTCTCCTTTTCTTTTTTTTTTTTTTTTTTTGTCTATGAAAAGAGGATACACTGGAAAACACCCTATCTCATATTAGTCTTTTAATCTGGATGCTCAAGTTTTCATTGTCACAGGCTTCCTCTACACGTCATGGGGAAGGAGAAGCCTTCCTAGAGGGTGAGTCAGTGGCTCATCAGTGGGATAAATTGCCTAACTGCATCACTGTCTATCAAGGAAGTAGCATTGCCAAGGCATTAGTGATGAACCCATTTCTGAAGGACTTCAAGCAGTGTGACTGAACACTGTGCCATGTTTGGTTGGAATTTGGAATTGCTTGGAAGAAGGGGGATTATAAATTCTAGGTCATTTTTGTCAGTCATATGGGCAAGGTAACACTTCCCTGCCAAAGCACCTTTTTAGACAACTTCCATCGAAAATACACTGGGAAGACACATCTTCCCAAGGGTATCATAGAGGCATAATGCCTTCAGCTCTCAGAGGCATCAGCTCCACACTTGCGTGTCTACCACAGAGTGCGGGTTGTCCCTTCTCCCTTCAGCATTTGCCCAGTTCAGATGGTATTCAAAAGGGGAATGTCATAACAGGAACTGCTTGTTACAAACTTATTCACCTCTGCCTCCTAATTAGGAGAGATTTAGATCAATAAATGTATCAATAAATGGATCTATGAATTTAGGCATGTCTATCTGTCAGGTTTTGTCCAGGAAATATACTGCAGCTATTGGAACACTTCAGCTTTGACAAGCCTACTCTGCTTATGGAAGGATTAAATGGTCAGCTAGAGAGGCCTGGAAAAGAACAGACTGAAATCTGTGCCTTAGAGCACCAAAGTACCTGCACGCAGTTGACAGCTTCTCCAGATTTTTAAAACTGGCATATGAGTCCAGCCTCACTAGATAGTGTGGCAAGTACAGCACCAGGAGTGTTTGCACGTGGTGTCTGAAGAGTTCAGCTGTACTTCCCCAGTGCCACATTATTTTTCTGTTCCTAGGGAAAAACTGTGTTCTAGGAGAAAAATTTCCAGGCAGGATGCCTAAATTGACAGAAAAGAAAATGGATGCATGAAGGTGCTTTTGAACAGTGGCATGCTACCAGGACTGCAGGACTATAAGGACGTGATACTGTAGGACTTATGTCTGAGCAACTAGATGACAAAAAAGGGCAGGCAGCACCTAGAGTTGTGTGAGATGGGGGCCATGACCATAGGCTACTCCCTGTCCAAACCAACAGAGATTCATTGGAGAGGCAGCTGTCACTCAGCCTGGGGAAAGCACTGAACAGCAGTGCCAAAGCTGTTTAGAGACTATCTTCTCAAAGGAACTCTAGGGCTAGCTGCACAAATTTCTTGCTGATGGTATCATCAAGAATAAAGGAGGTTATCAAAATTTGAGAAATTCTCCTCGCTCTCCTCTTACACAGGCTGTTGGGTCAGGTGTCATGGCAGAGGAGATGCCTTACAAGGCATGGTAGGAACAAATTCCCTTTCCTGACCAATTGACCCACCCTTGTGGTGCAAAGCTGTTGTGTGTATTTGCATTGAAAAATATGCCTTATGAATTATTTTATGAACAGTTTCCTGGACAAGAGTAGCTTAGAATGTAATAAACATCTTTTCCTGTGAGTTATACAGAAAAAAAAAAAAGACACTTGCAATTTATTATATATCCCTCTCTCTCTCCCAAGCAACACAGCTGCTCCGCCATTCCCCAGGTATCTACTTGGTATCCCTGTACGTGTTATATCACCAAAATGTGAGAAAGAAAAGACATCAGTATCACGTACATAGAAGCCACAATCTATTTTTGGTGTTACATTGAGGTAAATCAGGGGTCGACCCAGGGAAGAAAATTGCTCTCAGATACGCTGGCATTAACCTGAAAGCAGAGCACAGTCCTTGAAATGCAGTTATATAATGCCTGGAGAGGAGATGCTGGTGGAACGGATGATCTCTGAAATGCCACCAGATAATTAGGCTGAAGTCAAAGCCCAAACCTAGATCTCATTGCTGCATATTAATTTAGTAAAACAGATTATTTATGCTTCAGATGTTACCTTTTCGTTTGGGAAAAGCAGGTACGTCCTTAAGGAAATGTTGGCTGGATTTCACTTGCTTATTTTAAATTTAAAATCCTAAGAGCAGCAAAGAGAACTCTATAGCTGATAAACATTTGAGACCAAGGGGAAAACATCACAACGTATTACCAATATTTTTAGTTCCCCATGAATGATTTACATTCCCCTGCACTATCAGATATCTTCAAAAGAACATGTCAAAAGAGGAGAGCAGTGCACTTGGTTCATACAAAGTTAAATTTGCTGCAAAAAGTCCTACGAATTCAAAGTTCTCATCTCTGATGTTGGGCACGCACTTGCACCCGGGCTTTGAAAAGTTTCTGAGGGTCTGGGGAGTTTTCAGGCTTTACAATGATATGGCTATAGGAAAGTCCTCACTGAGCTGCGTTGCAGAGCACCAAGACAGAGCCCGGGTCTCTGCGAGGGACTGGCACAAACGTCTGTTGCTCTCAAATCCCCTTGGCTTTAGCTCAGGGGATCCCAGCCTCTCGTACCAGAGGGCTGGCGCACCGCCCCAAACCAAAGGATGGTTAGCACCCAAAGAAAGCTGGGACCATTGGTTTCCAGGTCAGTCTGGGCAATCCCTGCTAGCGAGTTTTACAAGCAATAGTAATAGGTTCTTTTCCTCTTTTTTTTTTTTTCCCCAGTGTGCTTTTCCATACTGGAGCAAACTAAGCATACTGAGTGGCAAAATTTTATTTTTTTATAGCCAAATCTATTCTCAGCTGTTCGGTGAGAGGACAATTGAAATTCAGTAATATGCCCAAAATCACCAGGTACATTGCAGGGATTCACTTCAAAGAAGATCTCAGAAAACAGCATCCTGATGCCTTGCCCTTGACGTATCCTTCCCTATTGCAGCGCAGCCCGAGACAAGGCTATTTTCACCAGTGGATTATCATCCCTCATTATAGTCACTGCAACGTGGTGGGTCTGGAACCCACCGGAGAATATTGAAAAACACTAAGAATACGTGGTGAAGAAGGCATGAGCGTGTTATGTTTTACAGAATCCATCCAGCAAGAGCATTTGATTACAAAAGTGTTTTGGCTTTACTTAGCACTTAAGGGGTTTTTGTTTGTGTTCTCCTTTCACCCAGTCTTGATTCAGTTACTGCAGAGCTGCAAGTAACCTCCAATCATTGTGCATTTAAATTAAATAAAAAAGGAGGCATCATCATCTTTTCTGTCCTACTGTGAGCTCACAGATCCTTTGCTTCCACAGACGGCTTGCCAGGGATGAGCGAGCTCTCTCAGCCCAGGTCTGGAAGTAAGAGCCAAGTATGGTGGGTCTGTGGAACATTTTCTATATTTGCACATGTGCGTCTGTGTGTGTGTGTAAAATAGACAATGTAAATAGCGCAATCCGTTATAATCCTCAGCCCTCGTCCATTGTTGCAGAAATTTAGCAAATAAGTGCTGATAATGGAAGGAAAATGTGACAATCATCCAAGTGCAAATAAACTATTTATTATTAAAAAAAGTAGTGAAAAATAGCTTTAATATTCAGCACAGCTTAATGAATTGAAGACACTTTTCTTCTCAGTTCTTACCAAGATGGAACGTTTTTTCTTTGCAGTTAAATGAAAGTCCTTCATTCTCTTTAGAAAGCTGTTGTATAAAATGACAAGATAACATCAATGTGAGTTATGCTGACTTTTGTCATAGTCTGGCTCTCATTCCAGAAGGCCTTAGTTACTGTGACATTTTACATGTTAAATTTACTGTCTATAGAAAGAATTTTGGTTAGAGTGTATTCAGCAAGGAAGAACTCACACGTGATGTCCCTTTTAATTAAAAGATAAAATATTGCCAGGGCAGACTGATCTTAATGTTGCTGTGTCACTGGAGAAAAACAGTCTGGTTATTTTTAAAGAGACTCATGAAAATGTTTTCTTCCTATTTATGTCTGTTTCCAGAATTTTTTAGGAAAGAAAACATTTTCAGAAAATTCAGGAAATGTAATTAATAGACCTAGAGATTTTTCTCTGGTGCTCATCTCCTCTTACAGCTAGAACTGCTGCTGCAGCAGCACCCTGTTCTGCATTGCACTCCATCATTAGGTTTAACCTTCACTGCAGTTACCAGGGAAAGTGACACCATGACTAGGACTGCAGACTGGGATCACCAGACAAAGATTCAACTTTCGGCCTCTTTGTGCTGACCGTCAATAAGAGGCAGTAACTAACCCAAGTCCACAGCAGTGATTTAGGTGATGCAAATCCCTGGGTACCAGCATATGTCATGAACACACTAGCGTGACCACTGAGTTATGGAAACAAGTAAAAGAGGACATTTAGATTAGTGACACTCGTGGGGGTTTTTTAATAAATGATGAATTATTTTTTTTCTTTCAGTATTTGGCTAGTTTCTCATGGCTCTATTCAAGGCTGATGCACCTTCTAAATTAAGCTATGTCATTATGTGTTAAATTGCCTTGTCAAAAGATCTCACTACTTTTGGGAAAGAGGGTAGTTTGTCTCCCTGATGTTCCAGAGCCACAGTCAGGCAGCAAACTCTGAATCTTGCTGTAAGCCCAAGAACTACTTTTATGAATGCTCTTGAGCAAATCTATAATACGCTTTTATTAAACTGCAGTCCTCTCCAGAGTTTGGCATTTGCTCCAGCTAGGACTTGTCATTATGTTCCATCAGGTATTTTCTGCTCCTGTAAAAAATGAATTCCCACATGTTCACTCATCTTCAATCATAATAAATTGGCCACATACTTTATTGGTTTTACAAACTAAGGTCTCCTCCTGAAAAATGAACTGCCATCCAGAAGGACAGTGTCTACAATACGCCAAGGAGTTTCCAAGATGTGGCTCTCAACTGTTTTGTTAAGGGCATAAATTCTTAGCATGGGAAGAGAGAAAACTGAGTAAAAAATATAAAATTAGGTTTGCTTCTATTAATGCAATTGGAAAAGCAAAAAGGTCTTTACATCAGTAAGTTAGGGCTGAGATTCTCTAGCGTAACAGGTTTGCTCCAGTGTTTCTTAATGGTGGTTGCAGAATTTTGTTTCAGAAACAGCACTGAGACATGATGTTTCTCTAAGCCTTTTATTTTGCCAGATTCTGACTGGGCAACCAATAATCCCTGTCAGCTGCAAAGTAAGAAAGTAATGTTGCATTTCCAGTTGAATGATTCAGTACCGTGCAGAGAGTGGGGACCACAGTAATGTCACACATTAACACCTACAGGGGACTTGACTACAGTAATTTGTTTCACTTTTTTACCAAGGACAGTTTGGGACAGTTAGATTTATGAAGCCGTGATAAAATATTGACCATATCAGTGGTAGAATTACATTCATTTCACTTCCTTTCTCTTTCTCCCTTACTTGTTTTTAGAGCCATTCAAAATGCCTTCCTATGTATCTCACATAGCTGTAAAAGAAACATATTGACTTAAACAGATGATTTATAATGTAATTTATAATACTCTCATAATTTCAAATTATAATAACATGTTTCCTCAGAGACTTTACTCAAGTCTCCAGACAAATAAAAGTTACATTATATTTTCCCTTCCTTCCAGAAACTTTTAAGTAGTTTACTTCCAAAAGCCCAGCTTTGGCATCCTGTGAAATGTTCATACCGTAGTGGTCCTTTCCCCCCTGGATTCCCTTCCTTGCTGCTTTGCTTCTCTGTTTGTTGCAATACCCACCACAAGCAAAGCAATGTGGTGACCTTTCTGCAAGAAGGCATTCAACCTGCAGGCACCCCACAAAAATAAGTCCTGACTTCTCTATTAAAGAGCTGCAATTACTTCCAATTGTCTTCCATGAAGGAAGGGAAAAGATTGGCTATGCCCCACAGCAATGGATGAAGTGTGTATCCTGATGTGGAATAGCTGTTTCCTGACTGTGTCTACTTTCTGTACCATACAACCTGTGGTGGCAGATTCACGCTACGTTAATAAAAACCTCAAGGGTAACAAGTGTTTTAGCTTGCTGACCTTGGTGCCTGACCAAAGTGAAGGGGCCCCTTTGGCCCATAGCTGTGCTACTGTATATACCACCTCCACCTGAGGAGGGTGAAGAAATTGTCCCTGCTTCTCACTTGGTGCTGAGTCTTGCGTTCCTCTTTATTCAGACTCTTGACCTTTCCCATGCCTTGGAACATTGGCCGGCTGCAGGGCTTACCTGTTTGCCCCACAGGTACCACTGTCTTCTCCCGTGGGCTGTGAGAAAAGCTGGAGATGACAGAGGTGGCTCTTCTAGCCATGGGGTGCACCTGACTGGAAGAAAGCTCAGATGCATGTGTATATCTGAGCCTGACATTAGGGGTGCAAGAGCAGGTAATTTTTACATGATGGGAGCTCATGACACTTCTGTGGCATTAAAGTGAAACCCACTGCTCCAGGGGCTTCCCTGGTGCATCCTCCTAACCAACCTGTCAGCAAGCCATATTTTTTGGCACATTCAGGATGGGAAAGGAAGTTCCAGAGCCAAATACATGAGTATTTGTTGCATAAAAGAAGAAAGGTTGAAGAGGTTCATCATGGAAGAGAGAAGCCTGACTTGTTTCTGGTGAGAGAGAAGACATTTTTTGCACAAAGAAAAATTGAATGGGTCTGTCTGTGTTCAGAATGAATGAGAAGAGAGATACAAGCATGCAGAGAATTTCTCGAATGTGTTCAGTGGTTTAGAAGACAAACGCACAGTTTGCCCATGTTGTCTCAGGCTATTAGTCCAGCCTTGCTGGTGGACTGTGGTTAGAGAAATGTATAAGCGCTACTTTACAAAATGCAAATAACAAGAAAATGGGGTTGTCTGCTTTCTATTAGTGCTGTGGAAAAGAGTTACAGTTTTTGTAGCTCTATAATAATAAAATAGTTTCATTCAGGTTTTCAATTTATGCCAGTTGCTTATCAGATATATCTGGGGAGATATTATTTTTTTCATCGTCATCATCCTGGATAGCAATTTCTTAGTTGCTTCTGAATATCTTGATTTGGAGAAGAGAGAAGACTCCTGTTTGTTCTGTGCAAACCCTTCAGTTTGAAGGAGAGCAGTCTTGGCCTGCATCACTTTGTATTTATTTATTTGACCTTTCTGCAAACCAGCCACAGAATATCCTAATTTTTTTCATATTTCTTAAGGTTTCTATGACTATTTGCTTTCACTATACCTTCACTTTTTGTCACTTTGCCTCTCAACATGCATGTCAAGTTCAAACCTGTGAAGCAGTCCATGGGCCAAGCCAGCCACGGACACTCACACACTTCCCCAGCTGAAGGAAGCTTCAGTTCTGCTGACCACAAGCCACTCTCATCTTCTTGAAATATCTATTGCAGCAGAGTTCAGCAATGAAGAGAGTTCAGGAAAAAAATGGTGTCGAGGTTTTATGTAATTGCTGGGATGAGAAATAGCCACCACTGTTAACAAATCAGCTGGGAACACAGCCTTGGACTTCAGCCATGTCCTGTCCCTGCTCTTGACAGAGCTTTACCCTCAGCTATGAGGGATACGCAGAGCGGAGCAACTTTCTGGGGAGTCCCCCATCACTGGACAACTATGAGTCTGACCCTTTCCTTACAGCTGGTCCACACCTTGAAACAAATCCCATGTGTTACCTCTTGAAATACTACATGAACTGTTAGGTACGTTGTTCTAAAAATATAGAGATGAATGCTGGCACTGAGATGAAGATTTGACCAAGTAAGAATACATTGCTTTTGCTTCACCTAACTGTAAAAATTATATATTAAATTTTAAATGCAAGATACAGAGATTCAATTTGTCACAGAAATAGGGAAAGTCAGAAAGGAATGGCAAATGTCATGAGCTACAACCTCACCCACAAAATGAAGTTCAGTTTTCTTCAAAATCAAGCGTCCTGCTCTGGAAAATTGTATCCAGACAGTATGCATGCTTAGACATGAAGATATTTTATTTTGTGGTACTTCTGGGTATAATTCTTTTTACATATAGGTCACCTGAATTTTCACTAGTTTCATCTCTGATCAGCTTTTAGAAATATCTGTTGTGATGTCATGTTCTGAAGGCTTGAAAAGGTCTCTTCAAATTACACCTGACAGGTTTTAGGCATCCAAGTAAGAGCACTCCAACCCTGTGGATCCACAGAGCTGCACGGCTCCATCCCTCCAGGCAGGTGTTTCTGCTCTTTCCAGCTGAACTGCAGACAGATGGAATTTGACAGTGTTTCCCCTTCAGTTGCATGCTAAGGAAAATTAGCTAGCTTTGTCTTTTAGTTGACGCAGGCACAAATGACAAACAATTGACAGCCAGGGGTATTTTCCCACGCTAAATCCACAGATCTGACAGCAAACACTTCTGAAACAAAAGCAATAATAAGGAAGTAAATTCTCATGAGCCTGGGAAACTAGAATGTTTTGTAAGAATGCCTGCAATTTTTTATCTGTGTTATTAATGGCAGATGCAAAGTTAATCATAGTATTGGTACAAAAGATGAAGTTAATAACAGGGAACCCATAAAGCGTTTTGGTATTATTGCTGTGCCTCAGCTACGTTTGAGCTAGACAAGAAAAGAGCTTAATTGCAACTGTACAAATGGCGAGTTCACAAAGCTGTAGCATGTGGACGAAATGAGTGAGTTTTTCAAAGGTTTTCATAGAGCAAGTCCAGCTTTGTTAAGGATTCTGTGGATTTATAGTAAGAAGGCCACAGGGGAAAATGTTACAGAAATGAATCTGCAAACTCAGGGAACAAAGGTTGTCAGCAATACTTCTGTGCCTAAGAAATCCACTACTTGGAATATCTATATTAAATAGTCTTAGCGTATAGTAGTGTAATGTAATGGAAGATGAATATTCAGACTGGCTTAAGAGACTGCGAATATAACCTTCATGCTGACCCTTCCTCTGCCATGGTACCCAGTAATACCATTTCTGTCATCTGCAGTTACAAAATAACATACTTCCTGCAAAGTTTCTCTCCTGACCTTCAAGAGTGGAGAAAGGAAAGTTTACATTCTCTTGAGTCTGGAAGCATTTGTCTCATATCTATTTGCTTTTACTATCATCCCAATGTATTTTTCTCTCTTGCTCCAATTTCTTCAGCCCACGTCAACGGAAAATAACAGCTTAGCTTTATTATCACAAATGTCTATTGATATAAGGTCCTTAGGGACAAACCTTGCAAGCACAATGATGCTACCTCTTACAATTCTGTTTTCTGAGGTCTAAGGGTAGATCTCAGATTTAGGATAGCGTACAGTTTTCAAAAGCGTTTCAACATGATAGTAGCTCACCATATAACTATTAAGAAAAAAACAGTCTAAAGCTGACTCCAAGAAAATAAAAACGCTTAAGGTTACCTGTTGTTTTCTGTCCGACTTGCCAAATATTTTTTCTTTAAAAGGCTTTAAGTTCGAAACAGGTACATTTCTGAAGTGCTCATCAGCACCTCTGAGGATATACACTAAAACATCCAGTCAGAACAGGACTGATAGTTTATTGTTTGTGCCATTTCGTGGGTTTCAGAAACCCCACTGAATCTCCTGATGTCATAGCAACTTTTCCAGGCCTTCAGCAAAGAAAACTAACCCACCATCAACAGTTGCACAGGTCTTCCTCCTCATTAGAAACTGATGGGTCAATAAGCTGCAAGAGGCTGTATTGCCAGCTTTCTGCAGATCCAAATATCATTAGAAATCCATTGGATGGATGGTTTCTTGCTGTACTGCATAAAAATCACTCCTTTGAGAAAGACTTTCCCCTTGCCCATCCCTTCCATGTACTTTCAGGGCAATACATACTGGAACCATTGGTTACAGAGTAAGATCATTACAAAGGTAATTTCCTTCTGCAGCACGACTCAAAGCTATAATAAAACTTTTATTGGATCGATATCTGTTCAAATATTGAAAGTAGTCATAAATTTTCATGGCATTAACAGAATTCAGTAATTTGTCACTCAAATGGGTCCAGATGAACAGGGTCTATGAAACTCTGTTTGACAGTTGCTAAAGCTACTGAAATAATGCTGGTAATTTGGAAAAAATGGTTGGGTAGTTATGTCTCAAACTATAATTTGTACATCAATAAGATCAGAGAATAACTTGCTGTAAAAGACTGACAGGCTTGTTTCCTGGCTGCCGCGTTGCCCTGTAGCATATTCCTCTGCGAGCTGAGTTCTGGCAAATATGCTCCGCTACTGAACAAAATACAATATTCTCTGCTTCCTTTGAAACACTGACACTCCTTAGCCTTGCAAAAACTGGAAGTTCTGACCATCAAGTAGATTGGCTCTCTTTCTCAGGAAAAAGCTAAGGGAGAAAAAATAACCAGCAGTTTTTCCCTCAGATCGCTTCATGACTGTTACTGTGAGCTACCCATTAACTTCTTAGCCATTTTCATCTTAGGCTTTTAAATGGATTTATGATTTACCAATCAACCATTAAACACTGTAAAAACAGATATATTTTTTTTATTTTAAATTGCTTACCTTTAGCTCCACAACATTTTCCTTTAAGATGCTTTGTTCCTTTTTTTTTTTTTGGTTAGTGGTTTTTTTGGTTTTTTTAGGGTTTTTTTTTTAATAAGAAAGTCTGATATGATGACATGGAAGGAAGAATAATTAAAAAAACCCTTCACCGAAATCTAATTAAGTTACTCAAGTAAGATTTGTTGTTTGTTTTGTTGGTTTTTTTTCTCTTCCTGAGTAAATACATTTCTTTGATAGAAGACAATTATAACATTTGCTCATCTTTAAAAAAGCAGCAAATTATTTCCGGATTATTTGGTATCATTTTTGTTAAGATTTTGGAAACAGTCCTGTTTTTTGAAATGAGATACCCCTCCGGGCCTCTGATACACTTTAAGTCTTTTGTTTCTCTGACAGAACAGACACCAGAAGGAAACATGACTGAACACATAATCTGTTACCAGGAGGTTTCATGATACCGTCATTTGTCTTCATGTCACAGCAGGGAGACCAGTGCCAGAGCCCATTTTGTAACGTGGATTCTATCAGCGCCATTGGTGTGAGTGCAACCGAGAATCAAATTCATCCCTGAACACACACAAACAAACGAAAAAAAAGACAATTTGACCTTGGGTCTCCATCTTAACAAGCCTGATCTGCACAAGCCCTCCAGAGCGTTACCAAGCTGGCTGCACAAGCCATCACATCGTGCAGGCTCCTACGTGAACTTATGCATCCCCTGATGCTGGTCTGTCATCAATTCTCCTCACCCTCGATATCCACAGAGCAGGGGCTTAATCAAGGCATCCCTCTGTCCCGGTGACCCCATCTGCCACAGCAGCCCTGGAAGCCAAGGTTAATCAAGGCATCACTCTATCCTGGTGACCCCATCTGCCAAAGCAGCCCTGGAAGCCATCAATCCATCATTTTGCTCTGGACCAATGCCCATTTGCCACAGTACTGCCAAGTTCTATAGAGAGTTTATGTCACCGTGACATGATACTTATGCCTCAGGCATATGTATGAAGGCCAGGCTCTAGTACTGTCCTACAGAAAGCACACAGGCTTTCAGTCCCCGTGATAAAAATATAACTTCATTCAGGTTGCATTGTTAGCTGTTTCCTACTGTAAAACACGTGCATACGAAACCTAAATCTGGAAACGTATCCTTCAAAATGGCAGGAAGACAGTGACATGATCAGCATAAGTTTTGTCCTGGTACTTACACACTCCTATCAGAACTACAAAGCAAAGGATGTTCTCCAATTTTGTATCTGGTTATCTGAGCCCAAAGCTTCCTGGTTGATCTCAAAGGTCTTTCTGTACAGATTAGATTGAAACGATAGGCTAAATCTTACACATGATATCAGATGAATGTGAAATTAGCTGTGAAAGGCAAATAATTTACTTTAGTATCTCTTGCTATTTATAGAAACAAAAAGTCATAGAAGAATCAGTTTGCCTGATTTACTAAGCAGCTGTCCGTGAATTAAAGCTACTCTGCGGGTAATATTAAGTAAACAAGTTCAGTTAAAGAGAATGACCACCTTTCTTCCACTGGCATAAGAAATAATCTCCAGAACACAAGGGACAAGGTTTTGTCTCATCTTTTCAGATCTTTTCAGAGAACCATTTTCATTTAACAGATTTTTTTCCCTCTGTTCTCAAAAGTACATTGCTACTGCTCTTGAAAGTGTAACTCAACTATAATGAATCAACTGATTTGTTGAAATGATACTTATATAAGGTTTTGTATGTTCCACTGTCTCATGTTTTTGAACACCAATCTACTAAACTCGTTACTTCTACAGATAAAATTAATTTGAAAGCATGAAAAATCAATATTTAAAAAGCTTCTGAAATCCATTCTAATTTATGTACTGAGGTGAAATATTCTTCTCATAGCTACATCTGAGAGGGGCATCTTTAAATCTTTTCAATATAATTCATGATTTTTAATTAATTGGGAAGACAAACATTTAAAGACAGAACATTAGACTAATTCCTAATACAATGCACTGAAGCGTACGAAAATAAATATGCTGTACTGAATCTTGCATTACATAACATGCCTCATACAAAAAGTCATGTCTAGCCTTTTGTGAACTTCAGTAATATTCATTATTTTCTAATACTCAGAGAAGTGGCTGAATCAGGTTAAAATAATTTTCTTTGCTGAAATCAAATATAGAGCCATATATAGGAGACTAAAATGTCAGGTAATGAATGAAATACCTTCCTAGTTTTTCTGTTTTATTATGATTCTTTCTTTAGACAAGACCTAAATTTATTATAAAAAAATGTATTTTTATATAGTTTATCATTTAACCAATGCATTCTGGTAGAAGCTTTGGCACAAATTGCTCTAATCTTAAGAAAGCAATATAAAGGAACAGCTCTTAGCAAACAGGAATATAAGCAATATTCAGTCACTGAAAGTATCTCTCATTCATCCCCATTTCTGCTATCTGTAACAGAACAACAAAAAAAGATATTTATGTAGCACCAGGAGTTTACCTGAGGTTGGGAAATGATTATATGCCATAAAATCTGTATCTCTGTTAATCCCACAACACCTAGGATCCAACAGAGTTATTAATTCTGTTTCCCAGGAACACCTTTTGAAGGTGTTTTGTATCTCTTCAGTATCAGGAGTCAGAGGACAATGACCTTTGTGTGGAAATTGTTTCCCCAGTTTGGCCAGCTATTCTGTCCTGTGTAAGCCCACATGTTGCTGTGCTGGTGATTTGGTCCCCTTCACACCATCTCCAAGGTGGTCCCTAACGCGCAGCCTCTTCCTGAGCCAGACACAGAAAGATATATTACAAATAATATGTACTACTAAGTCTGCAGTGGGCACCTAGGACAAACCAAACGCCTCCATCACCCACAGTACTATCCCAATGATTTCCACCACAGATGTGGTAACCACCACTCTTCCATCTAACCATCTCTACTGCTCCACCACTGAGCAGTTACCAACAGTATCATAAAAAATACACCTTCAAACAACTGTATACAGATGAGCCATATAGATAAACACAAGTCTCAGTAAAACTAGCAGTTATTTAATGCATGAGAAGAGCCAGGATCCTGCATATCATGTCATTTCCTGTGAGAACAAGCAAGATACCAAAACAGTATTTTCAAGTTACCATAATATTTCTCTAGTGGAAGGAGATCGGATTCTCAAATTAACTTCTTCATTCCTCATATTCAAAGGAGACACAAAGTATCTTCCAAAAATATCCTTAAGAGCTAAGATTCCTAGCCATTTTGCTGTAAGAATCAATGACAAGAAAAAAAATTAACAAATATTACAAATCTTTTATTTTTCTCCATATTCTCAGCTTTAAAGTACATAATACATAGCATGCCTACAAGATCACTCAAATGTATCGGGGATTGTACTGTAAAAACCAGAATGAGTGCTTCCCCTCCTCCAGGCTAACACCTGCTCTTAAGAAGTAGAAGATAGTGCGTAAGTAGAGTACAAAGGGACATTTCTGGGCATTGTGTAGGATCTATAATGTACCCTGAATTATTTTAGTACTGTTTCAGTTCCGTAGCAAGCAGTTAAGGAAAAGCAGCTATTCCTGCGTGTGTTTGTTTTCCTTTTCACAGATGGTGATTGCTCAGTATGATCAGCTTTTTCCCAACGCAAAGTCTTTTTGTAACAGATTCTCGTCCTGAACCTCTGCTGAAAAACATGTAAATGTTCTTGAAGAGGTCCCTGCAGCTTTGGGTTTTGAGAAGGCTTATGTTTACTCTTTGTTTTCTTGCAGTGAAATAAATTAGACCCACAGGACTGTGATTCTCACAGCACTGCCTAGCAGGGTATCGGCCCCGAAGGGAGAACTTACTCCACAGCTGTCCCCCAAGCACAGGGTCCTCCTCTTCCATACTGCCTGTGGGCTGCCATCCCGCAGGCTGTGCCAGACACCAGCTAGCTGAGGACTCTCTGGCACAGTGCAAAACCATTTCAGGGAGCATGATAGTTATTAAACAGTACGGACAGTCATGGGCCAGCACTGATCCATGCTTTATCCCAGTTTCATTACACTAGATGTAGCCTATGTATCATTCAAACTCATAAAACAAAACCAGTTGTTTGCACTGGTTAATAATCTTCCCCATCCATCTAATGCTGGTGTGCAGAGCTGCTTTACTTCCTACAGACCAGTACAGGAAAATTCTGTGATTCTTCTAATTGCAGGGTGTTTGGAGGAGTGGGTGACTGGATGCAGCAAGGCTGCGGTGGAGCACAATGACTTGGTTAGAAGTGAGCAGATTATGACTGACAAGCAAAGAAAGGAAGAAAATGGGACAGTGCCTGAGAGGAAGGATTGAGATGAGTGTGAAAAAAGCAAAAGGTCAAAGCAAGGAAAGGAATGAAGTGAAAAAAGAAAGCAAAGAGAACAGAAAAGAATAAAAAACACAGGGGAGAAGGCAGCTTAGGGGGAATGAGTCGTAAATAAGGCAAGCCTTGAAGCAGGGCAAGATAAAAACTACATTCAAAAGAGCCAGACCTGCAGAACTTCACTGAGCTGAATTTAGTGCTTCCAGTCCCTGAGGTGGGAATAGCCCAGGTTAAGAAGGGAAGGGAGCCACGGTGTGTTTGTCTGTGCTGCTATTCAGATAGATGCTGCTGGCAGCATCACTCTATCCTCCATTTTAGAATAATTGCTGAGCCCTTCATTCACAGAATCATAGAATCATTTATGTTGGAATAGACCCTTAAGATCATCGAGTCCAACCTTATTCATTCCCATCCTTCTCATCAATAGCCATAAAAGGCCAACAGCAGTGTAAGCAGTATGCTTTGCTGCACGCAGGTATCATCCAAAAATGGTCTTCCTGTGCTCAGTGGGGAGACATGACCACATGAAAGCCACTTAGGAGTGGGATTTAACATCTGTACTTCTACCCTAGCCAACTGCATCCTTCCAGAGTGGTGTCCCTAGTGCACAAACTGCAAGGACTGCGGCCCCCCACTTCTTATAGGGCCACATAATCTCTACCTGAACTTATGTATTACTTACCATTTCCTGAACTGCAAGAAGTAGGTGGTGATGCAAGGTGAGGTTTTCCTTCTGCTACACCACACACAGCGTTTCAGTCCATGCAAATTCACAGGTAAATCCTATGAGTTAGGACTAAACCAAGGATTCATTGCTGTTATGCCCTCATCTGGTGCTTTCACTTCCTGCATTGCTCACTTGAGTTTCTGACTAATTATCAAAATTGGCTGCGGGCATGAGTCATGTGCTTTAACACAACCTGATTAACCAGTCAAAAAAGATATAGTGATTTTTCAATAAAGCAAATTTTTCTAATTGGGTCATGGTCTTTTTTCTCTACAAGATGTCTCATGAAAAAGGGTTCAATCAGTTTAAAACCTTTCATCCTTGAAAAGTGGTCTACCTCCTACACTGATTATCACATGAGTTACGATACAGAAAAAAAAGCACACAGCGATACAGAGATTTTTTGCGTAAGTTTGTCTTAAACGCAGATGTGCTTGAGCCTCACATAGGCCCTTGCCATCGCATAACATGTTCTGTAGTCCTTGACCTCCTATGAGGAGCAGCGTCTCTTAATTCTTTGCCTCTTGAATAATATACATATTATATTACAGCATATATGACTGAAGATTTTGCTGCAGCTATTGGACTAGTGAAAATCAGAAGCTGTAAGTCAGACAGACATGAGAAGGTCTGAAATTGAGTCATATCTGAAGCCTTCTGCAAGAGTGAATTATGTCCAAATGTCAGCTCTGGATTAAAAGAAAATGTGCTACCAACTGGAAAACGTGCATCCTCCCATTTCTGAAGGCTAGGTGTATATTATAAAACGAATCATCTCTTCACCATAGGGTTATTTGGAGATACTTCCCAGTGGGCTGAAATACCTATGCAGCACAATGCCAACACATCAGCTAGGGTCCCAAAAGCAGGCAAAGTAGTTAGTTAGCTTGCAGAACCCTTTGTCAGAGGAGCTATACTGATCCTAACTCCAGCACTAAGATATTTGGAGTCACTCCAGGTACCTTTGTGAGGTGGATGCAGTTGTAATACCAGGTTGAGGTCATACAGTGCAGTTTGACTTGGAGCACTCATGGGATATAGCCACCCAACCCACCACTGTATGGGAGGTTCATTGTATAACTGCATGGTTGGCATAAACCCACCCATAAGGATCACCTCCTATGAAAGCAGAGTCCAACCACAGGATTTCAGATTGAATAACCTCACAAAGACTTTCATCCAAACATTTTACTTCACCAGAGTGGGATCACTTAAGACCCTGCTGGGAAACAGGGAAAGGGTATTTCTGAGGTAGGGCGTTCAACAGTTGTCGGAATTTGGACAGTTTCACGTGGACCCCTGCTCCCAGTTGCACATTAGCTGAGGAAGAAATTTCCTTTTTGATACTGGTTCCTTGCTGAATCATATTTAGGTTGTGTTAATGAATTATTTCATGAAGCTTTAGTAATTCTGGTGGAAGGCGCCACACTAGATCTTTACTTGTTGAATACCTTGCATTTAAGTAGGTTTTTGCCCTTTCCTGAAGTACTGAAGATTGGTCACAGAGACAGGATAGAGAAAATGAGTTGCACAGCTGCTCCTCACAGTATTAAGGTCTCAGAAGTATTAGCCCAGTTTATCTTGTTTATTACCATTGTCAGATTTGGGGTCAGGAGAGAATTTTTCCCCAATCGGGATTGTCAGGGTCTATTTTTGCCTTTCTCTAAAGACAAGGGCATGGCCCATTTCTAAGGCTTGCTTGATTTCACCCCAGAAATGCCACATGAACTTCCTTTTATTTTTTTTCCCTGGAACACAAAATAGCTGTAGCTTTTAACCTTATACTTTAGGTCTAAGTTGGCCACAGGCTACTGGGAGTGTTTTGTGGCCTCCGCTGAGCAGGGATGTGAGGAAGAGATGTTCTGCAGAGCTTTTGGAATGAACATCTGCTGCATGGTTGCTTGTGATAGAAGGGGAAATTCAGGGCTTGTGTACGATGGTTTGTGGTAAATTGCCTTCCTTCAAGTGCCTTGTGTGATGCACTTCCACCATAAGGTAAGGGGGCACACAGGCCAGCACATGCACAATTGGCCAAGAACAAACTATTTTAATAAAAAAGTTGAGTGAGGTCCAGCTCATTAGAAGTCACACCTTTGGGTTGCACTTGAAGCACTTTTGTCATAAACTCAGACGTCCACCAGAACTGACCACACCTCACCTACGTTAAAACTGTGACTTATAAACCACCTATTTTCCTGTCCTGGTCTCTGTGACCCTGAGGCAGGTTCGAGCAGAGCTCTTTCTTCAAGTGTGTGAAACGTGCACTTCCCAGCCCTCAGCGCTGCCTTCGCACATCTGCAGCAGGAGCCGGTGGCAACAGGCAGAGCTGCTGGGCAGCTGCCTGAAATATGCAGACAAGGCAGATGAAGGAAGGGCTGAAGGAGCCCTTGTTGTGCCCAGAAAGCAGCAGGTTTACAGGAATGCAGCTGTTGCCATGGTGTATTATTTTCTTTCCTTTTCTTCCCATTTTCTCAGTGCCACTTATTTCTTCTTGATGCAGAAAGAGCTCTTCTCCCCACTCAACTTTTCTTCAAAGGATCAGAGCAAATGGGAGGGGAGGCAGAGTAAGACAGCGAGAAGATGCCAGCAAGCCGTGGGAGGGCTGGCAGGAATCACACCAAATCCTCCTCCCACGGTCATCCGTGTCTGTGTGAATTCAACAGTCCATCAGTCCTGCATTGTTTCTTCTGGGCACTTAGTGTTCATTTAAGGTTGAAATTTTGATCTGAAATGATCACAAACAAGTTGATCAGGAAAGGCTTCATAATTACATTGAAAACATAACAGCAAAGGAGAGTAAAACAGAGCATTTTTATTAAATAATAACCTGAGGCTACTGACTCCCTATAAGACAATATGTGAATCAGTGAAATAAGTCCCAATGAGCACAACAGAGAGATGATTAGCCAGGGAAAGAGTCATTATCAAGCTACTGGGAAGTTGTCCTGCCACTGAATCTTGTAACGAAGTGCTCAAACTTTTGAATTAATTGAAAAGAAAAAGTAATGAAGTGAGCAAGCAGTCTGTCAAATTCATGAAAGGCAAATTGTTAAATGTGCATATGTGAACATAAAATAAGTTATTTCTCCATCTTTCATCTTTTCTTTGCCACTTCATTTTTCTTCTGCCTGCTTTGTGATCTCTTCCTCCCACCAGCTCAAACCAGTGTCAAGATGACGCAGAGGCTTGCTTTGAAGGGCTGTTGATGGGTGTCCCATGACTCCCGGGGACTCATGTGCCCTGCAGGATTACACCAACCAGGCTGCACACCCTGCAGGCCAGGCACATGTTGAATGGGAGCGCAGAGTTATGTACGGATGGGAAAACCACCGTGCCATGCTTCAGCGCCTGTCCTCTACTCCGACTGAAACTGCCCTATTTCAGAGTAACATGTTCTAACAGTGTGAATAAAACAATGCTTCCCTCAGGAGAATTACCTAAGTACATTCAGCAGTAGTTTACCCTTAGGTAAAAGGATGATAGCACTGAAAAAAAAAAAGATTAAAATCAATGCGAACAAACCTGAGTAACATTTAGTCTCTTATGAGAACATTAACACAAGCAACAACAAAAACGCCACAAATAATTTAGATTATAATCAAGGCCATTAAGGAAACATGTACTGTATTAAAGCACATCCGTGTGCTCATACCAACATGCTCCTGGTTTTCTTATTTCTGTAGGGAATATTACCTTTACCTACCCCTTGCATAACACCTGCTGCCAGAGTTTATGCAAGGGCAGCCAGAGGCCTGAACGGACCTCAGCTGATGGTATCTTTGTCCCTAATGGAGACGCGAGAAGCACGCTGTCCCCGTTTGCTGCTGGCAGGAAAAAGGGCATACCTAGATTTAGATATACATCTTCCTGTCAGCAGAAGACAAGCTCTCTTCTTGCGAAAAGAAAACTTCCTTTCCTAAACAAGTATTATTTAGTTTTCTGTCAGTCTATAGCACTGTGGAAAATGTTTCACTAAGACAGGCTGCGAATTGTTACTCTCCCTGTGTCAACACGAAGAGGGTTATGCAGCCTGATTCCACAGAGCCCAGATGTGAGCTAAGCATGGATAATGCTGATACAGGTACTACAGACAAGCTTGAATAATTTGAGAAGGGAATCTAAAAAGCAAGGCTGGTTGCCAGCTTGGCTAGCAGACACGTGTGCCTAGAGCGCTAATGGGACAATGATTACTGTGTGCGAGTGCAGGGCGCCAGCAAGCTATGTCACCAATCCGCAAATGTGAGTTATAATGTATGGGACATCACCAGACATGAAAGGCAGCTTTGATGCCTTCGAACTCAGGACACGAAACAGATAACAGGAACGAGCCTGATCTTAATATGCTGACACTCTGTTCCCTTGATGTACTGCTGGAGCAAGGCAAGCTGGAGAACTATTTTTAGTGTTAGTTCACCTCTGTGGCTTAGTGGTCATGCTCCCTGGACTGTAAAAGATGCAGACCCTGAAAACAAAGAGTGAATAAGTATTTCGGCAACTGGAGAAAACACTTTTATCCAGTCTTGTTTTTAACACCATTGAGAAGAAAATACTAATCTCATTTGGTGCCTAAATTTGGCGGGTAATCAAGGAATATCTGATTTCTTCTCCTGGCCAAAAAAATTGTAATAGTTTCTTGACTTTGCTGAAAGGGCTGCTCTGATGGATTGTGCTTCATTGTCTAGGGATGTCCTCATAACTGGTTATCAGGAAAATGTATCCCCTTATCCAGTCTGGCAGTAGGGAAAAAAAGGTCAATTTCAGGAAACTCCAGATTGCTAATGACTGCCAAACTCTATTTTGCTTTACTACGTGGTTATGATTTGGCCTTCTTCATCATTCCTCTAAGGAAACACTTCATGTCCTCGGGCCTGCAAAGTAAGGCTTCCTTCAGGAAGTCCGGGTAGGTGATAGGAGCACTTCCAGGTCAGCAACCAAGTGGGATTTACATCTTCAGCAGATGCAGAACCAAAACCAAAAGTGTCAAATAGCTGCTGGAAGAAAAGAGGACAGCAAACCTGAAGTTGTCTCCGGCTCAGAAACTGAGTATTTACATACCCTCATAAAAATGTGAAAAACAACAAGGATCCTTCCTGTTGTTCAAGGAGACTCAGGACAGCGAGGGCTGCAGGCCCACCCTAAATGAAACTCCAGTTGCATAGCACAGTGGCACATGCTGGGTCCTGACACAATTACTGGACAATTAGAAGGAACCTTTAGGTCCTGAGTCTGGTCAACAGCAGTGGGAGACCGGGCACTTAATGGACTGTTAACCCACTCATCACACATATTGACAGTATTGACTTTATCGGAGTTCACTTTAAGTACGGGTTTCTTTTGTGCAAGACATTAGGATGCACGGGACTTGGGGTTTAACTAGTTATGAATTTCTTCTTAACAGTGATTTTGGCTCTAACTTACTATTATCTCTTAAGCTTTGAAGTTGGTGCCATTTTTGGATCTTCAACTTTCTTTAGAAAAACATGTTTTGTTGGCATCACAATACAATTTTCAGTAGTTCTGCTTTTGTGAGGAGTAGAATATACCTTAACTCACTTCTGGATGTATTCAGTCAGTGTTTTTTGGTTGAAGAACAAAAAGAATTTAAACCATTATCAGTTTTGCTGCAGAGAAAGCAAGCTCCTGACAAGTATTTTATTCCCTATTCAATTTAGAGCATTAACACAACAAATAAATGACTGATAAAAATAAGCAATTCTCCAAAACTGGTACAGGGTCATGTTTACTCATTCTGAGCAGTTTCTTTTTTAACAGGAATACAGTGAAAGTCTCTCCTAACTGCTTTTCCAGATTAGGCAGCTCATCACTGTATTATTTAAAAATAAAATCTTACTCAGCATTCTATTTCTTTTTTATTTCTAATTTTTGCTGAGTAGAACTGCAGTAATTGGGTTCCTTCGTTCCTCCACCTACATCATCCTGGGTCAAACAAATTCAGGTGATTAAAGTGAAATGGAGCAAGTAATGGATAAAGCATTAGTATCAGCACAAATGTACTGATTTGAACGCCTTCACTGTACAGTATATCCCTCCCACCATTGCAGGAGGGTTTGAAGTCTGCTGTTGGACAGAACAGTTATGAAATTTGGCTCCTGAGACAATAACACTTCAAGCACTGTGTGTTTATAATTTATCCACAATGGGCAAGCATCCACAAGCAACCTAAGGGCCCTTCCAGCTGAGAAATCAGGAGAGTTGCAATGTCCAAGGCACTCCGTTTGAAAAAGTTTTTAACACGCCCAAAAGGTCTTCTTAATCCACCCTTTACTAAAATGGTGGATTGTTTCTCCCTATGGTGGTGTTCAGTCTCTTGATGTAAAAAGCTCACTCAGACTGGGGCACTGGAGAAGTTCTCTTGCATAGGCTTGGATTCCTATGTTTCAGGCAGAGCTTGCCTTCACAAATGCATTGTAAGAGGTTCACTTATGACAAGGTGTAAGAAAATGTAAAAATAATGGGTTCAGGTTATGCTATGGAGATTTTGCAGGTTCCTGACTACTTGTATTGGATGCTTTAGAGAAAGGCAGGCTGCAGCATTAGCAGGACCACCACCTTCAGAGGCTCTCCAGGGTGCTCCAGCTGCTGCTCCCCAGCAGTCACAGCCATCAGTCAGTGAATTAGGAAGTTTCCATAGTAGCAAGGTGGGAGTAACACAAATGTCACGGGTCCTGCCCTTCTCTGTACACAAATTGGTTTTGGCATGATCCCTTGTGTTTTGCACAGCTGCTCTGGTCCCAGAGCTGGCCAGGAGAAGTATCAGGTCTGAAGACTCGAGGATAGGGAGGAAATCAAAATATAGGTATACTTTGATACAGGTCTCCTTTTCTGTTATTTCTTACTCGTTCTTCCATCTCTGCGCATCTCCACTGGATACACAGGATAATATCTCTGTCCTGTGAGACAGGACTCACAGGAGAAGGACTTGGGGGTGTTGGTTGATGAGAAGCTCAACATGAGCTGGCAATGCACACTTGTAGCCCAGAAGGTCAACCGTACCCTGGGCTACATCAAAAGAAACGTGACCAGCGGGTCGAGGGAGGTGATTCTCCCCCACTTCTCCGCTCTGGTGAGACCCCACCTGGAGTACTGCATCCAACTTTGGAGTCCTCACCACAAGAAGTACATGGACCTGTTGCAGAGGATCCAGAGGAAGGCCACGAAGATGATCAGAGGGTTGGAGCACCTCTCCTACGAAGACAGGCTTGGAGAGTTGGGATTGCTTATCCTGGAGAAGGGAAGGCTCTGGGGATACCTTATAGCAGCCTTCCAGTATCTGAAGGGGGCCTACAGGAAAGCTTGAGAGGGACATTTTACGAAGGCATGTAGTGATAGGACGAGGGATAATGACTTCAAACTGGAAGAGGGGAGATTTAGATTAGATCTCAGGAAGAAATTTTTCACTATGACAGTGAGGGATTGGAACAGGTTGCCCAGGGAAGTTGTGGATGCCCCATCCCTGGAAGTGTTCAAGACCAGGCTGGATGGGGCTTTGAGCAACCAGGTCTAGTGGGAGGTGTCTCTGCCCACCGCAGGAGGGTTGGAACTAGATGATCTTTAAGGTCCCTTCCAACCCAACCATTCTATGATTCTATGATTCTATCTCCATATTTATTGCTGTCTCACCTCTTACACACACACAGAAAAAAAAAGTTTACCAAAAGCTCAAGTCTCAATTTGCCCCTAGTTTCTGAACCATAGGAAATGACTGCTTAGGGATTTAGTCTGTTCTTTTGATCCACTAACAGGATCTTCCCAGGACACACGCTAGCTTCTCTTTATCTGCATTCTCCGATTTGTGAGAGCCCTGTGACCTTGGATGCTATGGGACTGAGAGTACTTCTGTGAAAACTTCACTTTTTTCAAGTACTTTACCAACTCTGGATATCAAATAACATAACAAGGCACCAAAAATAGCACATGTCCCAAATCAGAGCCAGCGTTTACTGAGGGCTGAACACAACTAAGCATTTTGGTGACTTCCTCTGATAAATGATCATTTTCTTTTGATCTAGTACCCAGAAAATGTAATGAATAACAGTATCATAAGGAGGGTCCTTACTGCTCAAAAGGTTATTTTGCCTGTATTTTATCTATTTGATTTTCTCCCACAGGAAAAGGTATAAACACTAATGAGTGTGGATTGTCAGCTGCAAGAAATCCAAGTTCTATTTTTGGATGAGCAGGTCAAAGCTCACCTCCAAAAGCTTAAAACATTGCACGTTATAAATTTATTTCTCACCAAAAAGGTACTTGGGAGCTATAGATATCTCTCTTTTCCAAAAAATAAACACTTAGGTGCCCAAGGTCTAAGCATGCCCACAAGCACCTCAGTGCTGAATGATTATGTCTTTGAAGCACGGAAAAGATACATCTATTCAATGATCACTAAATATAGAACTCATAAACATTAACAGGAGCAGGCAATGAAGCCCAGGTCTCATCACTTCCAAATGAGTGCCCAAACAACCAGGGTAAAGAACTGTGCCCCTTGCTTTTCTTCTCCTGTGCATCCACACAGGTGATGTATGGTAATGCAGCACACGTGAAGCAATTAAGCAGGAGGGTGGGCCTGAGAGAGACCCGTAATGCTGCTTTTACAGAATGCTTTTGGAAGGCAGTAAATGTAAGATTAAATCCTAATGCACAAAAAAACCTAATGGAAATTCAGTCTCCCACGTCCCACTGTCATGCCTGACCTATCAGCTCACAAAGACGCATCACCAGTTTGGAGGAAAAGCCCTAGGAACCTGATTTCGTGATGTCTTATGAATCCCGACTGATGGGAATTGTCAGAATAAAGGCTCATATATTGTACTAAGATCCACTTCTCTCCACACATTTTCTCCTAATGCAGCTCTGCACTCCTGTGCTGGCTCCTCCCGGCTTCGGGTGCGCTGCACGGGGCAGGCACCCCGGCTCCGCTGGGACCGTGGGTGCTGCTGCAGGGCCAAGTGCCTAAAATACAGATGCTGCAACACAAAGTACTGCTAGCTCCATTCTGCATAATGGATGGAGCTCTCAGGTGCAGATCCCGAATCCCCGGATATTTCAGCACCTTCATGACTTAAGCAGTACTTCTGAGCATTGGCACTAGTGCTGCAATTGTAAAGGAATTTCTCCTCAGGTAAAGAGACAAGTTACCTCACTGAGGTTTCACATACAAGGAGTGAGGGTACAATAAGTGTTAATGGGAGTTTGTTACCGTAGAGTAACTGGTTTGTATCTCAAAGCCTTGATTTTAGAGTTTTCAATAGAGATCAAAAAGGCTTTGTCACAGCGTTATTTATTTTCCATTTTCAGGGAAAACGTGCAAAATGAGAACCTTCGGTGCTGCTACCCTTGCAGCCTAAGATTTCAATCTTAAGAATAAATGACTTTCCAAATTTATTATTGCACAGAGAGTTTTCACATTATTGGCTCCGATGAATCTGGAGTTTCTTGGAAAGCTCACTGGTGTTTATCAGCTTTCATCACAAGAGAAAGCAAAGGAAATTCAGACTTTGAGAAAATTTTTTTGTTTAATATCACTATGGAATGACAAAATTCTGTTTTCTTTCTATAACCTGAATTGTCTATCACTTTTGTACTATATTCAGCTTTTTATTATTGTTTATAAGATGATTTTAGCAGAAAATATATGAAAAAAGCATGTAAGATAAGAAAATTATTTAAACAGATGTCTGCGTATCTTAAGTATATGTGTGTCTCTGAAGAGATATAAAGATGTACGTATATATCCATTTGGTATATTTGTACGTATAGTCATACTGTTAATGTTCAAGCAATAAATGCACACAATCACGTTGAGTCTTATATTATCAGTCAGTATTTAGAAGCAAAAGAAATGGTGTTTGATATTGGCAACATTCTCTGTCCATCCAGATAAAAATAATGGTTGTGTGCCAGGTTAAGCAAAGCAAACACCTGTCTCCTTAGACTATTTTGCTCTCCAGACTTCATTAAAATTGGATTACTAAATATGTGAGAACAGCGTCCCTTCTTCAGCTCAACAGAGAGTATGAGTATTGCCAGCTACATGGCAAGGAGACTCAGTTTTTTGCAAGCGCCCAGCTGAGCCCTGCCTTGCTGTCCCCACCACACTGTGGGTCCCAGCACGCCCATGAAGCTGCCAGCTTCTTCAGCACTCCAGACCAGCTCTGGAGAGGGATATAGAGCTGCCAGGCATTTGCACATGGGTCCTACCCAGCAGCCAAGTCAAAGGAAGGGCTAAGCCTGTAATTCAAACAAATGCACAATCACAGCAAAGACCTCTCACTAGCAGCAAGCCCAACTCTGCTCACCCTGCAGCAAGAAGGATGTTTCCAGGGCAGCTGCAATCCCAGCCTCAACAGGGTGAAGTGTGGCACCAGACCACCACCTCCTGTGCGGTCTTGTGACACTCCAGGAGGGAAGGCAAGAAAGGAAAAAGGAAGAATGTTTGATTTCCCATTTTTTTATCTCAGATCTGCTTCTCATTTTTCCCTTTCTTCTTTTTACTTCCCAAATTAAACTTCTCTGGCATGCAAGGCGGGCAGCTTTTATTGCTACATCACTGAAAGGTTGCTGGTTCAGGTTTCTGAACCAGGTTTGTGTCTCTTTCTGAGAGGTGTATTACTAGCTCTTGTCATAACTGAAGGATAAAGCTTCATACGGAAAGGAATATAAAATATTTCCAATAGTGTGCTCTTTTTTTGCCTCAAAAATTAATGAAACTAATGACTTAGTCACTCAGCATTCATAGCCATACCCATGGAGGTGAATTAATACTTCTTTTAGTGCCTAGCTTCCATCCGTTACATCTGTTCCCATCTTTTCTGCAGAGGGTTATTAGAATCTATGTTATTACACCTAATTTTACTTTGTTTTCCCTCCAGTTCTTTATCATCTGGAGCAAGGGAGCCTAAGGACCACCAAAACAGAAATAACCAAGAAGGTTTATCTTTGTCTGATAATTCTCTACTAGAATACATGAGTGCAGCTCTACAAAATTCGGTTGAGTTCTCCTGATCTTTGTGAATGGAAACTTCAGTGTTGTCTTTGGCCTGAAGTTCACAAAACATCCCAACATGCCCTCTGTTGCGATCATCGAGTCTTACATCATGTCACCATGAGATCTCCCTTCTTCCACTCCTACTCTGTATATCCCTGGATTTTAGTTAATGATCATGCATTTAATAGCAAAGAGTTCAAATATACTCACAGTCTTGAAGTCAGCTGAACCTAGTGATTCTACAATGGCACTTTTAAGGAGTGAGTTATGTTTTACATTCTTCTGTTATATTAATAAACTATGTTGTTCTGTGGTTGATATGAGATGATACACAGGCAGTAAGTGATCCAGCTAAACAAATAGTATTATGCATTCTAAATTATTAAATGGAAAATATAACTATTGACATCACTTAAAATGTTATCTCTAACTATGTTTCATTTCTATGAGAGGAAGATAATTTTATGCTTTACTGACGCAAGCTAGCATAGCTTCTCATTCCCCTAAAACATAAAGAGGCTCCAAAACGTGACAATCAACTGATGTACATGGATAACTATTAAAGCAATAAGTGGTTTTGATTTCTGCACTTGTATGGGATGTCATTTCCAACCAGCTATGAAGTCAAAGATAAAATACTCAAACTAAGCTTATACTATTGAGGTCAACTTAGAGATAGGACACTGTAAAGGTTCAGATTCACTGTTAGCCTCTGTGTACAACATTGTAAAGAGCAAGCACTGGAAGGTAATACGTCAGATGTTCTAGCTCCTGAAACCCAAGGGAGAAAATCCAGCCCCTACTCCATGTACAAATGTACCGAGAGCAATAATTATTCTACGCTTTTGCTCCATTTTAGGTGTCCTTCCAAAATCTGTTACAGGCCATTTACCATTCGTATGCAAAACTAAGAAACATAAAATACTGACAGGCACAACTAAAAGGATAACACCCGTGAGCTGAATCCAAACAAGGGAACTTGGTTGACTAACCTCAGATATCTAAACACAGAACTCAGGTCTTTATAGCACCTCTGCCAGCTTCTGACAAGCCAGAAGCACATGTGTTCACCAGGGAGTTGTTAGGGAAAACACCAGTTACTTGGTATTGCTAGTGTCTTAATGATCATCCCAGCTAGCTTTAGGAAGGAAAACTAATTCCTTGTCAATCTTTTAAAATAGAGGCCTTTAATTTGTCTTTTTTTAACTCCAGCACTGTTAGTCCCCAAAGAAAGGAGGAGAGGGAGATAATTTTCTGCAAATGCTTGTGACTTGAAAGGCTGAAGACTGGGGAAAGCACTCAAATGCCCTGACTTTCCCCGAGCACTTCCCATTTGCTGTACGCAGGACCCACGGACCCTTACAGTTAGGTTTCTAAGCGCTGTGTTGTGAGTCCTGCTAAGTGGCTACAAAGCCAAAAGATGCTGTAGTACGACATACTGCAACACCCAGGTCCTCTCTATGGATCCTCTGCAATTTATATTGCAGATTTCAGGTAGTGAAATGGTTTTACCCCCAATGTAGGAATGTCTTTCTCTCCATGCTTGCTGGCAGAGTTCCTTCCATCAGCCTCTGTTGTCTGTGTTGAGGTGCTCCCATCTCCTCTGTGGTCTGGGCACTGCCTACACACAGTTAGGTTTATTAGTAACCTTAAGATGTGCAGTCGTGTATGTCATTGTCCTATTAGTTAGTTCGGCTTAGGAGTCTATCTGACTGGAGAATCACAGCAGGGTTGAGAATGCCATAATATGTCTTGTTAAAATATGGGAAAGTTTCTTGTTGATGAACAGAGAGTAATGAGTGTGGGAATTACTCTTAATTTCTCCTTTTATTTTTGTGAACTAATTTGTGCCAGCTGGTCCAATATGGACTTAGTAAGTTTCTTCTCAGCTCCTTCTTGGAACAAGCCACCATTAGGGGAGCAATGCTAGGGCTCTAAGAGCACACGTACAACCTGCGTGGCTGTTATGACATCCCTTCCATAAAGAACCAAAACATATAAAGGTTGTTTCCCACAAAGGAATTCAGCTGTCACAGAAGAGTAGGGAAGATACAAGAGAAATTTGAAAGGGCACCATGAGAACTAAGGAAAGAAAACTGAGTCAGGACTGCATTCAGAATACTTTTCAGCATTCAAGGACAAACCAAGAGCCTAAATAGATCTTTGGATCTGGGCCCTACAGTACTGAAAACAAAGGTGAGTTAGGAGATAGGATTGTAAGTGGGCAAGTTGAATAAAGAAGCCTTATTTTGGTGTAGAATATGCAAGAGCATGCTTGCAGCCAGTGGGACAGGAGCCAGCAGTTGAAGGTGAGGCTGAGATAATGAGAACAGAAGTAAAGGAGGAAAGGAAGCTCGAGATAGCAGGGACAGAGGGAGTGAGAGGCACATAATAGTCCTCAGACCTCACAAGTGGAGACAGGCTATGACAGGGAAGGGGAAATTAATAGTGGGGCAGCAAAAAGATGGAGAGGGCAGAAACTCTAGTTGAACTCATTTTTGTAAGAGATGGTGAAGAAGTATGAGGGGGAATCAATACAGTCTAGCAGCAATGATGGGAATATTGTCAAAAAAAACAATAGAGTGTGTCTCTGGCCAGACAAGATACTCTCTTATAACTTACAGTATCAAAATATAATCTCTATCATCATCATTAGAAATAACAGTGGAAAACAATTCACCTCTGAATATCTAACAATATCTTACAATCAAATCCATTCTTCAAGAATATATGCCCAAAAACATTTACCTACACAATGAATTACAAAGTTTTCCTGCCATTTGGAAAGAATGAAATTACCTGAAATACAAAAATTACTGCTTGACTGCCAGCACATGCAACTTTTTTTACAAATCTACTTTTCCAATTATTGTACATTTTTATGTTATTTCAGCATTGAATTTTAGTTCCAAGAAAGGGAAAGGGAAGCTGCAATCAAGAAAGGGGAAAGGATCATACAGAAAGCAGAGATCATTATGGCCTGCACATCAGACTGGATTGTGGTAAAGGAGGAGCAGAAGAAAGATTAATGGGTTTTTTTCCCTCCGTAAGTAAAAACTATACCTGAAAGTCCATTAAATGAAACTATTTTTAAAAGCCTTACAGAAAAATAAGTTTAAGGTATTCATAGCCAAATTCCAAAACCAAATTTTTCAAAATAACTACTATTTATTTGGGGAAAGGGTAATATTTCTCTTAAAGAAAGAGGCGGATTTTCAGGCAGCACTGTGTAATCAGTTCTGAGGCAACTTATTGTATATACCCCTTCCCACATTTTAAGGGAGAGGCTTCAGCCTGCCTCAGATTTCAGGATAGTAGCAAAGCCATTGCTGTTCACTTCCATGAAGGAAATGAACCCACACAGGCCTGCAAGATCTACCTGATGTTTACATGCAGAGGTCTCAGAAGGCAGCCTCTCTCATCACACATCAAGGTTTATTTCTCATTCAGAAATTGATACAGGCAGCTCTCTGCAATTATAGGACACGATAACAAAATGATTGTGCTTAGGTATGATTCGAGCAGGAATCTCTTTTAGATTGAGTTCTGTGACCAGAGATGAGCTCAAGACATGCATTCCCACCCACTGAAAGTAGGAAGCCCAAGGGCTTCTTTATGTCTTTGGAATTGCATGCGACACAAAAGCAGTCTCCATGTAAAGTGGGACATCACTTGCCATCACCACCCCAGTCAGTTTTCTCAGGCTCAAATTTTTCTCACCAAAGTTTATGCACGCTTTAATTGTTTACTATTGCTATAGTCTTTCTATTGCTTCCTTTTTTATCTACTTCCTGTTATCTTCCTTCCAGACCTTTCTTCTCTCTAAGTGTCTCATGAAACACTTCCAAAGGTTGCCCCTCCCTTACTGTCACCAATCCATGTTATTCCATTCAGTGTTGTTTTTCTGTAGGTAAATCCCCTCAAAATACCTTAGGGCTGACTGTGAAGAACTCTTGGTCATATTAGGATGTTAGTAGATTACTGAGTGATTTTGATAATCCCATAACCTACTTGTCTGCATTTAGTCTAAATATCTCATTACAAACCCAGGAACGTATGGGCATGTGTGTCCTGAGCAGTTCACTGTGGCACGGAGTCATGCCACCCTTACGAAGGTGAAGTTGACTTGATAAATGCATTCCTAACAAGGCAGCTCCCTGCAGGGGAACGACCTCAGGCCCTGGGGACAGTATCATCCCCTGAGCATGACACTGCACCAGGGCTTGGTCCAGCGGTGCAGCCTCCTGCCCGAGACACCCCGCCTGATGCTTGCTTGGGGGTGACCGCCCAGCACCCATGATGCCCTCACACCAGGCAGGCTTCCCAAATTATCATTCAAATGCAGCGGTGCTCAGGCTTATAATTCACTCAGGCACTTCAGAAAACCTAATGTCCTCTTCTTTGCCCATCAATATTCACATTGTGATCCTTGTAAATGCTTTTGAAAACATTCAGTTCTCTTTTCTTCGTATTTGATGTCTTTAAGGACAGTAAGTTGTCCACTGACTTTAGGTACAAACTTCACTTCCTTCAAACACAAAAAATTACACCAATACAAAATAGAGGGGTCTCTCTTCTGCTCACCCAAATTGCCCCAAGAATGGAAGGCATGGAAGCATTTAAACTTCTCAATTTACTGGATGCCAATTTAATTTATGTTTTTCCTTAACATGGCAAAACCAAATATTTTTTGCCTTTTCTTCCCTCATGAAATATTAGCCGTGCTTCTCTGACCTTTTACTAAAAGGGATAAATAATAATAATAATTTAAAAAGAGCAAAACAGCAGACACTTTACATGGAAGATTTGAACACAAACTGCTGAAGTCTAGTGAAATTATAAACCATCAAAAAGAACATTAGCAGCTTAAAACATAAATTAGATTTTGCCAGATCCAGCGTCATGGCCCCAAATGAGACCATGACAGCTAAATAAGCCTCTGGGAGCTAAACAGAAATATAGCTCTTGGAGGTCACAAGCCTGGTGAAGGCAAGTCTTAAATGCAAAAGATCCCTCTTACTCCAAGGAAAGATTGGGAACTACATTAAAAAACAGAGTTCCCTTAGCTGTGAAAATAATGTGGAATGAGAGAAAAAAAAACCAAACATGTGAGGAATGTAGCAGTTTTGACATAAACCAGGGATTAAAACACTGGAGGTGAAATCCTGGCTGCTGTCAGGTTGGATATTGACTTCAGTGACTTGAGGCTTCATCCTGCATCTGCACCACAAGGTAGGGAAAAAAGCATCTGCTCGATTCCTCGAACTGTTCTCTTTCAAGCTGTGTTTTGTTTGCTTCTGCTTTGATCTTTGCATCAATTGCATGTTCAATGGAAGCTGCTTCTCTTTTGTTTCATTTTATAATCAGCGGTACCCAGTCGCTGCGGGGCTCGGCGGAGAGGCAGAGAAAGAGGCTGGCAGCTGGGTGCCCACATCTTCTGGGCTCTGCGGAGAGCTCAGAAAAGCTTTTGAGGCTGCTGTAGCCATGTGGAGTAAAGATAAATGTTAGGCAACTCTTATCGTAGAGAAAGAGGCTTGAGGAGATTATGGAGAACAAACAACATTACACAGCACTACTTCAAAAAATACAAACCGAACGTGCGGCTCCCAGTGCAGTGCCCGTCCAAGAAAGCCTCTTTTGTTGCGTGGTGAGCAGACAGCATGGGAGCTGTGCTATCACCTCGTACCACCTTGCACGGAAGAAATACGAGGCTGTGAGTCCCAGCTACCCTTACACTGAGTCGCGGGGTACCTGGGGGGCTCCCCAGGAAGGAGGGCACTACAACCAGAAGGTGCTTAGAGCCACAGCCAGCTCTTCCCAGGGCTGGCGACATGCAAGAGGTGGGCAGCACCTATAGCCAGGCAGTGCTGGAGGGCTGCACCCCCTCGGCCCCCACCAGAAGGCTGGGTGAGGTGCTGGTGCCCACCCACAGGTGGACAGTGTTGTTTGAAGGTAGGCGTCAGGAAGGGGATCAGGAGGAGTGAACCATGTGCCCTGCATTTGGAAGAGCAGGAGCGAGCATAAGCTGAAAAAGGGTAGGTCAAGCCTTTACATCAGGAAAAGCCTGTAGACAACAATGGTGACTGGTGCAATGACAGGACAGCAATTGCAGCCCTGTTGCTAGAGACCATTCAAAAGTGGCACGGGGACACTTTCGTATGGTCTTAAGGTGATGGGCGAGATGGCTCAGGAAGGATTTGCGCCTACGTGAGCGGTGGCCTAGGTCAGCTCTGGCCTCTGAAAGTCACGGAGAGCTTGCTATGCTCTTCTGCAGATCCCAGTCCTACCTCAGTAACCTTTATTAATAACACTGGCTAAAATGTCCCTATCCCTATTTAGTCTTTACATGATAATGAGCCTAAATAGGCAATCTGGTATTTACCCAAAGCTCCCACTGATTTCAGTGGCAGCTGGGATTGCTCAGCAGCTCTGAAAATCAGGCTACTTATATTTAGCTATTTAAATATGGAGTTAGGAACCTAATTTTAGATGCTTAAATTTGAAAATTTTGGCCCTAATATTCTATATCTTTTTCCACCACTTTCAGCAAAATTTTGAGGAAAATAAGAATATTATGAATAAATGGTGAGATTATGTGTTTATTCTCAATAGATTGTATTCAAATATCTCTTTGCTGACTTAAAATAGCTGTAACTTCCAAACCAGTGCAGTAAACTTAGCTTTAATCATGTACAACTTGTTATATTATGAAAAAAAAATCCAGCATGCAAAGGTTTTTATTTCACCAGGTTTAATTTAAGAAAGTTTTATTTTATTGTCTGGAGAATAGAAGTTTGACCAGGACTCCAGGCAGCGGAAGCATATCCATTAGCTTTCAAAAAGGAAATGTATCACTATCATTTTTTTCCAGAAGATACCAATCGTACTGTGATGAATGTGATTTATCTTATTATCCTTTTATATTTTCCTCTGATAATTTAATTTTATTATACTACGGAGAATATTTTTGATACAATAATTCATCTGAATTGTGGAGGCCCACTTCTTCACCCCTGCAGCTTCACAAACATTTCATATAAAGACCCTGAAAGAGGGATACCCTTCATTGAATGAATCATCTGTGCTGCAGCACAATTTTCACTTGATTCTCCTGTACTTCACAAACAGAGGATAAAAATCCATGCTTTTTATTTATCTTTTTCTTAATAAATTAATACAAAGTATGACGACTTCCTAAAAAGTGGTCTCAGTGAAGAAACACCTTATTTATTTGGCTGGAACACCCCACCTGACCAAACAGACACATGACTCCCTCAAAAACCTCTGAGCTGTTGTGGTTTTTGGGAGGGACCTGTCACAGTGCAAAAACACTTTCCCAACTCTCCGTACTTTGCTGGAGGTTCCCACTGCGGCAGCTGATGGGATTGTATACATGGACCCTATCTGTTGGACTCACAGCCTGAGTGACTGTGCCTGGACACCATTTGCTTTACTGATGATGTGCATGGGCCACTTTTGCTTTAGTTACTGTGTACGTGGACCCTGTCTGCTTTAGTGAGAAGTCAGGCAGCTCAGCTTAAGCTTATCGTCACCAGCAGTGAGACCCAGGCTGCCCAACGGCCCAAGGGGAGAGGGGTGCCCATTGCTATTCTCTCTGCTCTGCCCTCCTGGGGGCAGCTGGGCTGGGTAACCTCCAACAGAAGGTGGTAACAAGCAGCTCCCAGGCAGTAAGGTTTTTAACCACCACAGCTGCTTGGTAAGTAAGCATACTGTACTTATGCCTTTAATAAAAGAACAACCGCCACCCAAAGAGCAATCAGAAGCCTTATACCTTTTTCCTTTGGTCTTTCCTCTTCTTTCAAATTTGCTATTCCCTCTACAGGGAGTATTGTTTCTTTTTTCTTTTTATTTTCTCTTTCTCCTTTTTCTCCCATATAGCTGATCAGTCAGCAATTCTTTCCTTCTAGATCCTCCAACTTCTTCCTCTCTTTCAAATAGATTTCCTTTTCTTCATATAAGACTGGTCTCCATTTCATCATCCCTCTTATTCATCTAAGTCTAAGATTACTGTAGGGCTTCCTTATGCAATGAGCATGAAAGCTACCCTCCCTGCCTGACTTTCTTTAAAAGTCATAAATTTGCAGGCAGAGGCTACCCTGGCTGTAAACCCCTGGGTATCTTTGTAAACTGAATGCTGATCAGAGCCTTTCGTGGAGCCCTGGATATATGCTCGGTCACGCAGTAGCACTAGTGCAAGTGGTGCACATATCCAGAAGGGGAGAGTGGCATATGGCCAGGGATGAGCTGGGAATTGAGGGAGGGAGGGAGGGAGGGAGGTGGTCTGTATGTTAAGAGCCTTGGTTGCCTGTTTGAAGAAGCAGGATAGCCCAAAGGCTGTCTTGTGAGATGGAAGGGAAGAAAAGCATAGATGGGATGAATCAGGCAAAGACACATTTCAGCTATGTATGGATCTTTGCCCAAACTAAACAGAGGTCGAGGATCCTCAGTAGTTCCCCAGTTACTCCTGTTACCAGGTTCAAATTTCCAAGGTCACATTTTAAAGAAATAATTAATATATTTTCTGTGGCGGGGCAGTCAGAGAGGAATTTACCTTTTAACTTAAACTAAAGTTAATTCCTCCACATGGAGGTTTTTTGGGAAAGCTGAGCTTTTTGCTAGCAGCTCTATGATTTTTGACATACAAAATACTTTTTATTGTGTTTTTCTAACGGCCTCTCTCTTTCACTGCCTTTCTCATGTTTTCTGCCTTGGAATTGTTTGGGATCTCTGACACTAATTTGTTATACAAAGAGAGAGAGCTCTGACCTCTTGGCTTAGCATATTTAAGAGATAATCTCCATACAAATTTGGCACAGGAAGTAAAGTTATACAAAACCAGTTTATGCTGAAATCGAACAGGAAGAGGTACAGATAGCATGCTCATATTTTGCACTGAGAACATACAGAACAATTAGGAAAGGGCATGCAACTGTTTCCCAAACACTGAATATGGGATTACCAACAGCAGAAAACAGATCCCAGTATGAGTATTTCTTCTGTGATTCCTTTTCTCATGGAAAGATTTTTTTTTATTTTTGATGACTGTTGTTTTTTGTTTAAATATATATTTAGTGAATACATATGATCATGCAGTTCTTAATAAAAAAAAGAAGAATTCATGTGTATTTGCTCTACTTTGATGGGTGTATACGCTATTTTTTATGGGAACTAGACACAGTACGAGACAGTTTGCACTGTTGGTCTGTATGATCACAATACTGTTGAAGTGGGAATATGACAGGACAAGACTTCTGCCTGCCCTCAGGAATGAAATTGATTGGTAGCAGACCAGCAGATTCCTTATACTGGAGCTATAGGATTCCTCAAAGGCCTTGGTTTTTCCTTTTCTATTTAGAGATAGTCAAAAGTCATCAACTTAGCTGCTCCCTACAGTGTTTTCTGCCTTCTCCAAGCTGCCAGACAGCAATAAACTGCCAGTAGGGTAAGTGACGAGGGCATTCATTTCCTCAAACTTAGGCCTAGATTATAAACTCAGCCGACAAGTTCCCCAGATGTGCTGATTACAGTCACAAAGCTTCAGTCGTTTTCGACTCACAAAGTGCTGCAAGTGCAGCAAGCGCTGCTCTGCCGCTCTTCCAGCTCTGCATCCCCGGTCAAAGTTTTATTCCTACCCATCTCCGACATAAAGATGAACAAAGAGGAGGCAACAAAACAGCTCCATTTGGTGTTGCTATGCCAGGCATGTGTGTGAAGCTGTAGTCTCATTTCTCCAGCGTTGTCTGTAGGGGTACTCGGTAAACGATGCCGGATTTGGGGAGCTGGTGGTTAACTCAAGCACAGCCTCTGGTCTCTCTCAGTTCAAGTCTAATTAGGTCCTGAAAGAGCAAACGTGAGGATAATAATAACCTGGTATGGTATGTGAAAGTGCAGAAGCATCTTAGTAGAAAAAAACCTCACTAGGTATATAGAGAGATATGTGTGTGCAGAGATGACCAAAATTTATTTGCGGATAGGATCGCCAGAAAAGTTTAGCTTAAGCTCTGTTTAAACAACCTGTAAACCTGCCCGTTTGCAGAGAAGGCTCTTAAAATGAGAGAGCAGAAATGTTAACTTCAACCACCAAACCTCCAAAACTAATTTTCTCGATGACAAATCACTTTAGACCATTCCTCCCTTTATCACCCAGCGAGCAACACACAGAAAAATTCAGACTGCAGCCCTTGATGCCGGAGCAGCAGAAAGGCTGGGTAGTATCCTGCCTTCCTTTGCTGCCTACCCAGCAGAGCTTCCGACAACTGCCTTAAAATGTTTCAGAGGCGTTTTGGCACAGGCCGTGTTTTTGTGGGAGAAGATGAGAGCGGGGCTGGGGCAGCACCGTCCTTTCAAAGATTTCTAGCCAGCAGCAAACTTTCATCCCGTCAGCTGTTCCTCCTTGGAACGAAAAGGGGATGGTTTGCTGACAAGCCAAATGACGGCTGCGGTGGCTGCTGCCTGAAGCCCTTACAATGGGATTGATTGTGTGTGGTGAAAAGGGTTTGAATGTGAGCAGATAGGAGCAAAGACGCAGAAGAATGCTAGTTTTAGGCTTTCTGCTGTTGAAACAGCAGCTAGTGAGGAGCAGCTGTGGTTATCTAAAAACACTCGTGCATGGAAGAACAATTTTTCTTCCAAAATCTGAAAGAAAGTCTAATGATGAATCATAGGCTGGGCTATAAATAAAACATGACTATGGATTTGCAGACCCAGAAACATTCTCATTAGAGAATGTTGTTTTTAGGGCCAAATTGCCTCATTTTTTATTTTTTTGATCTATCAGAATGATTTTGGAATAATTGCTTCCATGATGTCAAATCCTTTGTAATGCGCAGTGCAGTTTGTTGCATGACATGTGACAAGCATTAAGGTTAAGCAAATGAGCCTGGCTAAATATCTGCTAATCAGCGTGACTCACCAGCCTGATATACATTCACAAGTTTACATCCTCTTTCTATAGATAATAAATGAGGGAAGGGAAGAACTGCCAGTCCTCAGCCTTCCTTGTGCTGAAGAGCTGAACGGTTTCCCGAGCCTCCTCTTCCAGACTGAAAGGTGAAAGATGCTTTCTCTGTCTGGTGAGCAATAAACATTAGGGAAAAAGTTAGCAATACACTAACGACTACTAGTAATAATTATCAGTAGCTACAGTTAGCGACAGCACGTATTCTTGCTACAGAACACAAAATTATCCCCAAACCCCTCTGAAATATTTGTGAAGAATTATAAAAATTGGGATGGCTGGAACCTGTGGGATTTGGTACCTAGATGGTAAATGACTGAAATCTCGTTCACTGCATGCATGCTAGTCTTGTATGGGACTCAGAAACACGGGACTCAGAAACAGTTTAATAATGTTTTGAAGACAGGCCTTGATTATTGTGTTGCACCATAATTTGCATAGACATCTTATTGCCCTCAAGACGCCACTGAATTCTGCAAGACAGCACGTAAGTACGGCTATCTGTGTATTCAGGTCTTAATGCAGCACAAGATGGTTGCAAATAACGAGAAATCTGTTTAGACACTGCGTTTCATTTGAAAGTACAAATTTAAGCTTGAAAATGAAGTTCAGTTGGTTCTCAACTTGTTTGGTATTCCAGTCTTACTTTAACTGCTTCAATCAGTTTTGGCATGTAGCAGTAAAAGCACAACATTTTATCAAATCATCAGCCTTTCCTATGTTTTTGCAGGTAAGCACAAATTGTTTTTTTCCTGAGAAGTCCTTTAATGTCATACTCAACCTTTCATCTTTTCCCAGTTCCAAAGATGACATTGTCTTATAATCAGTAAGGGATTGTTAAACAGAATGGAAAATGTGAATTTCCACAGAAGTATTAATATATAAGCTATTTATATTTAGTTGTCCATTCCACCAAATGTGCAGATACGCATGTTTATTTAGCCAAGAAATATTTAAACTGGGCTCTTCTTATTACTACATTTTCTTTGTTTCTGTTGCATTTAAAAACTGTGAAATGTTTTTCAACATTTCACATGTCAACAAGAACATGAGATTGACTGAACTTGTCATCAGCCTCTTGCAATTAAACTTCCATTAAAATGAAGATATTTCATATTGATACATCCACTTTCTTCGTTTTCAAACATCATAGCCTCAAGTACACTTTGATTCAAGGGTATGGATATTTTCTGGTTTGAAATTAATGGCGTAACTGTCTTTTGAGTTTTCTTCATAGGTAAAACTGGCTTCTTCCCAGTTCTGCCGTACTGTAAAACTGCTGGCCAGCCTTCCTCCTGCTCAGACAGTGTAATCCCTGTGCCACGGCAGGTAATACATTCTCAGCTACAACCTTTCCTTTATGCCTGGAATATCTCCATTGAGAAGGGCTTGCAGCTCAGGAGCAGTAACCAGTGCATGAGCGGAATGCTTAAGCTCCTCTGAGGGATGAAAAGGCGAGGGATGTGCTTATTCTGATTCAGAAATATTCTGTACCTGGATGGTCTTCCAACTGTATTAGAGAAATTTCATGTCCTCAACAGCCTTCCCCCACACTGACATGGACTTTTTGGTACTGCAGAACTCTGTTGTCCTTCAGCACTAAAACAGGACGGAGAGGAAAATGAACAGGCCTCTTCAGTGACAGTGTTATTGCTGGGTAGTTGGGCAGCTGCAGTAATTGCAATTTTCTCTTAGTCAGCTCTTAAATTTGGCTGGTTTTGAAAGCTGCTTTACTGGGAACTGGATGTCTCTTTTTTCCTCTTCTTCTTTTCTATTTATTCAAACCCTCACTCGGAGAGTTTCCTAACTCCCTGATAAGTTCATGTTTCTTCATCTCTCTTCCTCTCTTTCTGATTATTTGCACCTACTACCAGAAGCTGATGGCATAAAGCCACTTATATTGTCATCTGAAGCATAAGTGAGATATATAGCATACACTCACTGAGTCAAAAAATACGAGTTTTGCTCCACTGGGATCCTATACAGCGTTCAGATTCAGTCTACTAGCTTGCCATATGGATAAGCCCTGCTTAAAGAGATGCCATCTGTCTAGCTGTACGCAGACATGTGTTCATACTTTCTATTTTAAGCGTTTTCTCCCAATTTTTAATGTTTCTTTTTCAGCATTGGATGGGTCACCTGATCAGTTATAGTAGGTTTTATGAATTAGTCAGACACCGCATGTGTTTTGCCAACAATCCTGCTGCACACCGATGGCAGAAACCCTTCTCTGAAGGCGCAGCCAACTATCACCCCTCCATCTCCTAACCACCCGGCAGCTGCCGGGTACCCGGCCCCAGGGTATCGGAGCAGAGCGGAGGGAGAGGCGGCTGCTGCATTTGGCAATGCTGGGAGGGCTGCAGGACCTCTCCATGCTGTGCTCCTGGGTTATCCCTGGGAGGTAGGTCCCCACCATCATGCACTGCCTGCTGGCACCCACGCACCTCGGACACTGGGACTCCACAGGGCCAGGACAGGGACAGGCTCTCCTGACTTAGCTGAGTCAGGAGTCAGCTCTCACTTAGGTGAGTCAGGAGAAGACCAGATTGGTGGTCGAGGTTCAGAATTCATGTTGCATGAGCCAAAGATAGTGTTTTATAGGTGGAAAGGAGGCAGCCTCTGTCTCCTACAGTTGTAAGAATTAGTTCATTTTAAGAAATAAGTGTATTAAATTATTCCCCATTTTTTACAAAATATATTAGAGGGGGTTTTTTTGGTAGGTAGTAAATTACTTTCAAATTACTGAAATGAATAAAGTGACCTTGAGTGATCCAGAGCGTGGATTAGTTCAGAGTCCTGAAGACACAAGGCAAACCCCTCGGTACTGAGTTTTCCCTTGAACTAAATCCTGGGTGCAGTCGCCTCTATTGTGAAACTCCCAATGATTTCAAAAGGAGGCAGCATTTTACCTGCTATTTCATCAAAACTCACCAGACGAAATACTGGCCTTTTGCCATTGTAAAACTATCATTTAACTCAGTTTCCACATGTCCCATGACAGGATTTCTATTAAACTACAGGCTGAGCAGGACTTCTTAACAGGGTTTAGGAACAAGCCTTTCACACTTTTTCATGTTGTTATTTTTAGAGAATAGACTGTGAGCCGGGACATTTCATTTTCTCAGTCAGTCTTGGAGGAGGCAGTCAATGGAAGAATTGATGATCATGACACAAATTCAAAGATAATTAAACGGTAAAGGACAGCGTTTGGCTTGATAGACAAGTTTCACTGCCATCAGCAGAAAGACGAAAGGCAGGGTATCTATTGTAAAGAGCAAAAGCTAGGTTGGAGGGGCACAGATAGCAGCACTGCAAAGATCTCCAGGAACAAACACATACACTGAGCAAGAGTGGCAACTTGTTCAAAAAATTCCAGTCAGATTTCTTCAGTGAGAAAATGAAAATAAAAACACATGCATACTTGTCTCTTAATAGTTACACAGCCAAACCTAAAAATTTGGAAGTTGTCTGAAAACATCCATATTGCACTGAATTTTAAGTGGCTCAATTCTGAATATGTTCAGATACTCTGGAGTACAGCAACGCTGCCAGAATAATGTGGGTAAATAACAGGATATCGGTTGTCTTTTGGGGATGCACGTGGGTTTGGTGATGGAGTAGCTGAGATCTTTAGGAACTTACATGGAATGGAAACAAATTATCCACAGGAAGGTTTAAATGTCAAAATGCGCTTAAGATCTTTTGAGTAAAAAGATGACTTCCTGACCCACCTAAACAGAGTGAAACCTTTAGGTGACCTATCAGCTTGAATATTACTAGAAGAAGAAAGTCAGCAAACTGTTCTTTATTTTGAATTTCAGATGGGGTTTTTTTGCCCCAAATGTTTGAATTTTACAACCGTCAGTCTATAAATTTAAAATATTTTAAGGAATCAAACAATTTCTTAAAAAATCTAGGTTTTGGCCTTAATTTAGGGGGAAAAAGTAAAAAATTGTGTACAAGTGCATATATTGACTTTGTTTCCATCCCTTAGAATTATTGTGCTTGCAGTATCTTGTTAAATCTTTCAGAAGCAGATAAACTAGAGATGTAGCACTTTGGCGTTCAGATGTTTTGAGAAACACATCTCATCACCTTTATACAAAAAATTCCAAGAGAGATCATTGATGTTAATAAAAAGCATAGAGACTTTGTGATTAATTCTGATGTGCAATATGGTATCAAAATATTACCACCAAATAAGACTATTGTGTCATATTTCTGAGAGTAAAAAGTAGCAAGACACTGACAAATGTTATGCACAGCTCCATAAATTAAAACATGATAATTTTGCCTTGCTAGAATAATGATGATGATGAGTGGAATTAAGTGCATGATTAAGAATCGATTTCCTTACACTTGAGAAGTCTCAGGCAGGCACTTGAGCTTCCACCCAGTGGCAACTGCTCCTGAAGTCATTTACGGTGTGGAGAAACCGGCCTGTGCACAAACTGGGCGACCACATGCCCTGTTGCACCTCAACCTGCCACGGACAGACAGACAGGTTCCCCCTAGCCGATCGAGAGAAAGTGCTACTAGATCCTAGAGGATTCTGAATTCTGAATTCAGGGATAGATCTGGCATTCTTATGATTTACTAGGCTTGAATTTTGTACAGCACACTTGGGGCACAGTCGTCTTATCTGCGCATCTTCACCTCGATGCAGTTATACCGTGTAGAAACCTGCCTCATGATTATGCATCTGAAATATTTCAAAGAAATGAACACATTCCTAAAATGTTCCACAGTGTGAAATCTTGCAGGTTGCAAAAAGACAGTTCCCCAAACCACAGGGAGTTCGTAGAGAAGAGAGGAATATATTTCAGTCTTAACCCCTGCTCCTGGATTTCCTGCTCTTTTGATATGCACCCACCTGTTGCCATGGTTTCCAGTGCCAGTTTCATTTTTGTCTTGTATTTGTCTTTTTCAGATATATCTTTTGTCTAACGGGGTTCTGGCTCCTTTTTCTGAGCAGAGCTGTGGGGTCCAGTCTCTTGGAATCCTCCCCAGCCACACTTGGCCAACTAAATTTGGCCCTAACAAGCCTTCTGCGCACCATGGTGGCTATATTTTTAGCACTGTTGTTGATGCTGAAATACATTGCTGAAATGGCAAATTTCACATCAGGACAGCTCTGTCTGAAGCAGAATGTAAAATTCATTGGCCCCTGCCAAAAAATGCGCACCTTGCTTGGGCCCTCCATGCTACTTCATTCCTTTGTCACAGAATCCATGAAAAACAGCATAGAGCAAAATGACTTCTTTCTCCTGAATTACTTCATCCTATTATCACTGATTAAAAGCTTACAGTGAGTCAAACCATCCTTTTTGCCTTAAGAATTTTCCGCGTTAACTTCAAAGAGAATTAAGCAAGATGAATGTCAAGATTTATTGGCAAAAAGATCTCAGCCTATGAATTCTCACTGAAAGGATCGTAAATCTTCCTGCTTACCAGGAAGATGTCAGATTCCCTATAGTTACAAACACTCACTGTAAGCAAGGTCAAAATCTAGCTGACTCCCTTTTCCAGTTCCTTTTTTGAAACATCATTATAAATTAGAAATTGGATTATAAGTCTCATAAATATGTTATTTACCTGCTGACAGGTAGCCTAGTCAGGGTTTGCTATATTGCATTAGGATATTACTAATTCAGGAATTAGTGCTACAGATATCTCACAGGCTGGAAACTCATAACATCATCAAGTAGTCTCCAGACAGAATTTTTCTCCTATTTTAAAAATATATGAGAGAAAGATTAAAAATGAACTATATGGAAGAAATAAAAGTCTTGTAAAAAACTTAAACTGCTGTTGGTCCAGGTAAGGTGTGTTTCCACGTTTCCTGTTCAGGACACAGAATTCTAATGCCCATCCAGGCCAGGTTTGTTTGCAACTTCAAATGGGCTGGTTTACATAAGCTAGGGGGTGAAATAACTACGAATAGACCAGGATTGTTAAAAAGAAGAGGGGAAAAGAAAAGTAGAAAAAAAGGTGGTGGGGGAGTCAGGATTTGCTGAGAAGACTACATCTTGTCAAGTTTCAATAAAAAGCAGGATTTAATAAAACAAGAGTTTGACATCAAACTTTCAGAAATGCCAATGCTGAAGAAGCACAACAAGTTAGTCAAAGCAAGATGCAGGTGGGTACAGGTAATAATCCAAGAAACATCAATAAATCTGATCTCATCTTTAACACAACCTGATCTTACTTTTAAGAGAAGGAACAAATTTCTAAGAGATAATTCAACAATTGTACCTGTCTGATATGTTCATACTCAAAAAAATCCTGATTTTGTGCATACATAATGATCTGCTGTGCAGCCAAAATTACTCATTTACATGCAAAGATTGCTAAGCTCTAGGGGCGTGCCCAAAACTTTCTCTGAATTCATCACTGGAGTCAGTGAGGAGGGCTGTAGTCTTCTGAGCAAACAGACGTGTGAATAGGCCAAAGCAACACAGAATAAAAAAGAGAAAAAAAATGTCACACCATGTTCTGAATGCCTGTCAAAAACAGGCATTCTTCCAGGGCATGTTAACTTATCTGGTAGAGTGGATATTTTTGATTGACAGGACTGAAATAAAAAGGCTGAAGTGTTGTTGATACTTTTTGCAGTAAAACAGCTGTATTAAATTACGTGTTTCCCTTTTTTTTGTCAACAAGTTGGCAGGGCGTATGCAATGTGTCAGCTCTGTAATGACAGCACCACTTTACACCGCAGTTGGAAGAGCCTAGTATGAATGCTTGTTTTTGTGAATAGGTATCTCTAACAAACGAAAATATAACCAGTCGTGAAGAGAATTGATGGGTAACATGTGTCAAAATGATACTTCAGCCTTGTAATATTCAATTTCTGGCTCTGTCCAGATATTAATTGGCAAGGAGGCATACCCACAGTGAGTCATAAACTCCTGCACTTCAAGTAACAGAAATCCCGTTCTTGCAATGTTTTCAAGCAGGCGCTCTGTTCCCTGCCGCCGGGGTAGTTAATGATGGAAACAGCACACGCACCATATGCCTGCTGAGACACTTCAGAACAGCTCTGTTGGTCCTGGCCCAAAACGAGGAGTGAAAAGCCATGGCAGAAATGTAAAAGTGCCACCAAAAAGCTTGTTTTAAAAGAGGCCTGACTTCAGTTTGATTTACCTTTGAAGCAAGTTACTGAGCTGGGTCTTACGCACTCATCTTGTATATCCTGTTCAGGTGGTTTTGTCCATTTTACTCTACCCTAACGCCTACAGAACTGCTTTCTGCTCCCAGGAGCACCTAGCTACACCTATACCTAACCGAATGAATCCGAGGCTTTGAAAATCATGTTCTCAGATACCACTTGCAAGACCCCATGGTTAAGCTGCAGTCCCACACACGAAATGCATCCTTCGCACCTCATGGCTGTCAATGAACATTCTCTGCAAGACGTTGCTGTTCTCAGAACCATGTACTAGGGTTAAAACTTAAAAGAAAGGCCGAGGGAGGGGTTTTGCTCATTCCCAGTGGGAAAAGGATGAGGGAGCTCACAAGCGATGCAGCCCTGCGGGTATGGTGAATGCAGTCCTGGTAGAAAGCGGAATAGGGACAGCTGAATAGTGAGCACGGAGGATGAACGCTGCTTTTGCCATGTAACCATAGTGACTACTGAGGAGGTGACTGCTGTGACAGCAACTCAGAAGGCTATTGCATCTGTTTCTGAACAGAAAACCTGCTCCACCATCAATGACAAAGAGGAGTTAAAGAAAAGGATAGCCTGAGATAAATGGTCTGCCAGTCAGAATATTTTAGTCAGAATTTTTTCCCGGGTAAGTAGTATTCACACCCACAATGAAATGTTTTTAGTATGTGTCAGTATTGACAGCCTTTCATTTAGGAAAAAAAAATTCTGTGATATAGAAAAGCCCAGTTTCAACATTTTAGAAAAACAACATTGAAAATCTGTTTTAAAGTAAAAATTAATGTAACAATACTTTCATGAAAAGGTGAAATTTGAAATGAAATGTTTTGTTTCCCCAAATCAAAACTAAACAATCCAGCTAATTTAATACAGTTTTTGGAATGATTGTTGCTCTTCTCCTACTTCAGAGCAAGTGAAACATTCAGAAAATTAGAATTTCGAATGGAAAATACATTCCCAGTTCAATTATTCAGTTTACAATGCAAAGCTGACAGCCACTTGGGTTTGTGCATACATTAGCATAGGTTTGCACATATTCCACATGTATATCTGGAAATATTTTGATATTGCTAAAGCCATTTCATCTTCTGATAGACTATTCTAATCTTCCCTCCTGAATAATCTGGGAAAATGAAATATTAAGTCATTATCTGAATTTCCTCATTAACTGTATCTCCCATGTGTTAGATAACACATACGGAATTTTGTGATACTTTCCAAAGCAACAGTGTACACCCAGGATCTCTTTTTTTCCTAGAAAAGGCACATGAAGTTAATTTATAATAATAGAGGGCAAATGTGCCTATGGCAGGTTAGCCAAACACCCACCCAGCTGCTTGCTCACTCCATCCTCTTAGTGAAATGGGGGAGAAAATAGTCATACTTTTCCTGTGCTCCAAGAAAAGCTCCCTCTGTGGGCTGCAGGGGATATCTGCTGCGGTACCTGGAGCACCTTCTCCTTCTGCTCCTATGACCTTGGTGTTCCCTCTGCTTTTTCTCACTGTTTTTATTCTCTCCTCCACTCTCTGTGGCATTCTGCCCTTTCTTAAATGTTTTTTCCAAGAGGCACCACCAACTTGGCCAATAGGCTCAGCCACGTCCTGCCAGCGGGTCGGTTGGAGCCAGCTGGAACTGTTTGTGTCTGGCACAGGGTAGCCCATGGACTCTTCTCACTGAGGCCACCCCTGCAGCCCCCCTGGTGCCAACACTTTGACACCTTCACTGAATACAGTGCCTCATTTCAATCTGAGCTGTTATATTGGTGAGATTCAGCTCACCTAACTGTCACCATTTAGAATTTTGTCTAAGATGTTTTTCTCTATGATGAGGATAACATCTTCAGAGGATTATCCACCCTATCTTTCCAAAGTGTTTCAGGATGATACAGCTCATCCTTTGGAGTTTCCTGTTTCTTGAGATTAAGAAACCACAGAGGTCGCACCTTTTTTCAGTATTGGTTCAGAAGAATCCCCTCCCTCATCACAGCTGGTTGTCCAGGCTCTCCCTCTCACCAGGAGAGAACATATGAAGAGCAGTTCTGGCCTCCAAATGTGGGAATTGCCTAATTTCAGCTGGGGAATTATCTCATTTTTACCCATCAAAAGCTCAGACACATAATGGAAGCTTGTCATCTGATGTCCTCTACTGTTGGTGAAGAAGAGTCAGGCACCTTGAAGGGCAATTCAACCTACCCACCTTAAACCCTTTAGATGGAAGGCATCACCCTCCTGAAGTATGAACTCTTTCCTTTGTCTGTAGAGGAGATCTTGGTGACTGACGTGGCTAAACACCTCTTCTTCAGATATCTCATCCTTAACCTTCAAGACCATACGCTGAAATTAATGCACGGCTCTTTCTATATCAGTCTTTATAGTTGCACCCGAATGTTGTTATTTATGGAAGAGTCTGACAGGCAAAGAAGAAAAGTATTTAATAGAAAAAAATTAGGAAAGGAAAGCCAGATAAATAGCCTGTAGTCTGCAGGCTATAGACTCGCAGCAAGCCATCCTGCCCTCTTTCAAGTCCCTGTCACCAGCCAAGAAATATAGATGCGAGCAGCCACTCTTCTCCTTCAGACCTGAGGTTTTGTGCTGAATGCAAAACCTCAGCCTGGAGGACCTGAATAATTTACAAATTGTAGCTCTGTGTTACCTTAATCACTAGTCCTTATATGTAACAGTTAAATTTATTTGGCAGCCTAGAATTTAGATATTCTATCATTCTCTTGCAGTCAGTTGAATATGTTTGACTGATGCTGGAATGACACACAATCACTAAATAAAATTACCAACATTTATCAGTGACAACAAGAGCACCTGGAAGACCTTTGCAAGGGGTGCACTACTTAAAAAGATGTAAAATCTATGGCTGAGGCTTTCTCCCCCTATATACATATTCCACTGTCATATTTAATAACCTAGAGGGTTTTTTTTTGGGGGGGGGGAGCGTTAAATACTCCAAAGCTTCCTTGTCAGTGAACATTAAGGCCCTCTGTTGTGTTAGCCCAATACCAGATGACACAGCTTTCACAGTTTTAGAGCAAAAAGTGTTGAGTTACTCTGATTTCAATTACAGTTGATAACGACAAATGGCAATGTGCTTGTTTCCAAATGCTCCATTCTTTGTGAAGAGAGAAATTCACAAAGCCTGTCATCACAACTGCTGCTCAGTTAACTTTCACTCCTTTCTGTATTTCAAGGCAAGTTCATATGAACTGGTTTTCAAGGTGTTTACTTACAATGCATCTTGAAAATTTTATTATTTTTTAGTAAACTTCCTGATATTCCCGTCAGGTTTAGTACTCTATTTTGTAACTTCTGTCTCTTATAATTAGCAAGAGCTATAATTTTCACAAGACAAATTGTATTGCGTTTCTCTACACCTGTAAGATACCAGCAGTATTTTCTCTATTGTTCTATAAAAATCTCTCCCACTATACATCTGAGGTAATCAAATATATTTAAACTATAATAAGCTTTGCCCACTTAGTGGCCCCAGCTAATAATGTTTTGATGTTTCTCTTGTGCTGTTATCCTAATCAAACCCAAACAAGAATATTGATCAGACTATTTTAAACAACAAAAAGTGAAAACTACTTCAGCAGGTGTGTAACTTCTACAAGTTTGTGCAATTTATCTCCTGCAATTTATTCTCTGCACTCTCCTGTGGTTGTCACTGGCTGCCCCAAGTGGTGAAATCAGTGTTGCTTCATAGGTACCTGCTTTTGAAAAAAACCCCACAGGCTCTACCCTCTTTAAAAATATCTTCTATTCAGCAGCCAAAGAATGTGTCACTTCTCAAAATCTTGGCTTATGCATTTGTGTTTTCAGGTTATGTAAAATACTGTTCCTCACAGAGATTGCCCAGGGTGGTTCCTGTGCCTTGGTGCACCATACCTGCTGGTGACCAGCAGGACTGTACAAATCACAGGTGGAAAGTGACTGACTGCTTTTTTTCCATCTGATTCTGTGTCTACCGGTGACCCAGAGGATTGTACAAATGAAGGGTGGAAGCCTAGTGACTGCTTTTTTCCTTTTTTTTTTTTCCCCGATGGTGTTCCTTCTTGATTCACACCATGGTTTCAGTGAGATGCACAATCTCTTTTTATTTCTTATTACACAGCATTTCTGTAGGCTGATAAGCAGCTGCTGGGTATTTTCTATGCCAAAGAAGATCATAGCAGTGATGGGGAGAGTGTAATTCTTACAAAATAAATGAGACATTATGTAAATAGAACACTTTTAAAGCCTCCAGGCTGCAAGGTGCTATCCAAATAAGACAGTGTCGCCCACAGCCTCATGTGCTGCTTAAAAAAATCAGGGTTAAGTGTCAGTTTAGATGTGCATTTCAATTAGGGTTAATAGTTCCACAGTCTATGACTCATGCAAAAACATTCGTTTGGGGGCGAGGCAAGACACACGTGAATTTTGCCTCCACGAAAGATGTGTTGGGGGAGCATTTTGCACATGAGCCTGATGGTTGAACAAAATGACTTACAAATTCTCTGCATGTTTGAATAACTTACCCAAGCAGCTAAAAGCTATTTTTCAAAGAGTTCTTCCAAAATACAATTAAAATACAGTAGTAAAAACTCTAGCTCTTCTTAGAAGATGAGGCACAGGATCTACTATTTTTCCTTTGGACTTGCATGTTGTTGTGTGCTCTTTCTTAAACCCTTCAGGTTTCCTGAGAACAGAAAAAAACTGTCCTCACTGAATGGCTTTCTCGTTCTAACGTAAGGATTTCATTTTGAGACATGTAAACCCTCTGATTACTATAGTTCAATAGTAAGTGATCAGGGAGGCAGAACTGCCCAAGAACGGGGCACCAGGGTGGGCAGCAGTGTTTGCCTCCCTTTGAAAAGGCTTTTCTAGTACAGGGATTAAAGGTGCTGTGTAAGAATTCAGAGACATATCCTGGAAACCCAAGTCGAGTGGTTAAATACAGTTAAATATGTGGGTCTTGCTACCGTTTGTTAGGTGCCAACCACACACACTGTTTTAGATGTTGAAAGCATACTGAAGAAATCCCATACTCTGAAGGACTGTTAAGAGGAGGTTCTGAGTGCTGGGTGTCAGGTGAGTAACAGCTGTAACAAAAGCCTTTATTTCCTTTCCTTTTCTGACTAATACAAACAGGTTGTCATGATGATGGATGACTTAAATATACCTAACATTTTACAAATAAATGTCCATGGTACCGATAACCTTCAAAGGGAGTTGATATTTCTATCATCTTCAAAGGAATCTGAAGCAAAATAGCATTCGTTTCTGTGAGTTACACTGAGTGTAACCTTGAGGTATAGTGAAAATGAAAGTCTTTGGGAAGTGAAAGAGCACAGGGGTTGTACTAAGGAAAGAGATTACAATTAAAGCAGTCATCAGCTAGAATCAAAAGCAAGATTGTGTTCAGCCTGATCTCAGGACTGCTACCCATCAAAGAAGAGACCAGGAGAAACCCTCACTCAGTAGAAGAAGTCTGCAACAATTAAGCAGCAGGCAAATGTTTTGTGATTGATGTTTTGATGGAAACTTTTTGGACAGAGACCTGAAAGGGGTCTCCATGTCACTCTGCCCTGCTGCCGCAGACAACGGCATGTCTTTGTTTCCAGGAGGGCATTCTCATTGAGAGCAGGCAGTAGTGGGGCTGTTCTCATTTTCCCCAGGAAGAATATAATCCAGCCAAGTCTTTTTGCTAAGAAAGTATTTGGATTTCTGCAAAATGTTCTTCTTTCCACCCAGCTGTAAAGCAGCTTTGCAGAGAAGTACCTGGGGGTCCTGGTGGACACCAAATTGAAGATGAGCCAGCAATGTGTCATTCCTGCAAAGATGGTTAATGGTGTCCCGGGCTTCATTAGGAGGAGGGGTGCCAGCAGATTGAGAGAGGTGATCCTTCCCCTCTACTCAGCACTTGCGAGGCCAAACCTGGAGTGCTGGGTCCAGTTCTAGGTTCCTCGGTACATGAGAGACATGGAGCTACCGGACAGAGTCCAACAAAGAGCCACAAAGATGACTAAGGGATCGGAGCACCTCTCCTGTGAGGAAAGGCTGAGAGAGTTGGGATTGTTTAGCCTAAAGAAGAGAAGTCTCAGAGGGGTCTTATCAACATATATGAATACCTGAAGGAAAGGTATACAGAAGGCAGAGACAGGCTTTTTCAGTTGTGCCCGGTGACACCAGAAGCAATGGGCACAAACTGAAACACAGGAGGTTCCCTCTGAACATCAGAAACCCTTTTTATTGTGAGGGTGACTGAGCACTGGCACAGGTTGCCCAGAGATTGTGGCATCTCCATCCTTGGAGATATTCAAAAGCCATCTGGAGACGGGCCTAGGCAACCAGGTCTCGGTGGCCCTGCTTGAGGAGGGGGTTTGACCAGATGCCCTCCAGAAGTCCCTTCCAAACTCAACTATTCTGTGATTCTATGAAAATGTAAGGTAAAAAGACTTCAAAACTCTGATTACTTCATTTTATAAAAGAGGAAAGTTGTTTTCCATCCAGCACTGGTAATTACATCTTGATTTTTACCTTCTGCACATAATCTCCACAGGACTTCAGCACAACGTATCTGCCTCCTCCCTCCACCTGCACACAACACCTTCTGCTGCAAAAAACGTAACACAACACTTAAACAACCCTGGAATGACAAAAAACTGACAACTAAATAGCTTCACCCAAAACCCGTCTACTTCATAATACTGCCACTGCAATTTTTGGGAGAATTAAAAATACCCTTTTCTGTAACATTTTATGCAAAACCAATAGAATTGTCTGACTGAAAAGCCTCAGATTTCCATGGAAAGACAGGAGGAGCTAAGGAAGGCAGGTGTGACCATCTGAAGGAGTCAATCATTTCGGTGAGGATATAAAATATGGAGAAGTTTTGAAACACAAAGGAGAAGCGGGGCCTCAGGTTGCGTTAGGGCAACATTTTTAGCGTATCAGTCTGGGCTCTGGCACACTGGCTCCCTGGTGTTGCTACCTCAGTCCAAGGTCTCAAAGAAAAAAAGCATACATAATTCTCCAGGTTGCTTGTAGAAACACAGATGCTTCAAAAGAAACTTTTAATCTGTTCTGATGTTCACTGCTCCTGGGAGAAGAATGCACTTCATTCAGAGTTAGAAAATATGGCTGGAACCACGCGGCTTGACTCTGCAGTTCTCCAGAACAATTACTATTGCAGCTTGTTAGACAGTGACCTTAATTTCCAGGAGAATGAACAACTGTGTAGAAGATTCAAGCAGAGCTGTATTGATCTGCCTTGCAAATTTGAATTTTCCTTCTCATCACTTCATTTACATTGCCAATTTCTGCTGGTGCCTTCATTCATTAATGCCCCATTACTGTCCTGTCCATCTTTAAGGAAAACTGACACTACAGATTGGATTTAATTCACTCAGTGAAGACAGGAAAAAAGTCATAAATCCTTTATAACAGGCTTCTTCCCGCACTTTTAACTCTATTATAGCACCGCAAATAATTAATACATGCATCAGCTGAGGGATTTTTTTTTTTTTATTGGATCTTAGCAAGAAACTTGCAATTCAAATAGATTCATGTGCATTTAGAAATGTACACAAATCACATACACAAATCTAACTACCTCTCCCTTGGCATTCCAGCTTGGGTTTGTAAACTGGCAGCAAATACCTGCTTCATATATTCCAGCAGTACTTGATTGCTTCCTTCCTTTCAGTAAAAGTGCTAAGCCTAAAGTTTTTAATAACATTAGCTTCATCTAGATATCACATTTTTTTACATTGCATTTTATCTACTTAAAACCACTTAAAATCAACCAACCAAAGACTTTTGGCAGTAGAATTTTAACAAGCAATACCAACTCCTTCCATGTCAAGTATTATTAAACTTACGTGTTATTTTATTTGGTTTTAAAAGCTTGGTTAGGTGGCAAGTTCATTTAACAACATTTCAAATCAAAGCACGTTATTTCAGTTAGAATTAATTACATTCAAGACAACATATATAACATTATGGAGGGAAAAAGCCCAGACACAGCAATTAAACGACATTTTTTCGTTAAATCAAAATAATTCCATTCCATTCTCTGTCAAAAGGAAAGATTTTCCCCGTTTACTCTAGGGTGCTTTCATCTGGTATAGTTAAAGAAACAAAGTGAGTTCATATCATTCTGTTACTACCTGGAGCAACGTAAAGCTTGATATAGTCTGCCTGTAAAGAGGGGATATAATTTTGTGCAAGGTTCTCTTTTCAGAAATGAAAGATATTTCTGACAATGTTGCAAAATATCAAAAGATACGTGCCCAATCTAATTTAATGATACGATTCCATATTGCCACTGGCCAGGTTGTTGAACAGCGATGCAAACTATGTCAGTGTTCTGGTTGCATTACCTTATTTTGCCATAAGAAATGCTTTCTTTTTTGAAGCATTTATCCTCAATGTAGTTAGTCTGACAACACTGGTAGCTACAGTAAGTATAACCTTCCACTGATTAAAGCACCTACTGTGTCTGAACCAACAGTATGGAATTTGGGAGACATTTCTTTGGTTAAAACCCTTTGGCCAAGAGAGCCGTGTGAACCGTTCTGGAGGTCCTCCAGCCAACACCATAGCCCCTCTCCCAGCACCAGACCAGACATGCATTTGTGAGCTAGCTGAACACAGATATCCCCCATTACATAGGCAGAGTATTCTTGCTTTGAATGAGGCAAACAAAACACAAATCAGAAAAAAAAAAAATCTAGAAATTGCCCCTTCGTTTTTACTGCTTATTTAAATGATCATGCACCCTGTGGGTCTATTTTCCTGCTCTGTGTATGGTTTGGGAAGTTCCAAGAATTTTTGTAGCCAGCTTCAAAACTCAAACCTGGGGCAAGAGACTGTCAACATTGCCCAGGATAAAAGTTTTGGGATCTCAAAATGTTCAGGATTCAAAAGCTGTTTAAAGATGCAGGTACTCAAACACCTCAAACAACAGGATGATATTTCAAGCCTGCTTACTACTTTCTCACATCAGCTGTACTGAATAGTCAGTCAATTCTCTGGTAATGGGACTTTTTTCTAGCAAGTCTAACCGTATTTGCAGGTAGCAGAAATCAGTAGCCTCCTGGAAGGAAGACAGCTAGCCCTGGGATTTGGTGGGAAGGTTTGATGACAACCTATTCTTACTATCCAGTTAATTAAGTGAATGAAGAAAGATCACTGTAGATTATCAAACTCCACAAATCTCGGTGCAGAGAATAGTCATGGAATAAATAAAATACATTTTTATATTTTATTTAAAATTCTTTCTGACTTGGGCATTGCCATTCTACCTGACATTAAAATCCGCTCTGCATAAACTCTTCCACGGAGGTCACATTTTAATTACAGCAATGCATTTGATACCCATAGAGGAAACCACATAATAGTGTTTTATTAGCGGACAAGCAACATTAAATTCCAGAGAAGAATCAATTCTGTATAAGAACTGTGCACAATGACAAAATATCAAAGGTCTGAGACATCTCATCATGCATATAGCAAAGTGGTCCTTATGCTGCACTGCAGCAAGTGACTTATTAATTAATGTACAGAAATGTTACATTTGCTACAGATCATCTTTATTATCCTTCAGTTTCTACAAATGATGTCCTACAGAGATTGCAGAATCAACCACTCCCATATCAGTATTATTAAGAATAATTATTGTTATTATTATTGATATTATATTGATAAAGAATTCTACACACTTTTCAGGTTATTTTGATTTTCTTTTAGAGGAACAGAAATCTCACAAGAGCTGACAATTGTGAAAAGCAGTAAAATAAAAGGGCATTTTCTCAATTTATTCCTTTTAATTTTGCTGTTAAAATAAAAATTTGAAATTGAGAACTCTTGAGCCATCAGGCATAAGCTTGCCACTTGTTCAGTAGTATTCAGGAGAAGCTTTCCTTTCAGTTTTGAAAACACAGGCTCTTACATATGAACACTAGATTTCAGTAGAAAGCCAATTCTTTCCTGACACTGTCTTACTTTTTTGCCTGCATAAACTTCGTTTCTCTTAATTATCTTAGTCTTTTAATTTTATTTATTTTGAAGCAATTTCCTTTCATTTTCAAGACCACTGTCCTCCACATGTGTCTCTGGGAAAAACCATCTACTCTCATCAAACTCCACAGGAACTTTACCGCACTTCCATATCATTTTGAGCATTTCTTTTTGTTTTATTCTCCCTGTTTTGTCTCACATTATTTCCTTTTCTCTCCCCACGGCTCATTTACTCTGTAGGTAAGTCTTCCTAACAGCTTGTCATTGCTTAGCAAATGCCATATTGGTGCACTTTACTTTTGACATTAGTGATTCTCTAGGTTTTGTTTCCCCCCTGCAGTTGTGGATAACTGTGAATCCATAAGGAGAGCTCTTTCTGATCCACTTTCTGAGATGAGGGCTATACCACCCTTGTACAGCCTAGGGTTTGCTCTTCAGAAAGAGACTAGAAAATATAGTTTGCTCAAGAGAAAAAAAGTGGGTGATCTGATTAAGTTGCTCCTTCCTCAATTGGACTGATCTTCCAGGATCCAAAATACGCATTTGCATTTAGAAGCCCTACAGCCTGCGGCTTTACTTTAATCAAATAAAGGCTGCTTCTGCCGTTTGTTTCCACACTAGAAAGTGCTTTACTCCTCAAAAAATGCAAGGGTATTAATCTGTGCCATTCTGCAAGGGCGGCCTGCAGTCAATTTCCGTTCATTGGTTAAAACAAGTTCTGTCATTCACTGGGGAATGAACATTTCCAGCTTGTCATACAAATGAGCCAAGGGTGAAAAGAAAATAGTGGAAAAATTATAGTGCCAAACCAGAAAAGGATGATGCATGACCTGAAGAGATAAAAAAACATAGACTAAAATTGAAAAATCCTTTCAAAGTAGTTGCAATTAACTGAACTTAATTGCTGCATGTGAATACCAGGCATCAGCCTTGTGTTAATAATATTGGCTTTCAGTCACCACCAGGAAGGGCATTTTAGCTTATTATTTTCATCAAATGGATGAATGGTGCAGATTAACCCTTTACATTTTGTTTTATTATATTAATATTAATATTAAAATAATGTCTGCATTAGCCTGTTACTTGCTGTCTGTTCTTCTGCTTGAATACTGCTAAACCTGGAGCATTATATGAATTCAAGGTGCTTCGGAATGAAGAAAAAAACCCCTCATTTGTTCTCCATTTCACCAGTCCATATGTCACTCAGGAAAAAAAAAAAAAATTAAATAATGTTGGTTAGCCCTGCATTTAAAAACTGTGTGCCTAAGTCTGGGTTTTTACACCACTCCCAAGACCTACACTATCAAGTTGCCTTTGTACAACCCAATGACAATCTTCTCTCATGTGGTACTGCCAGTACAGAAGGGGTTTGAGTTGAAGGAGTGAGAAAGGAATTTGTATTTATAAGAAAGAGGCTTCAATTACGAACACAGGAAAAATAGTAACTTAAATATCATGGATCAACACTTAATGAATATGTATGCTAGAGTTAAAAACAGATCCAATTATAGCTTTTGGAGCTGTTCCTCTAGAGACTACTGCTGTGGTTGTCACTCATCTTGTTTCTGACAGATGAGGCATATCAGAAACTTCTCCTGTTGTTAGAAATCATTTTGATGATGGCAGCTAACTTGGTGGAGAGCACTCTGCTTGGACACTTTGGTTCCAGAAGAGAGAAAGAAGATGGAAGCTGAACCCTAGGGCGATGACACTCTTGCACTTTAAACAGCTACACAACATGAGACAAACTGCTCAAATCACTTTCAGAGAAAGAAGAACTTACCAAGAAATGTTATTCCACAACCTCAAGATTTTAGATCTCCTTGAAGAAAAGAGAAATTTCACCAAAGAATGTCAGAAGCATCTTCGATAAAAGACCAGGCAACCATCAGTTAAATATTTGCAGATCACCCTGGAACTTAATGAACTTCAGGAAAAATACATACATCTCTGCTGAGTTTTTCTGACTGGCATATAAAAGATTTGAGAAAATGCTATATTTCAGGAATCCAAATTTAAAATACTATCTTGCAAGGAAATACACTTCTGCTCACAATATAAAAAACTCTTACATGTCATAAATTACTATTTATTAACAAGAACATATAGGTAAATACACAGACCCTCTTTCTTTGTTGCAGCATAATATTACCTCTTAATATTTTGGGTGTTTTCTGCTAACTCCTGCTTCTGAAATCATGTGAATAACCACAATCTTCATTTTATCATCTAGCCTTCCCAGTTGCAAAGAAAACCTGGAAAATGTATGAGTGGGAACAAATCTACTAGGGAACAATTAGAAATTAACACATCTATTATTTTTAAATCCTAATTTTTAAGACACCCTTAAAATGCTTGTGATTCTGATCAATGAATTCTCAATATCTGGCTGAGTTAACCCGAGGGCTTAGACATACCTTCACATAGCAATAGACAACGGTGATTTAAGATGTTATTGTTGCTCCCTGCCATATGTTTTATTCCAGCAGGACAGGAGGCAGTAGAAAAGATATATGATCATTCCTTCAGCAAAGTCAAACACCTCAGAGGACAGCTCAGGCCACCAGACTGTGCACAGAAATGATTGACAAGTGCTCGGACGGCCACAGACTGCGCTGCAGGCACAACAAGCGCCATCAGAGGGACAGGAACAAGAAGCTGCAGGGTGCCAGTGTCAGAAAGCACCTCTTGTTGATGTGGTCGCAAACCCAATGAGAAGCATGAAAGCATGCACAGAAAAAAAAGCAGCGTACCAGAATTTGCATGAGGTTCGTTTATCCTGGTGCTGACCTGCTCGTCATTAGCTTGCTTAAGGGTATAGAAAACAATATGCAGAAGGCGGCTCATTTCTGAGAATAATGTGGTTATATATGCTTCTCCAGCCAATGAGATCCCTGTTTAATGTTATGTACTGTGGCATTGTAACTACATGGTGGTAAACAAGTCTGCATCTCTGAATAGGGATAAAGGAAGCAGTGGAAACTTTAGCATCTGAACCTCTGCTGAGTAATTTCACTGCTCCAAGCTGCACTTCAGTGCTGGACAAAAAAGCTGCTTCTGCTACCACAACGGCATCTTTCTATTCTTGTTTCAAACAATCATTGACTGCATGGTTTGAAAAAGTTTATTAGAAAACATTTAATACTTCCTTAAGTATTTATATTGTCATTTTCAGTCAGCTTGGTAAGACTGATCTCCCAGCGCAGCAGGACAAGAGACATTTTGCTCCAATTAGCTCTCTGTAGAAGCTGAAAATAAAACACCAAAAGGTGCGAAGAGCTCATCAATACAGATAGATTGACATCCATGACAGGATCAAACAGTTGCATATAGGGGGCATGAGAAACCCTTTGCCAGTATCTGCGTGTCTTCAGCATCACTGCCATAAGCAGTCAGTGGCTAACTCTGTTTTGAAGTGTTTTCCACAAATGTAATTAACCGTAATGATGGTTGATAAGGTTGGACACCTAACTGTCACCATCTAAAAGTCAGGCATCTGGTCTAAGGAACGCATCTCTGCTCTCTAAATTTAAAAAAATGACATCTGAAAGCAGGTCATCCCATTTAGCTTAGACTCTTATTTTAGGGATGGCACAAATTACCCCAGGAGGTGCGTATCTCTCTCCATTGCCTCTAAGGAAAGTCTTGATCAGCGGGCTAAACGTTACAATTCTTTTCTCATTCTTCTAGTATTATTTAATTCATTATTATAGATTGGTTTACTTGCTTGTTTTTCAATGTTCAAGCTTGGTGACTTGTTCGGGGGTTTTTTTTGAAAGGAACATATTTATGGTGTCCTTTACTTCAGAAATGCAGTTAAATTTTGCTGAAATTGAATATAATGATGTCCTTCAATAATGGGAAACACTTTAATAGTTAGCAATGAAATGTAACTTAAGTGGCTGCTGAAAATACAGGGACTGAAAAATGGCTGTAATTAGTTGAACTTCATTGCTGTGTAAACACTATTATCCACGTATTATTATTATTATTATTTTGATTTTAGATCAAGGCTAAATAAAACTTACTAAGGGAATAAGGAAACAGGTAAAAGCAATGCTTAACTATAACAATCAGCTTAACAGTGAAAGGAAAAGTAATAGAAAAATTAGGGTTAGAAAGTTCAAAATAAGAACTGCAAACTCTCTCATATTCTGCCATACAGAAGAACAGTTCTGCAACACTGTCATGTTTCAAGAACCATAACTCAGTCACAAGAAACCTGCCCAAGTCTGACATAGGTTTAAAATGTAGAGGTATCATTTCACAGCATGACTTGAAATTTGGTAAACTGCAGAAGCAATCTGTCATATTCCTTCTTGTCATAGACATTTTTGCTGGGACTTCATAAGGATGATGGATGCTTGAAGAGTAATGAAGGAGAAGATTTATTTTGTAGGCACTCCAATTTAGGCTTGCCTTAGTACATTCTCAAAACCAGTGTATTTTCAGTAGGTTGCAAGTATAAGCTTTCTCTCCCCACCTTCTCTTCAGCCCTCATAAATGCTTCTTTTCACCCTAGCAAACTTGGGATTTCCTGTCCCAGACAAATTGCTACAGCTTATGTATGTGATTAGCAAAGCTGGCAAAAAGGTCAGCAGCTGGATAACAGACTGGCACTAACGTCTGCTATGCAAAAGGGAGTGTAAGTACAGAAGTACAAGTGAAGATCTTTGACTCTGCCTTCTCTGCAACAAGAAGAAGGCTGTGAGAAGGGAACCCTGCAGACCCCAAGGGGAGAACAGCCCTCTGGCTAGGACAGTTGGCCAACAAAGTGACCATCACAGTGGCTGAGAGAGTTGGGGTTGTTCAGCCTGGAGAAGAGAAGGCTCCAGGGAGACCTTATAGCAGCCTTCCAGTATCTGAAAGGGGCCTGTAAGAAATCTGGAGAGGGACTTTTTACAAGGACATGTAGTGATAGGACAAGGGGTAATGGCTTCAAACTAGAAGAGGGTAGATTTAGATTAGGTCTCAGGAAGAAATTCTTTACTGTGAGGGTGGTGAGACACTGGAACAGGTTGCCCAGGGAAGCTGTGGAGGCCCCATCCCTGGAAGTGTTCAAGGCCAGGTTGGACGAGGCTTTGAGCAACATGGTCTAGTAGGAGGTGTCCTTGCCCATGGCAGGAGGGTTGGAACTAGATGATCTTTAAGGTCCCTTCCAACTTAAACCATTCTATGATTCTATGGTTATGGCTCTGCTTGCCCACATCTCATGGGTACTCCATCCTACAAACCTTAGCCCTGACAGGCTGTGGCTTGGCTTCTCTTCATGCTGAAACAGCTCCCAGTTGTGGATAATGGTACCTAGTTGAAAACTGAGCATGCAGTTGGAGTTTGGTGCAAGAGAACAAATTCTCCCGTGTGGAATTTCACTGGACAGATAACTTTGATGGAAAAATAAACTCCTGAAATACTAATAAATCCATTACATCTCCATGTTCCCTAAGTAGTGTAACCAACATGTATAGGAATTAGCTATTGCTCTTCATATGGTTTGTGACCTCTCCAACAGCACTCTTGATGATGTGTGCTTGTAAACCAATAGTTGCTGTTAGCTATAAAAAAAACTGTTGAGTTTTTCAGAAGTTAAAAGCCATTTTACTAAGTCTAGTTTTGCCCTTTGTGTCTTATAGTTACAAATCTATCTTGCAAGATACAAACTTTGAGAAGTTCAGCTAATTTGTTTTCAACCAGATACCATAATTTTTCTTTTGAAACCCTCTGGCTTGTTGTGACTTGCCAATGAAATAATGTGTGATACTCCTTCTTCATAACATAAAATTTTAACATGGACTGTTTATCATTACAGTCTGTCTTCTGCCTAATGGCACCCAGATGAGTGAGGGCTCCCCATCTAGATATGAAAAAAATGAGGTTTTTCTGTGACTTTGCTTCTTTAAGTGCTTCCAATAGTCTTGCTGTGAAATTAGAAACTATAGATCTAGTAAGAAGCTCAATTTTAAGTCCAACTTCTCCCACTTGTAAAGAAATTCAAGTAACATTAGTTTATGGTTTCTTAATCAAATGGCTACAGAAGTTATGCTATTATATAAGGTATCTCCATGCTGACATCTGGAAGACAGTGAAGCTGAGGACTCATGGCAGTGCTCTCGCAATGCTCTCATCAATTTTTTGCAGGTTTTTTGTAAATTTGCATTTGACTCAGCACTAACTGGTATTAGCTCTTTTCCCCCCCGCCCTGAATTTTACATAAAAGTTTTCCTTGTGACACCTTAAAGCAATTTACAGAGGAGACCAGGATCAACATCTCTCTTTTTACAGATATAGAGAATTAAGGCATAAGTTACCTGGACTGTGTAACTGAGCAGCCCAAGGCTGACCTAGACTTCCTGAGCATTCAAGATCTGGTTAGCCAAACCTGAAAAACAGAGTTAGCAGTGTTACAAGGTACGACCCCATGGCTGGAAATCCACATCTCTCACTTGAGGCACTGTATCTGTCCATACTCTGCCCACAGCCTCTTGCCATGCCTGATGAAACAGCTTAACAAGCTGGCACTGAGGATCTCCAGGGCTGCAAGAGTCATAACTTCCAGCTGAGGAGGCAGAAACTGGATTAAAAGCAGTAACTCCATGACTTGGGGGGTTTGATCTTCCTGTGCCCCAGGTGCCCTATGGTTTTGGCACACTCCCAGAGTACCACCTGCCCCACACACTCTGTCCCCAGCTCTGCCCTGGCAGGGGTAGCACAGTGCACCTCCAGCTCCCTGGCTTTCTTTTTTTTTTTTTTTTATTAACACTTCAGGTTCTGGTGCATATTTTATATTGTAGGCAGCCTTTTGGGTAAGGACAAATCCCCTCCACTTCCTAGCCAGGCTTTTCTGGCAAGATTCAGCTCCGGGCACATAAGTGCAAGTGTCTACATGTAAGTTGGGTGCCTTAGCTCCCAGTGAAGAAAAGACAGTCAGTGGAGCCCAGGCTGCAGGCCACCTTTTCAGATGGATTTAACTGCTTCAACTTAACCTTCTGGTGCCATCTGAGATGCCCTTGGGTATCTGCCTTGCCTCCAGCAGCCACTACAAGAGACCAGAGGTCCCCTGTAGATCCTGTGACATATCTGACAGCCCCATGTCCAGGTTCCTCAAGGGCATTGTAAATGACATCTGAATCATGACTTCAGTTTCCTGAGAGTTTCCTGAATCATTCTCTAGGCTCCACTAACTGCCGACTAGCTCTCAATCAGCTAGCGTGAGAGTCCTGGCACCCCGCTTATGTGCAAATGCCATGCAAAACCCAGTTTTCTTCTGCCTTGACTAACTCTCACTGCTCTGTTATCTTTACTCAGCCACATAGATGGACTTTGTTTAATTCTCCTGCTCTGCAAGTTAACAGTCAAATATGGCTGCTTTATTTTGAAAAAAATTTCAAGCTCCTTGCAAATATTTCTTCCTAAGGTTAATAGGACCTGTTAGAAGCTGTTAGAATCTGTGCCTATAGCTTGCTAGGACTTCGCATACAAAGTCTTCACGTTTTCTTCTCAGATAAAGGTTCTCTGTCCTGGTCTTTTGGTTCAAGAGGTCTACATCTTCTGCCGAGCTATAAAAGTCTGCTTTCCAAGACTAATGCTTTTAACTCACACCTTTTTTTTTTCAAATGAAAAGATGAAAATCTTTGTAGTATCTGTAAGAGGTTGGGTTTTTTCTGTTTCACAGTCAGTAAGTTTATGCAGCTCCTTTCCGTCCCCTGTTCCTGGGTCAGGATGTTATTGCCTACATCAGTGCCTAAGTCTTTGAAATACTGAAGGAAATGCAGCAGGGGACCCACATCACCATTTTTGCCCATCCTGACATGAAGGCTTAGCTCCATGGCAGAGTACTGAACACAGGAACTGGGGCTGATTCACTGCAGTTGGACAACCAGGGCTGAGGCAGAACCAAGAGCTGTTGATGTTGATGGTCTCTCCCACTTCTAGGTTGAGTGATTTTCTCCTGAAAAATTCTGCAAAGGTTCAGAACACTTTTTGTTTTGGTTTTCATGTAAGTCATTTACTTTCCTTAATTTGGAAGCCATGTTTTCTTCCCTGATGACTGTCTTTACTGTCTGTTAGCAGTAGAAGACCTGGAAATAGATGACCATGAAAGCAGGGTGTGTTATTGGCATAGGTGCTATGTCCCAGGCCCCCTTAGAATTTACGCACCTAAGCACATCTGACAATCCAGGACTCATGCTCGGTCCTTGATATCTGTTTCTGAATCCTGACATTACATCAGGATCACAGCTTTCATTAAAAAAAAATAAGCGGATACACAAAAAGTGTTTCAGTCATCACAGGTTCAAGGGAAAGAGTTTGGACACATAATCCCCACGTAATCAATGTGGGAATCCAAGCGAGGACAAAGGCAGGTCAAACTTCCAGCTACAGAGAGCACCAAAAGACGAGAAGGAGGCATCATCCTGCCTCTCCTCCTGCATCTAGCTCCTGCATATGGGTAGCATCTCTGAAAACAAAAATTGACCCTTATAATTGGGAAAGCATCCTCCCTGCTCAGCCTTTTCAGCTCTGAAGTGAAAGCCCCAGAGTGGAGACAGCCAGCAACACTAAGCCAGGGCTGAAATGTCCAAGAAAGAGGTGGCAAAATTCTTATTCTAGCAGCAGCAGCGGCTGACAGAGGGAAACCCACAGTTGAATAAGAATGTCCTGTTTGAGGCTGGTGATGCTCCCCATGCTCGATACCTCAAGGGACTCTCTGAGTGATGGAGTTGCTGCCCTTCCCTGGGCTTTTGCTCCTCTCTGCTCTAAATTTAGGGAAGTAGAAAGTCATTGAACTGTGGGCAGGCATCCCAGTCATTTCTAAGGGCCCAAATCCACCACAGTGGCCCAGGCAGGAAGCACAAAAGGGATGTTCTGATAGCATGAAGTATTCACGCTTGGCAGAAGGGATGTTCCAGGCCAGCCGTAATCCCTGGGGGTCCCCAGGTACTCTCTCAACATAAAGGTCTTGTGTGGAAAGAACAGGACCAGAATTTGGGTTCAATACTAAAAGGCACTGCAAAGCTGCTCTTGTATCTCTTAGGGAGAGAGGACCTCTACTACACCTTGCACGGGGGAAACAGGCACCTTTATCTCTGGAAGAGGCAACTCTGCTATCCAGAGCCCCAGGGGCCACTTGACTTGATCCTAAACTGAATTACACAATCTGGGGAGGAGCAAAGAGATTTTGTACTAAGTTAGCTAAGAAGCTAGCAGTGCTTGCCCTCCAGCATAAGCAAATGTCCCCTTTCCCTCTTGAGTACCAGATGTTCCCTGCTACCAGTTCTCTTATTGCCGGGGGACAGACAGGGCACATTAAAACCACCTCTGTCACTCTGTAACAAGAAAGGGGTTGTATAGTGGGTTTTGGACAAAGGGAGATCTGAAGGGTCAGAGAGGATCAGGGCATGTGCTGTTGTGACTATGCCCCTGGTCTACTCCTGCCTTCACATGGAGGAGGGAGGGATTTTGAGAAATCCCTCGCTATGACTTGCAACCCATCACCCTTAAGCTCACAAATGAGTATTCAGAAAGCTTCCACTATTTCATGCATTTTTTATAAGATGAGGGGGTTGGGTTTCTGGGAAGAATGTGACTTTAGTCAGAGGTCTTTAATTACAGCATCAACAGATTTTCCTTTAAAATCATTGGACATACTCCTTGTGATTTTTGGATCTGTAACCTGAAGCATATTTTTTATTCTTCCCTCACCAAAGAGATTGGTAAGATCCAACTCTGTGGCCAGAGGTGGGAATGCAGAATTTAACACTAGGTTGAGTTTCCTGTGATATATGCCGTGTGAGCCCTGTCATCGTTCATAATTATTGCTCAACACGATTTACAAGAGAAATGACTGTAATCTACATTTCCTCTAAAACTATTATCTTTCTGCTATGGCAGTAAAATTCAGCTGCCCTCAAGAAATGTTTCAATAGGAACCTCCATATATAATACATGTGTTCAATTTATTATTAATGCATTTCAATCTGAATCGCAAATTCAACATGATGTCTGAATTTTTTCATACTCATTCTATTCTGTGTCAGCTTTTATAACATGTTCATCATCATAGCATCTGAGAAACAGACCCATAGTGCATTCAGCAGCAGACCTAAAAATCAGTCACACACTGTTTAACTTCTCAGCTTTGCCCCAGAGGTAGAAGTCTGGACCATGTGGAACATTCAGTTTTGATAGGGTTTTTATGTAGTTTGGTCTGATGCAGGTTTTGTTTTAACATTTGTATTTGAGTCAGTCCAAGGAATGACCTTTACCATCAGAGTATGTGATGGCCAGGTTAGTGAAGGTCTTCAATGTCTGCACAATTAGTTTCATGGTCTTGGCTCAGCCATCAAGAAAGGTCCATGCCCTCGACAGACGAGCCTCACCTCTGTGACAGGAAAGCCTCAGTCGACACTTGGCAGTTACCAGCTTTGGTCTTGATCCCAGCATGTCAGGATGTTTTGTAGATATTCTGGGCCCAGCTTCAAAATAAAGATTAAAGTCTAACAATTAGCTACAGTCCGAGGACCTAATCTTATCTGCACGCTGAGCTGTGGCAGTGGTACCCTGTGCCTGGCTGCAGTGCAGGATTGATGGAGCAGCAAGTCAACCGTGTGCTGCTCATGTGTTGGCATTTAGCCTTAGGTTACCCGACAGCCATGACATACTGGGGAAAATCCACAGGTGAGGGATCCTGCAGTGATGACGCAGTGTCCCAAATCCGATCACTCCATATACAACCCCAGGAGAGATGCAGGGCGTTGTTAGCACCTTACCTGCATCCCTCTCTCAGACAGCAGAGCACCGTCTCATGGGGGCACAGCAACTGCCAGACTGCATCAAGGTAATACCAGTCCTCAAGTGTCTTCCATCTGATGAGCCATCATCAGACAGTTTGGCTGGAAAGTTAAGCTTTCTTACCAGGCAAAACTGTTTCTAAAGCTCCTTGGGTCCCTTCCCAGCACTACCCATTTGCTTCTGTGGAGAGGAGTTTTAATAACCCCGTTACCACCTGGTGAGGATAATGACTGTGCCACTGGGCTTGCAGAGCCAGCGGGATAATTAAGCTGAGATCCACATGGTGATCACTGGGATTTCAACAGGCCTCTTTGGGAAGCTGAGAAACAGGGGGAAATGAAGCCAGAAGCAACTGAAGTGCCACACACTGTCATTTCTTTTTGCAGAAATCTAAAGAGGAGCTACAGGGAAATGTAGATTTTAGAAGTGGTTAGCTCTTTCCAGGAGCACAGGGTATTTTGCTGTCGATGTAAATATTCCATTTATGACTGTCATCTTGTTATCCAGCTCCTGTATGCTGTTCAAAAGGCACCCCTCAGTATGCTTCCTTAGGCAGTCAGTAAAATACTAAAAATCCCACAAGTCCAGTTATGATTTGCTACAAAAGCACAGACACTATGTGCTATGCACCAGCTGGAAGAAGTCCATAAGTACATCAAAGCATCCCTTCTGAAGTTCTTTGAGAACATGAATGGCAAGCTCATAATGCAACGATACTACTGAACAGCTTCGCATCCAGCCATGGCAAATGTGAGATTGCTTTACTTGAAAGGAACAATCTAGCCAAATTATCTTTCAAACCTCTGAAAAGAAAAAAAAAAATCTTTCATGTGAGTAAGCATTTCAGAAGAATGCGGCTGAGCCAAATAATCATCATTCTGACATTCATAAAACTCACTTCAATAAAGACCTCAGCACATATTGCAAGATTAATGCAGCAATAAGAACTGGAGAACAGGCTGAGCCTAACACCTCCCAGCAAGTCAGAAGTAAACCTGGGAAGACAGTTCAAGTACTCTGACTTGCAGGCTTCCTGCGCATCAGGTCACATCTTCCCTTCTAAAGACCCGTGTTGCCATCTCTGCGGTATACCCTGGGGTGTCGCAAAGCACGCTGCAAGCCCCAGAAACCAAAGAGGAGAAGAGGAGTTTGCACCCTAAGAGCCTGACCCCGCAAACAAGATGTGTGTACCTCTTTCGGCGTAGGCGAGCCCACCGAAGGGCAGCCAGGTTGTATCTGCCTGCAGGACAGAAACCTCCCAGGACGAAGGCCTCGTCTGCATAACGACCCGAGATCTCACCCCAGGCCAGGCAACACCAACAGATAGGAAGGCAAACTGAGAACGGAGGAAAGCAGGAGAAAATGCTATCGGCAAGATGATAGCACCTTTACCAGAGTGGACTGAGAAGGGGTATACAGGAAAGCAGGTCTTAGTCAACAGATATTTGATAAATGCTGGAAAAAGAGTAAATTTTAAGAAACTGTATTCCACAGAAGGGGTTTAATTCAGAAGGGCGCTCTGTACAAGGTGGAGAAAGCACAGCCGCAGCTCTTAGATGCTGTAAAAATGAAGTTTATCAGGAAAGAGATGGATCAGTGATCACAGTGGCAAACCTGAGACCCTATGAGTTTCCCTTATGCCTGTCTGCCAGTTATATGCTTTCCATGCCTGTGAATCCCTTGTGCCGGACAGCCGGCCATTCCCCAAAACAGGCCAGCCTGCTGATCGCTTCTTTTCTCTGAGCCGAATTTCTGCTCATGAAAGCCAGCTGTCACTCAGGTGTTCCTATTAAATTTGTAGTTCAGAGTGGCCTGAGTGTTTTAAAAATTTACCAATGCTCCATGTGTGTGAAATAGCTCTATGATATTCTAAGGAATTATATTGTAGTTTATAAATATTTGATTAATGTGGTTGTTAAAATATTACCTTATCAGCTTTTCTCTATGCTACACCCATATCAAGGGTTTAAGATCAAAGTATATGGAGGTTGGAAGCCCATGCTTTAGAGAGCATAACTGGGGGACAAGGAAACTCACGGAAGGCTGAGGGGATGGGGGCTTAAGGACATGGATGACCCACTTCCACGTGCACAAAGACATCTTATTGTGCTCAAGATTTGACAACTGTACCTCCATCCCCAAATCTGAGCACGTGAAGGTCTTGCATCACTGCAAAATTGGGCAAGGGCTGCAACCTCCCGGCTGCCGATCCACCCAAGACAGGGAAAGCAGCCGGCATTCCCGAGGCAGCTGTGCAGGCAGCTGTGAGGATTTACTGCTGGTGCTGGAAAATTAGACCCCTTTGGGGTTCGGCACCAGGAAGCAGTGTCTTGGAGGCTCTGGGTGTTGGATGTAAGCTCTAACGGTGAAGGGGAAAAGTCAGGTGAGTACCCAAGTCCTTTTGTACAGTGAACTAAAGGTGAGACCAGAAAGGGGTATGGAACAACATCCCAGAGCAGTGGGTTTTATAATTCATGGATAAAGGTATGAGATTTCCCAAGGAAAAATCTTGCTGGACAGAACAGTACATATAATTATGTTAATGAATAACCCAAAGATGCGCAGTCTTCAGAGCCATTAAACATTTAATGCTGCTATTTCCAGGTTAATTTATGCTGGGCTTTTTTTTTTTTTTTTCTGCTGCCTGATTATTAGTAAGCAGAAGTGGCAGTTGCCCTTGAAAGAGAGATTCAGTTTGAAGCTGCCAGAATTTTCCTGAACTGATTAAACATTTCCAGCACATTTTTGTGAATGATCAGAAGGAACTGAGTCACCTTATTGAAGAATTAGAAAAGGAAGCAATCTTTAAGCAATATCTCACAGAAATACCTTACAAGATCTTTATCGGCTCAAAGGGCATTATTTTGCAGTCTAGTTTTTGATCATAATGGTGATTCACTGAGACACTTAAAGACGTGTTTTAAGTGCATCTAAAGTCAATGGGTCTTGCATAAGTGCACGCATTCAAGTGTACCTAACTACTCAGCTGGAAAGGGATCATGTCTCAGAATGAAGATTTTAGATATTAGCCCTGACATTCATCTAGGGGGTTTGCAATCATGACCAAGCGTTTCTGGCAGAAACATGCCCTGTGTAAAGGATTTACACACTTGGTCTCAGGAACAGTTTGCCTCACGTCAGAGCTACTTAAATGATGGACGTGCCAAAATTTTAAGATAAAGGATGAAGCAGGCAACTTCCAGATGCCTTGGCTGTGAGTAACTGATGAACAACATAGGGTCAGGAGTGCTGTGGACAAAGACAAAATCTTTAGTGGAAAAAACATAGAGGTTAAAATTGCCCTAAGAGACGAAAATATCTGGTGCCTTCACTAGAGTGGGTGTTGCCCACGTGAGGAAGGATGCCAAAGACTCCAAAAAGAGAGCTGAGTCTTTTGGGGCTGATCTTCTTGCCCAGATCACCAGCATAAGAGCAATTACTAGGCAGAGGCTTTTGGTGGACTTGGGATGAAAACCCAAGCAAGAGCTCCAGAAGCTGAAGGAGTCCTGAAGTTCTATGACAGCAGAAGACAGTGATGATGGTACAAGAAGTGATAGTAAGAGGCTGCAAAAATTGTATCAGATGCTGGAGGAACTGCAGCCACATTATGCCGGTCCCCTGAATAGACTAATCGACCCATGCTGACTGATTTTAGATCTTGTGAGTGCCCTTTGACATCAACACGTGCTTTGTAAATATACTCTAAAGTCTCCATGGAGAAGTGGGCAACTTTCACAACACTGTGAACACTGGGGGTTGGACTAGATGATCTCCAGAGGTCCCTTCCAACCCCTGTGATTCTGTGAAACACTGTGAGTAAAACTGGAGATCAGCATCCTCACAGGTACTGAAACATACAGATAACGAAGGACTTTGCTATCATATTAAAAATGCTGAGGCACTTTCTAGGAGACTGGTATGACCAGGAAATGACCAAAGCACCGCCACTTCCAAAGGGCAGGACCAACTCCTGCACCTCCAGACAGGTGTGAGTGGGAAGCCTGAGAGGGGCTCGGTGGTCACAGACACCCGTAATTCAAGTGTGGCAAACAAAGACCGGTAGAAGACTCTGCCTGTACTGTCCGACGAAAAATGTGCCAGACCTCAGACAAAAGGTGAGTGCAGCTATGGATGAGGTCTGGTAGAAGGAAATTAAAGCAATTAGCACTCCCATTAAACGCTACCTTGCACATGTTCTCAGCCCCTTGCATCAGTGAGAGGCAGAGCTCTCAGTAGTGGATTTTTGGGGGATTTTTTTCTAGAAACAGAATACTGCATTGTTCCTAAATGTTTACAGAAAAATGCATTTAAAAGGCCGTGTGAGGGTCATTCAGGGACTGAAAAATTTCAGAGGGGAACCAGAGACATTTTAGAATGACCACAGATGAACAGTGGCATTATGGAAAGTCTAAAGGTTTGTCACATGTGCCAAAATACAAAACAAGTCAAGTGAAACAACCCTTGCTGGTGGTACAAAAAGGGGAAAAACTTGCTGCCTGGAACAGAGTAAGCACTGGTTTGTTTAACCTGGTGAAAAAAAATACTTGTTTAGATATATTTTGAAAAACTAGCAGAACCTCCTTTCCAGATCTGGATGTATGCTGTCAAATATTTTACATTAGTCATCACTTATTTTTTAATGCATTTATTAGTGTCATACCCATAAGTGTTTTTTGGATTGGCTTTAAACAAACACTTGGGTCATTGAAACTTACTGGCTCCTCAGTTTAATTTGAGTGAAACCCATCTTTGTGCAGACTGTGATATGAATTCAATGCACTATTTCAATCATCACAATAAGAACAAGCAAGTTTTAGGACAGTGAATATTTACTGCATTGGCCTTTGATGCAAAATGCAAAGTTGAGAATGCACAAGACTGTAGAAAACTGAACTTTTCATTCACTCATAGTAACATTTATTTCGGAAATGCTAGTCCACTGAAGGATATGATTGTTATAATCAATCACAGATAACCACAGACAGATGAAACATGGATCACTCACAGACCCCATGGACTCCACGCTCACAATAAGCCACAATCAGATCTGTTTTCCTATGTTAGATAGTATTCCCAAATGCTATCAATATGAACATTTTTGGAGCAGGAGCAACCTTACAAGAAGAGGACTATAAGAATTTGGTCCAGAATGTATACCTAAGATTTCATCCATAGATTTTAAATACTTTTTATATATATATATATATATATATATATATGTATGTAAAAAATTTTCCCCCAAGATCCATTCAAGGAAATAATTTTCTATATTTATTTATATCCTCAAAAGCACTAAGAAGGGCTAAACTTTCAAGCTGAATTTTTGTTCCTCAGTTATTAACATTTCATTTACTCCTTTACTGTTTTTCATTTTCAGAGATAATCTGACAGATAATAATAATATCAGACAGATAATCTAGATTTCTTTGATACTTACATTTCTAGGACATTGATCTTCTCAGGGACAGAGGCAGACTTTGGCTGAGTGGTTTACAGTAAAACTTTGAGACTCAGCATGTTATTTTTCTCTTGTATCTTTGCTGCTTTTTTCCTGTTCTGCACAAAGATACGTTCATACTTCAAAGATGCCTGCTCTTGGCACACCGTATATTAACCAGTGGCTTCTGATGTCTGCACATGACAGCATTCACTAATGCTTTTTCCTGCAATTCTATTTTCCTTAATCTTCAGCTCCAGTCTTCTATTACAAGTAATAGCTATTTACTTCATCTTGCATTAGTGCTCTTCATGTCTTTCCAATTTCAAAAGAAAATTTCGCTGGGCCACTCTGGTTTGAAAATGTGAAAACAGCTGCCATGCCATTTTGATGCTGTTTTGAGGAAAAGAACAAAAATGTGCTTGAGGCCAACCTGTAAGCCGGTGCGCACTTTCATGTGACTTCTGGAAAAGTCACATTTCTAAACTTACCTTGCTGCTGCTGAGGAATAGGTGGAATGTGGGCAGAAACTCAAAGCCCGTGTATAAAGCAATAGGGAGCATTTGCAGCCCCTCAGTCTGATCCTGTCAGCCATTTACACCCTTTTTCTGGTGGCCAAGAGAGATACAGTTGTATAAGGTCTCCATGCTGACAGGCAGAGTGAGACATAAAAACCCATGAACTGAAGAAGAGTTACTGTCCTTGCACTTCTCTTTATTTCTTAGTTGCCCCTCCCGCAATTTTGCTCTGACCGTGAGTATGATGGCAACAATCTGAATCTTCTCACATCCACAGTTAGAGGCCGAAGAGGGAAGTGAACCTTGGCCATCCCATGTCAAAGGCAAGGATGCTGTCTGGGTGGACCTTGATCTAATGCATGTTATACTAGTCCCCAAGTTTTGTAGTTGATGGGCCAGTGTCAACCCTCCACGCTGGCCATGAGCCATCGGATTTTCTTTCCATCAAACTGTAAATGAACTTTTAATCTAGCTAATATGCATGAGATATTGTTTATAAAGTTCTGAGAACAAGCTGCACTGAGGTTTGGGCAAGGCTGACAGGAAAATCGAATCTTTCTCACCTCTTTCACAGAGGGAGAGCTGGGGGTTTTTTTGTTTTGTTTTGTTCTTTGTTTTTTCCCAGTGCATACAGGCAGGTTTGTTGCCATCACTCCATAATGTCCTGACTGGGGACCCGCCTCACATCCAGCTGATTTGAGCTCTTTGCCCTGCCCTGTCAAGCATCCCCCTCGTCTTTCATCCCTCCTGTCAGTGTGCGGTGGGCAAACACCTTCTGCTCTTGTAGTGCTCATACCGCTTTCATCAGCACGTTTCAAATCCTTTTTTTGAAACTGTGCTCCTAATCCTACGCGACAGGAAGAAATGTCTTTCCTGAAAAAAGTTGTCTATGATACGAATAAAGGAATATATGAGACATTCATTATTTGTGTCATTTTGGAGTGTTTGAATAGTGTTTATACCAGTTAGGGTTTTTTGAATATTTTAATAACTACTGGGTTGGGTTTTTTGCAAAAATGCGTGTGTCATACATTTGCAGCAGCAGAACTCTTCTCTCTGCAGCACTCATAGTCCACTGCGACACAGGCTGTGCAGAGTCGGCGTGACAAGCAGGAGCGTGTTAACATCTGCATGGTTAAAATAGGGCCGATGGACGGGGCACCGAGATGTTCCTCTTCAGAATGGCGCATGTCTCCTAAATGATGAGTCAAAGCTACCACGTTAGAAACAGCTTGCCCAGAATGTTTAGAGATATTGATAACCAAACACAATCTCAATGGACAGGGCTAATACATACGGCATCTGAAAATAGCTGTTGAAATGGAAGTTCGATGGAGACTTTTTATGCAGCGTACTACTTTCAGCTTGCTATCATAGCGTGTTAAAAATAGTTCGTGTTAGTACCACCTTATAATGGCTTTCACTAAGTGTTTGATACACTAGGGAGGAAAGCAAAAAAGGTTGAGAACCCTTAACTCTGGACACCACCCACACGACACAATGCTGCCAGAGCCTCTTTCATTATTGCCCGGTAATACATTATGTTATCACTTCTTTACATGCTGGCAGTTAAAAATTAGTATTGGGGAAATCTGTACCTCTCCAATGTATAGCAGTCTCTGTATTGCACAAAAGAAAGACATATGTTTTAGTATTGTCAAATATTAAAAGAAAGTAAAACTGAATTATCTTCCTAGTTTTTATTTAGATGGGGAAAAAATTAACTTGGTGTGATCAAGATGACAAAAATACAACATCGGTCATTTGGGATGATTATTGGAAAGGGTTATTTTTGTTCTTATTGTAGTTTGATTGTTCAGAAACAATAAATAATAATCTTTCTGATTAAAGACCTAGGAGATGAAAACTAAGGAAGTGCACTAATAGGCATCCATTAGATTACATGAATTTTGCTTCCTTAAGTTATTTTTTTCTCAGATTTCTTTGTCAACATAATTTTTGGACAACCATTATCTTAAACAGTGTTCCAAAGCTACACAGTACTGCTTTGCAAGTGTCCTTTTCTTTGTCCTTGTTCCTTTTTCTCCAGAAAAAAAAGAAAGCTCTGGTAAATCCATTTGTAATCCAGATCCACAGAGGAGAGCTTCCAAAGGTAAAATGGGTTTGTCCAAACTAAAGCTGCTGGCAGGTTGTAAAAAGTGCCCATATGCCAAGGGACTGTAGTCCTTTCCCCAGAGGGAGGGGATGTCCCCTGCCATGGCTTCGCTGGCGTGGGGCACCGAGCAGTCTAATGTGGTGGTGCCAGCTGCCAGGCAGGGTTGTGACTTCCCTGTGCTTTCCAGGCAGCTGTGTAGGATGCAGTGGAAACCTATGGCATGCCACACTAGCCCAGATAGCTCTAAAAATTCAGTGCTGGGCTCTGAAATGTGCAGTTCATTTGCATATGCCTTGCTCACGGCACTCACACTCACAAGCACTACTCTGATGACATGGATAAAATTTCCTTTTTGGGGGAACCGACTTTGACTGTATTGCATGCTAGTGCAGCACGACAGAGGAATTAGCGGTCCCTGGAGCTCCAGAGCCCTGGCAGCGCCTCAGCGCTCACAGCCCTGCTGCAGCCGTCTCATCCGCAGCTCGGTGTGTGGCGATGCCGGGGAGGTTATCAGCCATCCTCTCGAGTGACCCGCCACCAAAGGGACTAGCAGCTTCTTCACAGCGGTTGTGTTTGACGTGCGTACAGGGAAGGGCTTTTTCCAACTACATGTCATCCTCTTTTACCCCCAGGGTCAATGTGAGACTGAGAAGTGGATGAGTAATATCATCCCCCCTTTTTTTAAAAAAAAGAAAAAAAAAAAAAAGAAAGAACACAGCATTTAATCTAAGACAATGCAACAGTTTAATGGCTGGACTAACAGAGCTCTGCTTCCCACGTCCAGAGGAGATCTGCCAGATCCAGAAGCATTTAGGAGCTTAAACCCCATTGATTTCTGTGAATCCCAGGGTCCTAGTTGCTAGGCTGTTGGTTTTTATCCATTGCTCTGTGCTGTTTCTTTTTCCCCAGCTAAAGAACAGAATAGCCTGATGTTTTCATCTGAGTGAACTTGTGTGGACCTGCAGCGTGACAGAAGCTTGTAGGACCAGAGTGCCCAGGCTCAAAACCCCTGCTATAGCCAGGCATCGCCTGTCTCTGGGGAGCCAGGACTTCTGAAGCAAAAGAAACATGAAGTCAAACACCGATAGGAGGGAGAGCTCCTGGGCTTCTTCCTGGCGGGTGGAGGAGGTGGTCACTTGTATTATTTTGGTATGCTTTTTAACAGAAACCCACTTGAAGTTACGTAAAATTAATTCAGAAACACTGGTGGCCTTGTAATCCTGATGAGGCTAAAGACCACATGCAGCTGTGAAACTGTGAGCCGGCATTTGCATTTCAACTTCAGCTGTCATGCTTTTGATGTCTCTTTGAAACTGCCTCAACTTGGTCTTGGAAGAGAAAATGATGTTACAAAAAAAAAAAGGAAAAGAAGGAATTCCCTATGTAGAAGCTAAATTTGATATTTAAGCCTGACTAATTGGAGGCAGAAACATCCAAGCAAACAAATAAGACCTGCTATCACCTCAAACACAACCAAAAGCAGGTTTTGGGAAAACATGTAAAAGTGGGAAAACTCATGGGTTGAGATAAAGACAGCTTAATAAGTAAAATAAAAAACAATCAAAAAAATAAATGCAAAACCAAGAAAAACAAGTGGTGCAAAACCCCCCCAAAAAATTGCTCACCACCAGCTGACTGATGCCCAGCCAGTCCCCGAGCAACGGTAGCCCCAGCAATCTCTCCCTGCAAGCATTTTCTGCTAAGCATGAAATGGTGTGGGACATCCCTTGGTCAGCTGGGGTCAGCTGTCCCAGCTGTTTCCCCTCCTGGCTTCTTGCCCACCCCCAGCCTGCTCACTGGCCGAACAGCGGGAGAAACAGAAAAGGCCTTGATGCTGTGTGAGTAACAGCTAAAATATTGTTATCAAAACTGTTTTGGTCCAAAATATAGCCCATATGAGCTGTTTTGAAGAAAATTAACTCTATCCCAGCCAAAATCAGTACAATCCTTTGTGTAACACGCATAATAACTGCATCTCTAGGGGTTTAGAGTCCAGATCTAGCCCACGGAGCCATTCAACAAACCTTGCCTTATGCTTGACCACACTGTTTCGGGCTGACTGTGGTGACAAACGTACTTGGTGTCACCTTCACGGTGACACTGCATTACATAGTGCATCAGGGAAGGAAGAAAAATCCTCATCAGGGCTAGAAACACACAGCAGTTTCTCATTTTCCAGCTGCTGGGGATGCACGGGGGGGCAAGAGAGAGGGGCGCCCAGGAGAGGGGCATCTCCCCATACCCAGGGTACCCAAGGAGTAAATATTTCTCTGTGCCCCATCCTGGGGGATGCTCTGTGCTTTCCCTTGGACTGTATGAGCCCGGCCAAGCCCTAAAAGACAAATGTGGGGACGGGGGAGGAGCAAGGCATGGCTTTGTGGCAAAGGGCCCGATGCCTCTGGCTGTGAGCGGGAGGGGACACGCAGCAGGTGGGGATGCTGCACCACTCTGGACCACCCATACCTGTGCCCAGGCCCCGGCAGCAGCTCTCCCCACTGACCTGTAGCCTCTGCAGCTGCCTACCTCCTCGTGCAGCACATCTCACTCACTCACTCCTGTCCACACTGACCCCAGGGGGATGAGGACCAGCAGGATTTGTTCACTGAGACTGATTTGGACCACTCACAGTATGGTCCACATCCAACAGGTCCCTTGAATCGTGCTGCAGGCGGGCCAGCACATGACCACAGGGGCTATCCAGTGTGCATTTGTCCCCCATCCCTCCTCTCAGGAACAGGCATGACCCTCCCAGTCCACCCACCTACCCAATGGGCAAAACCATAAACTCCTTTTCTATCTCTGAAAATAAAAAAAATCTGTGGTGTTATCACTTACAGCTGAGCTCCCAAAGGCACGCTCCTGCAGAGCGATTTGGAGATCCCCACTTCTCACTGCCTTGTGCCACACGGTACTATTTACAGTTTATACTGAGCACATGATATTGTAAAACACGGAGGTGTGGCATTATTCAAACATTTTGGGGATGATGTGACTATCCTGCGAAGCCGTGGAGGTGGAGGGGAAGAGAGCTGTGATGTGTTCAGCGCTCGACGTGCATCTCTGCTTCCCTGCCAGCCGCTCTGCGAGCGGAGGCCACCACCGCACAGGAGACACCACCTTCCTTAAGTCCCCAGGAGAAGAGGACACAGACGCATGCTGCAGCGGCATCGTGGCTGTCACGTAACACTGCTTCTCGGGCAGACGGCACGTTCCAGCTGAAACTTCTGTCAGGGATCGCGCAGTTTAAGGTTAAGGATTGAATACTCTTACACTTACCCCACCCAATGCCGCTGGGTCCCAAACAAGGCATCCGGCTGCAGGGGTGAAATCACATCCAGGACCTGAAGTGGTGTCAGCAATGCAGGTGTGACACCAGAGCCATGCCCCACAGAGAATGTCCACCCTGCTCAGCAGGCTGGAACAGGCTTTTTAGGGATGCAGGGAATTAAATCCCAGTGCCGGCCATAGACAAGATGCTGGCACCTCTCAGCTCTGCACGATGAAACTTTACGGGGAGGCAAAGCCAGCCCCACAGACCACCCCGAGGACCTGCTGTGAACTCAGACCATTAACCTGGCGCATCTCTGGCACTAAGCGTACGTCTGCCTGCCCTGCCAGTTTGTGTACAAAATGTCTCACCTGAAAACTTGGGGAAAACATGCCGCATGGTTTGTCTAGTATTTTTAAATAGACACAGGCAACACAGGAACGACTGAATCAAAAACTTACCAGTTACTGCCCAGAGATTCAAATGCAGATAAATGAAACAGGCTTCCCGGTAATAAAGACAGTAGAAGTCTAGAAATTATTCCCTATTTGAAGGGTACTGAGGACTATGAATAAAATCTAATGAACAGCTTTTGTCTAGGACTAACACATAAAAACGTTTCTTAAAGTAAATTCTTATCGTTACCTTTGAGGGACGTTTATTCCCTGACATTAATTTAGCTAATGCACCTATTTTCATTGTATTTATCTTCAGGTCTGAAGGAAATTTGGTATTACAGTAAGCCATAAAAAAGGGCAGAAAGAATCATGTCAGTATTTGTCATTTTTGATAAATTATGATATATTCAGCACTCCAATCATTCCTCTTGGTACTATTATATTGATTGGCAAATCAATAGTTCGGTGAACATGTGGTTGGATAATCTAATTTCTGAATTTGATTTCTAAGCAATCATCTCTATCCATTTTTTGGCATGTCCCTCTGCAGTGTCCCCAGCACTGGCCATATTCCAGCTGCAAACTGCTCTTCACTGACAGCTGTGCTGCTTTCAGACAGCACTTTGTGGTTCCAAAATTTAATGTTCCCAACTGCGGTGGCCATACGAAAGGAGCTGAAGAGAACTGAAATTCATTCCAAGCCAGGCGGGACCCAACTGCATAAGGCGACATCTCCAACAAGTTTTAGTCAGCTTCACAAGGAGAGTCAGTCCTGTACTCCTCAACCCTTATGATTCAGGTCCAAATTCACTTACCTTTTCCCATCCCAGCAGCTCTTGTGCAGGCTACAGCTTCACTGTAATGAACGGGCAGGCAAAGGAGGCATGTGGGTAAGCCCTGAATATAGGATGGGCAGGACTGAAGCTAGGAAAGCTGCAGAAGGCAGAGAGGAGTGAAGGCACGTGCAAAGAAAACAAGGGGTTTAATCTACATGGTGGATTCAGGAGACTGCAGAAGGAAAAAAAGCAACCATGTAACATGAACGCGGCTTAAAGCTTCTCAGATAGCCAAATGCTCTTCCAAGAAGTGTTTTTGAAGTACACCCGGAGCTCACATGATAGGATGGTTTCAATCAGAGATGTATTTCTTGCAACAAAAAAAAGAGAAGAAAGCTTGGGCATCAGTGTGGGGACATGTCAGTCCTCACGTACACCTGAGCATGAGCCACCTCCCTCTTCTGAGAAAAATGCAAGTGCTGAAAAAGCAACTATTTCTGGGGCGGTGAAGGGGAAACGTTCATGAAGTAGCCTTGGCACTGCACATCTGTGAGAGCCAGTAAAGCACCAGGAGAAGCAGGCACTGGAGCAGGGGCACGTTGTCTCTGTGCTGTTGAGCCTCTGCCCCTGTGCCAGGAGGGAGACAGGTCCGGCCGCTTTTTCTGTCAACAGGCACTCACAGAGATCCACTTGATCCATACTGAAAGAGGTATATTTAAGATATGGGTAAAATAACTTTCTGGAGGTGCTTGATCTGTCTTCTTTAGGTCTGGAGAAAGACAAGTGGTTTGCTTGGAGCAGGCACCAGGCACGCGCGGGACAGAGGCGCTGCCGCACACTCTGCGGGTGAGCTGGGTGCGGAGGTGACAATTGCCGTTTGCTCCTCACCCCTGCACCGGGGGCAGGAGGTTGGACCTTCCAGCTGCAGCGTGAAGCTCCAGGCACTAGCACGGGCTGTTCTGCTGCAGCTGCAACAGCTGGGGGAGGATGGAGAAAAGGGGAACGGAGCACAGAAAAAAGCTGCGGCTGCAGATCCTTATGGTTACTTGTACTCAAACCAGAATCAGTGACCATTGCAATAACTCACATTACTATTATTATTATTATTATCATCATCATCATCATCATCATAATCATCATCATCATTATCACTACCATTATCATTATCATTATCATTAATAACATTATATTATGATTATTATTGTTGTTATTGTTGTTGTTGTTGTTATTATTACGTCTATTTCAGCCGAAATATGTTTGAATGCTAAGATGTTCCTGATAAATGTCCTGGAAATGTCCATGACATAAACCAGTTGCCTCCCAAGACCTAGTCTTGCTTAAGTAAGCCAATGACAGTTTTACCATTAATTTCATTGAGGCCATTTCACACTGGGAACTTGTTCAGATAATGTCCTGGACTGAGAAAACTTTTCTATAATTACAGATGAACCTATTAAGTTTGTGCGTAAGTTCTTCTCTGAGCTCAGTCCTAGTGCTGTTAAGCTCTGTAACTGCTCCATTATTCACAGATTTAAAGCAAACTTATCAAGGATTAAGTAGAGGTTATAAACAGCAGTAACTGCCCCAATCAGGGCAACCAAAACTAAGAAGAGGAGTTTCAGAACTGGAAAAGTTACAGTCAATGTCAAGACACTGATATAGGGAAAGCTGCCTAGTTTTATTTCGGTGTGGTCACAGTTACATGCAGTAGATTCCATAAGAGTTCAAGAAAACCGTGTCTTTCAGTGCTCCCTCTACTCCCCCTTTCCAGTGTTCAGAAGTTCAGAAGAAACCTTATTTTTCATGCCGGAAAAATGCAAAAAGTACTACTAAACAATGGCATCGTTTTAAGACTTTCAGAGTGCCAAACACTGCATTGTACCAACAACATTCACAGGCATGAAGAAAATAAGATTTCCATAAAACCCTGGTGTTGCATTTAGTCACAAAGCAAGGAAATCCCTGTAAGAAAGTGAAAATCCATTCTATATTTAGCATCAGCCTAATAGGATAACGTGGCTACAGTTAACTCTTCTTCAGATTGACGGAGTTTTGCATTGTTTCACTGCAAAGGCCAAGCTTCTTAAATAAATCTGATCTTGCTGTTTCTGCAAATAAGCTGTCTTAAGGTCAAGGCAAACAACTTCCACTTTCTTCTTTTGGTAGTTCATTATCTTACACAGGTCTACTGCTGCTCTGAGGAGGCCGACATGAAATCGTCTGCTTTCTGTGTTTTAAAGAAAGGGTGCCTGTACCATTCTGCAAGACAAAGATGGATTACAGACGTCTATTACAGCCTCAGTATTTCCCAAGCAATATCTTTTTCTTCATATTTCAATTCATGTTTGCAGTCCTATAGGAGTCACAACCATTCTATAGTGAAAACATTTAACTTAAAATAGTACTCTCTGACTTGCCCTAGCATATTATCTCCAAATCGCACCTGCAGAGAAAACTGAGAGCTTCATGTGATAGCAAAATGCAGCGATGCTCTAACCAGATGCAGAAGATAAAAAGAACACATGCTGAAAGTCTCAGTATGGCCTAGGTGTGGCCCTGGTTTTAAACTGATCTCCAGTCTTCCACCTGAAAATAATACAGGAGATGTTAACTGAAACCTGTAACATTTTGGTGCCAAATTTCCAAAAAGTGTCCACCTCCGATTTCTTTTTTTTAAATATGCTAGAATATTGCCATCTGTGAATGTGAAGCTGTGAAAGTATGAATCTGAAATCTGTCAGCTGTTCATCAACATGCTCATGAGAAAAAAATGCAAGCGACAGAAGGCTGGATTTTGGGGAGGAGGTTGCAGAGGGCGGGGGAAGCACGTGTATTTTGCCAGAAGGCAATGAGAAGCCGCATGGAGACCAGGACCGCAGCTCGGGGTGCTTCTGCAGGCTGTGCTGTGGAGCCGGGAGACCTCACACCTGGCTGGAGCCCACCCCGGAGTTCCCATGGAGCCGGCGTGTGACAGACCTGCATCTCTGGGCCCAGGAATCAGACACCTCTGCCATTTCAACATGTCCCAGGGGTATTCGGTTAAGTAGGAGGGAAATGCGGGTAATGGCACACCAGCTAGGTACCCAAGACCCAACATCTCAGTATTTGCTCATGAGCCAACTCTCGACTTTAAAAGCCACCATTTTTTAAATAACTTGTCGCTTTAGAAATTAAATAAATAACAAGTATTTCCAAGGGGAAAATAATGTATTATAAAAATATTAATATTTCTTACAGCTTTAACCTGATAGAAACCTTCGCGCTTTTGTTGTAATTTCTTCTCACTCGGTTAGTATTCAAAGGCTCTATTTTGGAATCGTTCAAGCCACTGCTTGTAATACAGCATATTAATATATTCATTTTCTCTATCTAGTAGCAGTTTTCCATTCCAATTTCCTTTATCTGACTTCTGCATGATTTATTCTGATGATAAAATGCCCTCCTCTTTCATATAGTTTAATTCATTCATGACTCTTAAAATTCATATCTTCACATTAAATATGCTGGCAAGTTTTCTCATGTCAGATTGGTCCCTTCCCCCTCTAGTTTTCAGTAACCCATCTGAAGAGGCTTCCTTAAATTTCCGTCTCTTTTAACAGTTTTAATTTAATCCAGATCTTTTGTAAAAGAACTTTTAGGAACAATAATTGTTTCACACATGAAAAAGCCCCTGACACACAGCGTGATATTAATTACCATTAGCTACATGCTGCTTAGCAATTCTGGAACCAGTTTACAGTACACACCTATAACACTCGTGATACAGGGTCTCAACATTGGCTGGAACAGCGTTGTTTTCTCAGTGCTAAATGAGGCCCCATAAGAACAATAACTGCGTTCCAAGTCTGAAGGTACCATAACCTGCTCATCTCCACAGTACGCCACAGCTTTTGATCTCTGCACCATCCCTGCTGTTGCACTAGTTTACCTATCAAAAAGATGCTCATTTTTGACATTTTGACTTTACAACTTGCGAACAAGCAACAGCCTTTGGTAAATTGTCTTAATGGATGCATTGCTTCTAAAATCATTGTTTGTTTAACTCTATCTAGTTTTGACTTCTAACCCTCAAGTCTTACTTATACCAGGATTAAATAAGGTTTTGGACTATTAAAGCAGGCCCAGAAATTCCCACAACTGCCCCTTGGTGAGTACTTGATCCACAGGATACCCATACTCACACAGCATCTTCCTGCTTGACCCAAAACTCCTTCCTCCAGGACCAGTTTTGCTTCTGCAGGGCTGAAAGCCTCTGGGGGCTCGGATAGATCCGCTCTGCATCAGCACATCGCACTGTGAGGACCCCCTTTACAAAAGATCGTTGTACCTACTTATTTTTAAAGGATGGCTAAAAGAGGAAGTGGATGTAAGTGTGCTGCCCATCCTTTACATAGTATCTGAAACAGAAGAACTGCATTACCCTGAAGAGTGAAGTCTAGGTTCAAAGCCTTCCTCAGCGTGAGAAAGCTAACCCTTGGTGGCCTACCTCCCATGAAAATGCACTTTCACTGCCTCTTGAGCCCAGAAGCAGGGGAAAAACAGGAGGGGGCTAGTCTTTGAGGGCTGCTGGTTAAGCCAACTCTTCCTCTTAGAACAGTTCGATTTGGGTTGTAGTCCCAAGATACGTGAATAGTTAATGGACTCACCATCAGCTTGTCCTCCAGGTGTGTTTTAAAAGAAAGCATTTAAACATGGGCTCAGTTCCCTAGGGGAAAAATAAGTAGCTGCAATCAGGATATTCTGGACTCAAGGTCCTGTGGCAGAGGAGGTCCATCCAGGCTTAAGCTCCTTACCATCCAGGGACAGTAGAACATGTCAGACACCATCTGGCTGTCAGTGTTCTCTACAGTCTTGCCCAACACAACTCACCACCTTGTCTGCATCCCACCTGGGGCTCCTCGCTGTCCCCGTGGAGCACTGAGGAAAGCCAGACACCTCTCTCTGGGTGCTTGGGGGCAGACATCAGCCCTGCATGACTGGAGCTGGCTGTGAGCCTTGTCCTGGCTAATCGCTACACCTCTTCTTCATGTGGCACTGCTCACAGGTCTCAGTCCAGTTAACTTTTAACCTTTGGGCAAACTCAGCACATTGAGCTTTCACGGTATGTCACTATAACACGTTTTGCAAAACTTGAACACCTCTTGATCCTGTTTTCTGGAATCTTTCTTACATTCCAGCACCTTTTCCAAAATACTGTGGTAACAGCCCCTCAGATCATGTGTACAGCTGTACTAGCTTCATCACCCTTCTCAGACATTCTGCTCATATTTGGGGATTTCACTGATTGCCTTAAATACAGTACTGGATTAGAAGTTTTAAGCAACCATTTATCACCTTCTTTTTAGTTTGACTTCACACCAGGATGTAATAAAACTGCCTTGAGCCCGATAATATCTAGCCCAATTACAACTTCCGCACGAGGCGTGGGGTCATTAACAAGAAGGAAGATTTTCAATCGTTTTAGAAGCCAGCTCATGCTAGTCTTTGAATTAGCTCCTCATGTACCCCAGGAAACTGGTTTGAGAATTGGGATGGCCAGTGGCAGGCAGGGGACCGATACAGCTAAAGAAAGCGCATGAGCCACTTCAGAAGATATGTTCCAAGTTCCTCCCCAAGTCTTTTGCCTTTTATTCTCCAAATCAGGTATTACATTTCCACTGGTTTCCACCAGGATTGTGCATGCACCTTGACATGTTCACAGAAGTTCCACGATACAGAGTTTCACAACTGGGACAGGTCCCTACGATCGGGACACCAGAGTGACAAAACAGATTCTGGAGAATTTCCCACTGAATAGGATGGAGAGAACATAATTACCACATCGTAGCACTACAATGCCTCATAAACATAGAATAGACTAGATCCATTTACCACAAAAATCACAGAAAGTAACTGATCAAAGAATATCTCTTTTATGTAAAATATACATTTGTAGGATATAATTTTAATACAACTTTTATACTTGTTGATGTTGGGTTTGCAACACTGAATTAAATAAAAAAAAAAACCCAAACAAAAAAAAAATAGTCTTGCTGCCAGAATTTTATTTCTTATAATACTAATAGTTTGAGGTAACAATGAAAGAAGACTGTGTGCTGTGAACAAGTCAGTGATGTTTGTCTGCAGTCACATTTCTGTTATCAAAGTGAAAAGTAAACTTAAGACTTGGCATGTACACTAGAATTCATACAAATATAGGTCATGGCAAACTGAGAAAGCAAGGATTTATGCAAACCTACTCTGTTCGTATTTGTGACCTTTGCAAAATATACCATTATTATAAGAGAAGTCAAGACAGATGTAGTTTACATCACTATCATTATTAAGGGTGTGTCTTTGTATGATCCACAGCACAATTTACTGCAGGAACCAGGAATAATACACACAGGGGTGTGGGTCTTTGCATGGAGCCTTAGCAATGATGACTTGAATTCAGCTTTCCTTGATATAGATAAAAACTGATATTCCATGCACACACGTTTTATTTACAGCTGACTCATCAACAGTGACTAGTCACCCCTTCCTCTGGCAGCAGTAATTACGAGCAGTCTTTAGTCTTCTTTAACATGCTCTACTTCCCGCGTAAAGTCTCAGTGACCTCCTCAAGGCGTGAGTTGTTTATCAGGGCCCATTCAGCAGCAGCAGTCTCTTTCCAGTACAGTCCTTGGTATGGCTAAATTCCATTGTCCCTTTTTCAGCAGTCAAAAATCCATGATAAATTCTGTACAACACTGTAGTTAATATAACAGCAGCACCAGATATTATATTAATTCCTTTGCTAAAAGCTGTTGGCAATTATCTCTCTATTGACAATATGTTACCAAAACTAAATCAATGTACATCTCTAAATATCAGAAATGTATACTTTGATAAATACATTATTGTACAAGAATTCTGACATGCAGGTCATGCTTTTGGGCTAGGCTATATACAGAAGAACATGTCACATGGTCAACAACAACTTATATTTCTTTTCCTAACAAAAAATAGAACATGACAATCAGGGATTATTCAACAATCTCAAGGATCTCTTAAGATTTGGGATGTTATGGTCTTCCCCATGTAGTTCTAAAACTCTACGGTTTAGAGTAATTTGTCCTCACCAGCCCAGAACATAAAATCTGCCATTGCATTTGTCCTGTTGCATAAACAGAGGTTAATATTGAATGAAAAAGCCACTAGAGGAGATACAGTTTCAAAACTGTAATGAATGCTGGTTGCTAGGAGGATGATTGATGCAATAGGCAACCGGTCAGTACTGTAAAGCCGCTACTAAATCCCACTCAAAAAATCTTCAGAGTGCTCACATGAGTTACTCTAGATGATACTAACTTGCACTTGAAAAATATATATATTTGTATCTATACACATAAGTATAGTCCATATGAAAAAAAGAGAAAAGGAGAAAAATGTCCTTAGTTAACCTTAAAAGAAGGGGGCATTTTAACAGTATCTCTGTGCTTTATGGAGACAGATGGAGAATACAGTAGACAGGTTGCAAAACAGACAGACAAACAACATATAGGACAAAGCACCTCAAAAAACATTGACTGAAGAAATTTTTGAAGCTCATGAGCCAGAGGTATAAGGCTGGTCAAAAACCCGACTTGAAAACTACTACCCTCTTACAGTGGTACAAAAAAGCCCCCAATAATCTTCTCGATTTTACTTGGTACTCAGCCTCTGAAAATGTTGAAGAACCCTGGAGTAGAGAAATGACTACAGTACCAAGCAGCACTTGCTAGCTTAAAATTGCAAGTCTGGATGGCGTTTACCTTTCTTGCATGTTTTGTGCCTTCCCCAAGCCATTAAGAAAGAGATCTGGCTTCTGCTTGCGTGTAACCAGTAATGACAACCTCTTTGCAGTTATCTGTGTGCAAACAACCGGAGACATTCAGAACTCTGATACAGCAATCCAGTACCAAAGTAAGTTAATCACAAAGTAAAGCCATTTATAAACAAGTAGATCGTTAAAAAAATAAAGGAAAAGGTTAAACAAAGAAAAACAATCCCACATGCAGACCAGTTTATCAGTGCTTTCATTTCAGCGGGATGGTACAATGCGAGAACACACATCCAGAGCCCTCCGTGGTCTCCACGATCGGCAACACTGCTTGTCAGGTGATGGAGACAGGATGGTCCATGCAAATGAGCAGACCCAAGTCACAGTGTGCAACCAAGACACGATTCCAGACATCTTCAGGATGGATTAGAGTCACAAGAAATGGAGGTTCAATGGAGTGACTGGTAATTAGTTGGAAGCACATTATTTTAAGTAAATCTCCCTGAAAATATGTTTATTTATTGAATATACTGGCCAACGGCATCCACTACCTGTCCTTTTATTGCCACAGGAAAGTAGGACAATATAGTAGATAAAAGGAGAAGCGCTACCCTAGGTAATCTTTATAAGCCAAGATAGAAATCTTCAGCTACCCAAGTGGCATTTCTTGCTACTGACAGTTATATCATGCAGGAGTTATACCATATTTGTGGAACCTATGGTTAATGCTACATTTATTTCCCATATGTGGTAAACAGTATTTGAGTTAATACTATGTAGCCGATTGATGCCATCTGGTTTACAAGATGGAAGGGATGGGAGACCGAGAGCGCCTTAGAGGACAAGGTGAGCTGTAGGGTGATGTTACTGGAGACAGTCGCAGAGCATTGCCTGTCAAGCCAGCTATGTTGTTTAAGCTTCGAGATTTTTCGTAGCCTTGTATGAGAAAATGCACAGACATCAGTTGAATTCAGCCAAAAAAACAGACAAAGACAAACAATACAATGTAATGTAATCCAAGGAGCTATCTGGGACTCAGGGGGAATCTGCCTGCAAAAGAACTCAATGCTGAGACACATTACTACCAAAATATATTCATAAATAAAACTATTTACCAATCAATGCAGCTGTTCTTTCCCAGAAAACTAAACAGACCATCACACAAGAGGTCTGACCTGCTCTTCCACATCCCATCTTGCACTCAGTGCCGCTCTTTTGGCTTCAGCAGGGTTGCACAGCGTGCAAGACAAAGGACCCCAACAGGGTTACTGGGTGAGCTACCTGGCTAACCATAATCAAAACCCCATTAAGACAGATTATAAAACCTGTTAGAATTACATAATCTCTGCTAAACCCAATTCATAATAAAGGATGATTTTTCTTTAAAAATAAATAAAACAAAAACCAGATAAAATTGCATACAGTATTTGTAAATCACTTCTGCAGAGGATTGAATGATACAATGGGAAAGAAGCTCCATCTTCAGAAATATTAACCCTAAGACTTTGTGTCTAATATTGAAGTATAATGAGATAGCAGAGTTTGACATATTTGCCTCCTGACTGGCAAATTTAAAACACCATACTTGTGCTCATTCTCCAGCTGACCCAAATGAAATAAACGGTATTAATCCACATAAGCAAAAAGTAAATAATTAATCATTAAACAAGGCAACCACATAATGCTTTGCAATTTGGAGGGAACATTGCACTTGCAGACATTTCTGTTCACATACTCTGTGAGCTCTAGCTACCTACTTTTTGGTACATATAGATTGTTTTCACCATGTAGAGGCTATGCTGTAAAATGTCGGAAAAGCATTGCTATTCACTGCCTCACTATCCTTATGCTCATGTATTTTCAATAGCGCCCGAATAATCCCACTTATGAAGAAAAGGACCAGCCCATCGGTCTGGAGAGGGATATCAGAATGGAAATACAATGAAGATGAAGCCGGACAGGACCTCGCTCCTCAAGTCCACAGATACATGCTTCACTGCAAGCTTGAGAAGTCCCATGGATTTCAATGGCACTACCCATTTCCTTGAAGACAAGTATGTGTCTAAGCATTTGTCAGGTTAAGACATTCACGTATAAATTGCTTACAGGGAAATACTGAGACTTTTCCCACAGAAACTATAAAAAGTCAATGACAATACAGCTAAACATTACACAGGATGTCACCAGACATTTTTTTTTCTTCTTGAAACAGTTACTGGCTCAAATTTCAGATCTCCAGATAGCAGTTAACAGACGGTTGTTAGCATCTTCAGGAAAAACTGTATCTTAGGTTCTCCCCTAACAACAATTAACATATTTCTTACTGAGAATTGCATACTATACTATACTTAAAGCAAATGTATAACCTCACGTCTGCTAAAACTTTGTACAATGTTATCTCCAGATTGCAAGGGCAGGCTAGACTGTGATGCTTCACAGACTTCTGATACATTTCAAAAACAGCCTCCAGTTTCTGAGTTTCTATCAGTATTTACACAGATTAGAAAGAATCATGTTTGAAAAGGGAATAGAAGAGAAGCACAATACTAGTGTATATATTTAACCTCCCCTGTAAACATAAAGCTTACCAAAAAAATCAAAAGAATCAGGTAGCTGCTTTTTTTTTTTTAATTTTTTACACAGAAACTAGGAAACTATTTTTTTTAAATATTTTTCCTGCTACTCTTCTAACGACAAAAGCAAAAAACTGATGAAGGAAAATGGTAAAGATGATAAAGAAAACAGGAATGCCTAAAAAATGAAAACCAGATACACAAGATGAATAGAGATAGAGGTGTGATCCAAAATCAGTGCTTTCCAGGTGTTTCAGTGGGATTTGGATCAGCTCTGAATCAGCATCATCTTAGAGATGGAGATAAGGTGCTAATGCAAAAAAGGTCAGAATAAGTGATCATTGAACACAACCAAGAACTAACCAAGGAACGAACCAAACAAGAAGGATGTACCAAAAGAAAGAAAGAAAGGGAAAAAGTAAAATGAAGAAGTAATAGACTTGATGTGTGAATTAAATTCAAGTATTCAAAACCATCTGGATGCTACTTGAAGATGTTTTCTGCTTATGAGCTAACTTCCCTACTCTGTATAAAATAAACTTCAAAGCCAGTGGCTAAAACACTTCAGCCTAGACTAAAGAGCACATTTCTCATTAAGAAACTGTCAGTTCTGAACTCAAGCCCCATTTTTCTAGTAAAAACTATGAAACAATTTTCTCTTGAATCTAGATTTTCAAATGAAAATGTTCTCATGGTCTCAGTGTAAAATATGTTTTATTGTCAAATGAATATGTCTTTAGCAGCTAATGGGCAACTTCTTTTATTATTTGATTTGTTCTAATTATGGTTGCTGCCAAGCAAACAGCACTCAAATGTTTATAATAACATTTCTAAAAGAAGTCAAGAACCTTATCTTGCAAGATGCCACGGCAATCTGCCTTATTCAGGTGCTCCTGACCTCCTCAAAAGACTGGACCCTTACCATCAGAGATATTGTAAATAATCCTAGCTGTTGAGAAGACAGTGAGACGTACACACTCAGTGGAAGATGTCCTAAATCTGTGCAAAAACATGTTTGCAATGAAGTCCCATTTAATCTAAACATTATATATAGGAATATGTAAAACACAGGAGCAGAGAGACAATCATACTCTTTACAAATACCATACACATTGAACTCTCTTTGCTTATCTGCCTTCACAGGTTCAACCTACTGAGCTCATGCTTTTGAAATGTAAAAAGAGCATTTGCAGAATAACCCAAGAGAAGTCCTTTAGCATCTATGGCTGGCTGGGATGCTGTACACAAAACGAGGGTGTTGGTTTTTTTAAAAAAAAGGGGGGGGTGCAAAAAAATCTCAGCCAAAATTGTCCAGTGCCACATGGCTACTGCAGATGAACTGAGGTGAACAACTGCACATCAGCACTCAGGAACATGAAACCTGTTGGAATGATACAATTTGCCAGGAAACCAAAGCAATTCTAATCTAAGGAAATGGCAAGACTACCACTGCCATTGCTGATTTTGGGTCTGTGCCCCGAGGCTACGTTTCCAGCCACAGCCAGCTGTGGCCTGATGGGATAGCCCCACCATCAGTCACCTGGGTGATACATACAATGACATAAGGTTTTGCAAACTCTGCCTGGGGAAACCAATCCTACCGCACAGTGAGTAATCAGATTTGAAGAGGCTGAACAACTGGAAATGCATTTTTAGCACCTCACAAGGTCAAACATTGTTTATTGTAGTTGAATTCTGGTTGGGGTAGACAGTCACCTTTTAGTATTAGTGGTGTGCTACAAAGAAGCAGCATATTGTGGCATTATAAACTAAACTTTTCTTTGAAATAAAACTAAATAGCATCTCATAGGATATGTTTTGTTGTGTTCAGAACAAAGATGTTGCTTACTTCTGACATTTCAACCTTTTAAGTGTAATTTATTCAGCTGTAATTTTTACTAAGTTATTAAGTGCACACCAAAGTTATTAAATAATTAATTTGTCTTTTAGAATGACAAATGATATTGAGTGATGAGTGGTTGGATGAGCAAGGTCTGAATTGCAGGCTTTTCCATTAAAGGTAACAGACAAATGAAGACAAGTGAAATGAGGGTCCACCATCAAGCACATTTTGTGAAGACTAAAGGAGATGAGTGTTTCTGAAAGGAAAACAAGAAAAGAATGACTAGGAATAAAGAAAAAGGATATATTGTGAGTACAGTCTTTCCTCTAAGAGCATTGTGCACAACATTTTACTCTAAGCTTGCTCTCCACAAGCACATTGCTGAGTGACCTTTTATGATCTAATGAAAGAAGTCCATACCTTTCCTGATCCCTCCATCAGTAGCACACGTGTAATCACCTGTTGTCAGTAGGAAACATGTTCCCCCTCTTCTGTTTTTGTCTCTGGTACTAGAGCGTCTGATGGGAGGGAGCCTTTCACCAGGTGAGAGTGGCTGCTCACTTCCTGCACTGTCTTCACCTGATAACACTGGTTAAAGCACCATGCCCATTTACAGACAATAATGAATGAGGAAATGAGACATCACAAAGAGCTTATGCTGAACGCTGGATATTCCCATCACTCAAAAATAGTCATAAGGTAAATCATTAGAAGAAAACAAGATTGCAAGTCACCATTAATCAGTACAAAATGGCAAAAAGTATATTTTTTATTCAAGAACAAATGATCTTTTGACTTTCCTGATCTTCTTTTAAATCTCATATAAAGTTCTACTAAACTAACATGAAATCAGAAATAATCAAATCAGGGCTCAGTTAGTTGCCTATTATAGACTGTAACTTTTCAGAGTACAGTCAGTCTGGGATATCTTAAACAAGTATTTACTATTTTGGCTATCCTTTTTGCTAAAGAAGAGGTCGTGTTACTCATTTGTGCTTAGAATATGTTGTTCAGCATATTTTAAAGACAACTCCTCCCCCAGAAGGGTTAAATTTTCAACATTTGGTACTAAAACTTGTTTAATAACACACTTAGCTTTCATTTCTATGCTCATCACACTTGCACCGCCGGTCATCATAAGTACCCAACATTAAATGCTGTCTTTGGTCTGTGTAGTTTATTTTGGCAAACAGTGAAACTCTTACCTCTCCTGATTTGGCATTCCCAAAGGACTCTCTTTTAAAATTATCTACTACTTCAGATTCAGGCCTCACTTCAAGAAAAAAATCTCTGCTCAGTATGGCACATAACAGGTAACGGCATGTTACTGACTTCAGCTTTACCTTTGCATTTAAAGCTGAGCATGTGTTTTTCTGAACTGGTAATGCAAAGGGCTGTATTCAGCCTTGAAGTTTTGCACAGAATTTCCAGTGACTAACAGCATTCTCTACCAGAAATAAAGCTACGGTGCATGCTGTGAGCTGTGGCACTACAGAAGAGAAAGTTAACACTTTTAAATGGGTCCTTTTTGCAGATCTGCTTTCTCTCTAACTTCAAGGATTATAGCACCTTGTAAATAAAGTTGCAGACACAGAAAAGCATCTCTTTACTCTGATCACACTGAGCCTGCTCCATTCTGGAATACCTTTAGTAGCACCTGATGGCACGAAAAAGCTGTTATCATTAACGCTTTAAAGATGTGTCTGAAAGTAGGTATCAGTCAAAGCACTGTAAAACTAACTATATTCCACCTTCAGTGTGGGTCCTTTCAAGGGTTTCCATCCTCTTAAATATATTTAGGATGTTCAAAAAGCTGTGTTAACTTTGTCTGTGAACACTCACTCGGAAACTGAAACCGAGCTTCTTTGAACAGAAATGCTATTCAGTGACAGAGCAACAGACCAAAGACGGATATTGTTCAGAGACCAATTTTCCAGACTCCTATTTTTAAAAAATAAATTTCAATTACTGAATGACACCAGTCATAGGTGGTTTTGCTCTTATTATTCTTTAGCAGCTTTCCAACAGAAGTCTAATGATCGGTATGTAAGCTTTGTAATCAGATTGTGCTTGGCTTAAGAATAAATACATTCAAGAAACAACCAAAAAAATCCTTCCTGCTAAAAAATTTGTTTTAATTATACTGAGAGATAAAATTTACTCTTTAATTTGAAGAGATATGGATATGGGGCAGTGGCTTGGAGGGGCAGAGGCTGTCATTTGATATGCATTTTCACAGCAATTAGCACAAAATATTCCTTAACCATCATTTGGAACTCTCACAAATAAGGTAATATAAATCATAAAAATCAACACCAATAATGATGATGTCGCTAAGGGCTGTCATTTTCATTTTTCTTGACAAACTTTACATCAGCTATGCTATTATCATTCAATTAATAGCAAATATCATGCAATGTCTCATCTAACACAGACGAAGAAGGTTCTTCTAGCCAGGAAAGCAGAATGCCAAATGGAAAGAAAGCTAGAAAGAGAATTTCTTATTTCCTTTGAGTGCTGGGCTTTTGATGTAAAGCACCCGCTCCTTTTAAATGACTGCTTCTTTGTAGGATCTTGCTTAACAGGCCACGATGTGGCACAGGCAAAGCTGACACAAGAGACAGACACTGAGGCAAAACACCATGGAGTCCAACAGGGTGGGACACGGTGGCTGCTCAAATTGTCACAGTCATGCAGAAAAACAAGAAACATCCATATGACGCAACAAACAACAGGCAAAAGAAAAGGTTGATATCATCAGCAGGAAAGCATTCTCAACAGAGCAAGCAAAACTGTATAGACCAGCTACATAGAGGTTTGGGAACATCACTATACCTATTTTGTCCTCTATGAGACTGACACACGCAAACACTGGAGGGGAGAAGGGTGGGAGCTACGTCTTCTCCTGGCAGAAAGACTGGCTGCTTTCTGACTCCTACCAAACATACTGGTCTATAAAGTGTTTTCAGAGAACATGCATTTCCAGTGGGGTCCTACCTGATGATCTGTTGTGCTCCATCAGCTGGTTGTCCTTGCCCAGGCAGATGTCCCCCTGTGTGCTATTGCAGGCCATGTTCAAGTCTGTCTTGCAGAAGGTGGGCGAGCTGGCTTGAGGAGCAGGAGGGATGTGCTTCTTCCGCTTCCTCGGCAGTTTCTGCTTTGCCATGGCCAGGGAGTAGTACATCCCAAAATTGTTAACAATCACAGGCACGGGCATGGCTATGGTGAGCACCCCTGCCAGCGCGCACAGGGCTCCCACCAGCATGCCTGACCAAGTCCGTGGATACATATCCCCGTATCCCAGGGTGGTCATGGTGACTACAGCCCACCAGAAGCCGATAGGGATATTTTTGAACTGTGTGTGCTCACTCGCTGATGGGTCATTAGGCTGGGCTCCCACCCGCTCTGCGTAGTAGATCATGGTGGCAAATATCAAAACACCGAGTGCCAGGAATATTATCAGCAGCAAAAATTCATTGGTGCTGGCTCGCAGAGTGTGGCCCAGCACCCGGAGTCCCACAAAGTGCCGGGTGAGCTTGAAAATTCGCAGGATCCTCACGAACCTTACCACCCTGAGGAAACCAAGCACATCCTTAGCAGCTTTGGAGGAGAGCCCGCTCAGGCCCACTTCTAGGTAAAAGGGCAGGATGGCCACAAAGTCAATGATATTCAAGAGGTTTTTGATGAATTCAAGTTTATTGGGGGAAAAAACAACACGTACTAAAAATTCAAATGTAAACCACACCACGCAGACTCCTTCCACGTACGTCAGGGCAGGATCTGTCTCAATTTCATACTGTAGCACAGTTTCTGTCCCGTTGACGACCTGCTCGGTTTTGTTTATAATGGTATTGAAAGCCTCATGCGTTTCCAGGCAAAAGGTTGTGATTGAAACTAAGATGAAGAATAAAGAGGCAAAGGCAATGAACTGAAACAAAAAGAGGGAAAAGGGACATCAGAACCACACAGCTCTTCATGTTAATACTAACAATGTCAGTGATCATTATACATCTTTTACTGATTCACCCCCAAATGATTCACAAATTCGTATGCATAAGACTTTGCATCTAGGCCAGAGGAGAGGAGCAGACAGCTCTCACATGTGGGCCAGGAGTCTGAGAGCAGGCAAAGTCTTGGTGATGGACAGCATGACAGGCTGCAACTCATTCAGAAGTTCTTAAATCCATGCTAAATCATCTGAATTCCAGTCAGTTGTGCAGGTACCTTACAAACAGCCCCCACACCCAACCACAGCAAAATTTAAGGCTGTCCACCTCTCACATAGCGGAAAACTGGGCTGACCCGGTTGAGATTGGTCTTGAGATTATGGTTCAGGAATTCACATCTGGCCTGAAGGGCACCTCAGAGGGTCCTAGGAACATATCCAAACGCCACGTTTCCTTTGCATTTCCAATGGCTGACAAACACAGAATATCCACTGGCAGAAAATGCCTTCCGTGCTACACGCAGCGTTGGTTGAACAGCCTGTTTAGTTTGCCATCATCGATCACTCATGCTTGCAGGCAGGACTCAGAGTAAACCTAGCTGAACCTCTCTCACTGCAGTGGCAGAGCTTTGCCAGTGTGTTAGGATCCACAATCCTGCTATCAAAGTTACAAATCCAGGACAATGTCAACAAATAGGGAAATACAACTTCAGTTCTGGTAGGGGCACATGAACAGATAAAATACAGTTAAATAACCTGGAGACAGCCCTCGCAGAGGATTGTTAAGGACTTAGAAAATATTTACTGCCTGATCTTCAACTCATTCATCACAGTCAAGCACTGGAGAAAACAGAACATCCAGGACAGGATCTCATAAAAATTAACACTGAGCCAAAGAGCTGGAAGGGGTAATAAACTTTCTTATACCCAGCAAAGCATGACAAATGAAAAGCTGTTCTGAGGGTAGTTGTTCCTTTGCTACAACAGTTAACTTCTTTTAAGTAACGATATAGTACCACCACGTTAGCGCTCCAACAGCAATGGCATGGTACCTGAGTAGACAATATGTTTAAATGCCTCCCTGAGCCAGAGTTTATAACATGTTATCAATGTGTTTGTTATACTGGATTTTCAGCTTAATAGACATTTTATAGCCAGCATTATCCCAGAAAAAACTCTCTGAAGACTTGAAAATTTTCGAAGGTGCTAGAGGCCCAAAGAGACAGAAAGATGCCTAAAGAGGTTTTTGAAAATATCTAGTGCTTATGTGCTTCCTTACATATCTAGCAGCTTGAAATTGTACCATTGTGTGATATGAAGAAACACATTTCTTTCAAAATGCCAGCAAATTACTCACTCTTTTGGCTTTTGATTTTTATAATTTTAAACTGTCAGTTGCTAGTAAAACAAAAATATATGAGAGGGATCTCGGAGCTTGAGGCATGCTCTTCATTCTTTTTAATATTATTTATTTTAGTAAATAAACTTAATATATTTTATGTTTCCCTTAATATTACTTACAAATCATCAGGGAATCACCCTTTTAATGTTAATGCCCAACCTAAAACTGAGTACATTAAAGAAGTCCAGCAAGAAGAAAAAAAATAAATTACATGCTCTACAACCAGCCTACTGGAAAAGGCAGCTTACAGTCCGGGTCCCAGTGGTGCAGGCAAGAGAAAATGTGGTGGCAGGATGCTGGTATGTTATCACACCAAAATCTTGTCTCTCATTGAAAAAATCTAGTTACAAGGGAGACAGAACAGCAGCCATAAGCAAGAATGCCTCCGCTCTGTCACTTTAATCCAGGCTGCAACATTGCAGCAAAACTGATTTTGTGTACTTTGGGTATCAATCACCAAATTTAGTATTAGCACACAGATTTAGTATTGTATGCCACTGGAGTTCACTTGGGCTGGTGCAATACTGAATGGTTGCATTTTTCTAACAGAGAACATTAGTTAGACAACAAAATGTTGTCTCCACAACCAGTAGAGAGAATTGCTTTTTTTTTTCTTTTATGAGAAACGAGTTTAAATTTGCAGTGCAGGCCTGGCAAATTTATTATATTCAGACTCACAAGATATATCTATCTATCAAAAAAACCCATATATCTACCTATATCAGAGATTTGCAGCTTGTTTATGGCTTCCTTTCCTCAATCAATGAAACAAAGTTATTACACCAAGCCCCTCAATTACAAACGCTCTAAATGTGTTACCTTTCAGAAAGGACTGACTCAGGGACTGAACTGAACACTTATCATCCAGTCTGAACTTCTAGTCACGAGCTAAGCAAACAATCTTACACTGTCTGGCTGATTTTTACCAAACAGGCTTTTCTGCCTTTGTCTTAACTACAAAATTGCTGCACATTCATAACTCATTTCTTCCTGGCACCTGACACCAACATACACCAAAAAGCCTCAATCTTGTGTGAGATAGCTGAAGTCAGCAAATACAACCAGATTTATATTACCTAAGTGAATTTATCTCAGCAGATTTTTGCAAAACCTCTCTGTAACATGGACAGAGAATTTATCAGACTCTGAGCCACGAGTGGGCTAAGAATGACCCTTAGGATGCTCCTAGAGCACCTTCCAGCATCTTTCTACACGGTGAAGGAGGGAAAAAGCAAAGAAATCTCTGGAGGTTGAGGATCACTGAAGCTAAGTAAGCACTGCAGTTTGCAATCTGGATGGGAACTTTTAATAGATAAAATAGTAGGCAACCTCTTTAAGAGCAACACTTTAGTGATTTCAGGCAACTGTGAACATTTTTTTATCTGAAAAAAACCCCAGAAAATTACATTCAACCTAGCCAAACAACAATTTACCAACAACTCAGATATAATAAGGATTAAATGTGCATTTAACATTGCACTGAATCTAATAGTATGTAAATAATTACCACCTGTTTCTGAGTTGTATTTCTGAAAGCGAGTCCATTCTGGTTCAGATCCTTTCCAAAAAAATGCCAAATACCAAGGGATTAACTACAGGTAGAACTGCCTGACAAGCTATTTATTACTGTTTTGCTCAACACTGACACTGTGAAAGGCCACCGTGCACTTGGAACTCAGCAAAGCAGATTTAAATTTTTACCTGTGCACCTACATTCAACAGCACTTTATTATCCCTAAAGGAAAAAGACATTCAGTCATTTCCAAAATCCCCTGAGCATCCTGCTCTGTTATCCTAAAGGCAATCATCTTTCAAAGGTTAGAACAAACAAAGGCAGGAAAAAAACATTAATCTGGTGACAGATTTCTTGATAATCCCGCAATTTTCATTCATAGCAATGTAAAACAACGATATATACACATTTCGCCATGCACACAATAGCATATACATCACTGATTTTGAGCAAAGACATGCATTCCTTTTATCTCTTGTTGCATTTTGTTTTAAACTGTAAAATCTTTGGATCAGGACATTCTGGACAGAGCTTGCACAGCGCCTAGCACAATGGAACCTCATACATAAGAAGACCTACAATGTTACTGTAGTAGTCAGAGGGTTCAGAGAACATGCAAGAAAAAAATGCAATGGCTAATGCAAGAAGGAACATTTTATCAGTCAAAGAAAAATGCTTAGGGATTTACTTTACATTAACAAAGGTATTTCCTTAATATTATATTACATAATACTAGGCAATGGATTGAAAAGACTCTAGCATGTCTTTCACAAACAGTTGTAATGATAGAAATTGTCATGTGCTATCCCCACTTTATGCTGTCCTTCTGCTTCTTCCTAATTCCATCTTCTCTCATTTTGAAGGTAATGAGCCTCTAGGAACACATCCATTTTTGTTCATGTGGGCAAGCACCACATTTCAGACAAAGTCAGTACAGATCCAAACTCCCAGCTTCTCTGGTGGATGGGACCAACCAAGTTCTCTTCCTCGGTCCTGCTAATGTCCACAATAATTGGGGTACCACACACAACTTTATGATTCTATGAAGCACACAAATCTAAAAGGAGTTAGCCTGAGCATTGTTTCAGAAAGTCACATGAAGAGACAATTTTTTGTTTGAATCATTAGCAACCTTTCACTGTGAGAAGTTCTGATAACTGAGGTTTTGACTAGTTGCAAGACAAATTCAGCCTTGGTATATAGCAAAACAGCTTCATTGATCCCCTTTTTTAAACCACAGACTGTGGTCCAAGCACATGGCATGAAACTCTTTGGAAAAAAAGGTTGAAGAAAGATTTTCAAATAAGACCAAATAATTAGGACCCTTTTCTCATTTCTTAAAAGTTTTTAAACAGCAGTTGTTTCTTGTTTGTTTCAATAGGTGAGATAAAACTATCTTTCTTCATTTAGGTTTTCTTTCTTTCCCCTGAGGGACAACACTTTTCTAACTGAGAGAACGGTTGTACAGACACTCCAGGGCCACCAAGCCAGACTTTTTCAAAATTGAAATTAATACAAATTGAATTAATAAAAAGTTTGGTCCATTTTTGCCAGAAGAGAGCAGTTAAAAGTTACAAAAATGTTTAGTATGTAACATACAGCATGCAGGACATTCCTCATTAAGTAGTTAAAGCTCTCAGTAGGCTGCTGATTCCCTCCGCTCACATTCTGAAGGTCGTGTGCACCCAATTTTGTTCATGTGTGTCAGCATCACATTTCAGACACCATCGGTACAGATCCCAGCTCCCAGCTTCCCTAGTTGATGGGATCACCAGCCAAGCTCTGTTGCCGAGTCCTACTAATGTTCATGGTAAGTGGATTAATCACCTACAACTTGATTTTCAATGAAGCACATAAATCTTAAGTGAGTGTCAGATGCCTGCAGATAACTTGTTGGAAGCAGAAAACTTTATGATTCCTGTTTTGAATTCAGCGTCCCATGGAGACCTGAGCTGCTCAGAGTTTAAAGCAATTTCAAAAATTACAACCAATTCAAGGACTGCAAATAGAGCGATCTGTGGATTATCAGAACTTCTGTGCGTCCAATGCCATGTTTTATCTTGCACATAGCTCCTAAAGCGCCTTGAAGAAATTAAGGTCACTTTAAAAATCGTGGCTGCAAATGGCCTGACAGCCGTCTCGTAGGCCATGTCTGGATTTCACAGTAGGAAAAGGCACCTGGTCAGAGGATGCTGTGGCTCACACCTAGCCTGTCTGCCCAAGTTTCCTCTCCAACGCAAACCCAGACACAGGACTGGTTGCACAACTTGACATTGTCCTGTGACGGAGCCAGAGCCTGACTTCAGTCATTCCAAGGTTTATCAGTTTAGACACAGCCCAAATAAAACTGCAACAGAGATAGAAACTGATCCTCACACTCAGATGTGTTACTCATATTCATAAAATCAGACTCATACTACTCCATATTCCAGATATGCTTTGCCTGTCCATCCTGCACCCTTAAAACAGGCTTTTTCTACATGTTATTTAGTATTCCAAGATGGACAGACCACAGTCAGTGAAGAAGTTAATGCACAGTTAATTGTGGGTAGTCACAGTCACCCTTACTTCTTGTTTCATAGTTAAGTTTTGAATAAAATCTCTCACAACATTTCAGTATTTTCCCAGAAAGAGTCTCTGCCCTGTCTAGATACAACTTGTTCTGGGGTTGGATCTCAACACCTCCTCCTTCAACTCCCCTCACTGTGTAATGTATATTTTCTAAGGTGAGTATTCAATAGCAGCTTTCAAGGTTCAGTTAGTTCATTAGAGTTTCATTCCAGGACTTAGAAGGCTTGCCCTTGACGCACTTGACTACAGAAAAAGAAAACTAATGAATATTTAATAAGCCCTTGGAAATACAACATTTAATATTCTCTGATGCAGTTACAGAATTGCCTTTAAAGGAAAAAAGATGACAATGTTGCTTTAAACAAATATCTTCACAGGCACATTATGAAACTTGATACATGCATTTTGCTGGAATTTAAAGCAATTTTAAAAACCCCAATAATACTCCCCATCACACTTAGACTAAAAATACAACTATAGGGAGATGGGCACAGAAAAGAGATCATGTTTTATTTCTTAAAACAGCTTTGACAGCCTGTCTGCTATTGAAACCAAAATCCTGCTTTCATTATAAAAGATAAGAGATTACTGAATGACTCCTAACTTTGCCTGACCAAAACAAGAGTGGGGGAGTTTCCAGAGTCCTGAGTTCTTTGCATTCCCACAAGAGCACTTGTGCTAAACAGAACCCTGAAAACAGAGTAACTTTTCTGTTGGATAACAAAATCCTTAAAAGCGAAGCAGTATTTTTTTTTTCTTAATATCATACTCATTTTGAAAAATCAAAAATAAATTTCCATACTTTGGAGTTTTAAAAATTCTTTCCAGTGACATCTGTTCACATCTGTTAGTTTAAGCTTCATCTTTTCATAGTTCAGAATATGATACAAATTATTTGAAAAAATAACTAATTCAGTTTCTTTCTCCTGTGGTTCTCTGACCACATAAGTAAGCTAATCTGTGCATTAAGCGCATCCAATCTCATTGACTGCAAAAATTTAGTCAGATATATTCATTACAAAATTGTATTTTACAGTTTTTCTTCATATGTACTCTAAGACTCATTGATCAACACTATTTCTTAGAATAAGACAGTTACAAGTGGTTATACCAAAATTAAATATACCCATCATAAACATTATAAACTGATACTGACTTTTCTTCCTCTCAAGGTTCAGGAAAGAAAAGTTTTTGTTCCTGTAAATCTTCCATGTATTTGTCCTGTAATATTCTCCGCAAGCCTTTTTTATTTTTCCAGGAATTCAAACACCCAGTTACTTTGTGGAATCCCTCTAGTTCTGGAGGATTGAGACTCTGTCAAACAGGGAATAAAGCCAATGATGTCACGTACTGTTTCCAGTTAGTCACAACTAAATTGCGTTGCTGATTTTTTAATCTAGTTTTATAGCTGCTTAGTCATACAAAACCAAAGCCTTTAAAAAAATCCAATAAAAATTCCAATAAATTTGAAGGATTTGGGTGTTCAATGAAACCATGACTTGACTTAAGTAGAAAAAGAAACTGTATTTGTAAAGTACGTGGCATGCTTCACTCTAATGAGTAGCAACTAACATTGGAATGAAATCACAGAATTAGATACCACTTCCAGCTTTAAAGAGAGCTGTCTTTGGATTTAGATTTGACAGATTGTCCTCATTTCTGGTTTTAACACGACAAGATTTTTTCCCTCTGTTTAATTTCATCTGGCTATCAGGAGTCTGCTAAAATCATAATGTGATTTCAGAATGAGCTCTTGTGACAACCTTACTTCTCTGTATGGTTTAATGTTCTCTGGGGTGAAATTTAAATATTAACGTTCATTTTACACAAACCCAGATATCGCACCAAACAGATCATCAGTCTCTTCACGACTCCATTCCTCAAAATTTCTATTCTTCCTTAGCTATAAGCTCCCTTGGAAAATTATCATTTTACAGGAAAAAAAAAAAGGGAAAGTCACATATGTTTTTATGGTGTGATGCATTTTCGGTGCATTGCATCTGGGTATACTGAGTAAGAAACCAAATACCATCAGAAAGTACTGGCATCTGAAATATAAACTCAAGGCAAACATACTATCAGTTTGCTTCAACACTCATAAATCATAATCTCTCACATTATCACTTTCCAAAGATTAAGGAATGGATACAGACACATCTTCAAGGGAAAACCAAGAATATGATACATGAAGTATCAGGCACTAAAAAAAGATCAATATACTGTCTCTAAAAATCTGTACCTCATCCTCCTTTTAGGCGATAAGGTGGAATGTCAGCATTAAACTCTTTTTAAATGTCTACATAAAGATTTAACAGCCCAACCTCAGCATCCTAATTGAGAAACTCTATCCATTATAATTTCTCAAAAATCAAGCCACAGTTGGTAGAGTTCTGGCCAATATTTTAGTTTTCGTCCTGTGAAAGATTGTCTCCTGTTTTCAAATCCCCAGCACAGCTCCTCCTCATTTGTACTCTTTCCTGCTAACATTATTTCACATTCAGCATAACAATTAACATTCTGCTGCTACAATTCCATGCATAGTCATATTTGAATGAAAAAATCTATGTATCAATACACTTTTATTGATATACTGTTTAAGAACAGCCTATAAGTAATACGCTATGCATAGATGTATAGTGCGGGAGTATTCACAGTTCAGACTGGCTACCATCTGTACGTAGTAGTGGGAACACAAATGTTCTCTTGCTTGCTCATTCTTTTCCCATTTGTTATAGTTTTACAAAGCAGTTGTCTTTCAGTACCAGCTGGAGCACAAATAAGAAATTCATATTCAGAAATCCAGGTCCGCAATTAAGTCGCTTTAACTCAGCTGTCAGGTAAATCAGCATTCTGACACCAGTTTAACCCAGATACGTATCTGACTCAACAAATCTTAGGCACATCTACATTTTAAAGCAGATAATAAAGAAAACCAGAGTTACAAATGATGTTGTATTTTAATTGCATTTAAGTGACATACATCTTCCCAAAGCATTCAAAACTGATTTACAAACCTACCCTGATATAGACACATGTTCTGCTGCTCAGCATGAAAAACTTTGACTCTGCTGAGCAACTAGAAAGACCATAGAATCATGGGATCATAGAATCATTTAGGTTCGAAAAGACCTTTAAGACCATAAAGTCCAACCATTAACCTGACAGTGACAAGTCCACCAGGAAACCATGTCCCTAAGCACCACATTTACACATCTTTTAAATACCTCCAGGGATGGTGACTCAACCAGTTCCCTGGGCAGCCTGTTCCAATGCTGGATAACATTTTCACTGAAGAAATTTTTCCTAATATCCAATCTAAACCTCCCCTGGCGCAACTTGAGGCCATTTCCTCTTGTCCTATCACCTGTTACTTGGGAGAAGAGACCAACCCCCACCTCGCTACAACCTCCTTCCAGGTAGTTGCAGAGAGCGATAAGGTCTCACCTCAGCCTCCTTTTCTCCAGGCTAAACAGCCCCGGTTCCCTCAGCAGCTCCTCATAAGACTTGTGCTCTAGACCCTTCACCAGCTTCATTGCCCTTCTTTGGACATGCTCCAGAACTTCAGTGTCTTTCTTGTAGTGAGGAGCCCAAAACTGAACACAATATTTGAGATGCAGCCTCATCAGTGCCGAGTACAGGGGGACATGCACTTCCCTAGCCCTGCTGGCCACACTATTTCTGATACAAGCCATATGTGACAGAGTGTTTCAGTGGTGGGGCCACACTTCACGCAGGGGGGCGGTCCCAGAACAGGACTGATCTGCTGTCATTCCCTTGTACTCCTTCCCTGGTTGCCTTATGTCCAAGAAAAAGACTAATTTCCCAAATGACGAGCGCAGTTTCCCATTAGGCAAATCAAAATCATCTGACTTTGTTGTCCCTTTGAGTGGCTAAGTCAAACATGTCACACCGACACACAACATACATCCCACCACCTGTTTTTCGCTCCTGAAGACTCAGCAGAACTGCCTGAAAAGCAATTATGCTGCCTCCAGAAGCTCCCTTTTCCCATCTATTTGAATTTATCAAGCTTGTTTTAGTTGTGATCTTTCTGAGCTGTGACTATCCCAGCAATATTTTAGGTTTTACAGCCAGCTGTGCTGATTTTTTTGACTAGACTTGGCATTTATATTCTAGCAATCATTTTTTAAAAAGGCATCAGCAAGGTTCACTTTGACCTGGCTTTACTGAAAAGGTCTGCATGGTTACGCGACCGGATAAGCAAACCACTGCCACTCATTCATTAAACATTGCTATAAACCTATGCACTGAAACAGGCAAAATATTTCTAGTGGCTGCAAGAATGCAATGGATGTTCTTCCTGGAGTCAAGGCAAAGGTGAGAAAAACAGGAATTCTTAGTCCATATTCTGCATCTGGTATCAGACATTTAGAGGCTTCTTATTACTAAGACAGCATCTTCCAAAAAGAAACTAAAATTCCTCAGAGGTCTTAAGAAGGCAGATTTGGAAGCACCCACTTTAGCCAATCCCAAATTTACATGCTGAGTTGAATTAGCCTCTCTGTATGCTTCGTTTCCCTTCCCTAGACCACCCACTGTTCACACCACTACAGCAGAGATTAGGCTCTGGGACCTGGAAACTTAAAGTACTACACAGGCAGTATCTTTTTTTCTGCACTTGATTTATCGTGAAAAGGTTTCATTTGGCTCAATGGGTCAAAACTGGGGGAAAAAAAATCTTCAGTATAATACTATTTATTATTAATAGACTTTCATACCCATGCAGACAAATGGAAAAAAGAGAGAAATTCTTAAGAAGACAAATTAATGAAAATTCTATTACACTGTAGTTTGCCTAGTACATAAATCTCACATCCATTAAAATTACAGAAACATTTTCAGCCCTATTATCTCTGTCTCACTTAAGCACTCAGGCTCATTTATGTCTACTTTTTCTCTCACTCAAAACAAGTCTGATGGCCTAATTTAGAATTACACTTTGGTGAATTTAGAAAACTTTAATATTTTGAGGCTTGACATCCATTAAGATTTGTAATACAGCCTAACTTAGCTTTCAGTAGAGAAACCTTATAACCAAACCCTATAACCTTTTTTTGCCAACCCAAATCTAACCAAAACATACTGGAATTATTTACAAGTTTTCTGGGCCTGTGTCTTTGCCGTACAATATAATAAGACTTCTACTGCAAGCGCTGGAATAGAAATTAAACTTCTTCTTAAAAATTGAAGGGACACAGCCACCTCCAAGATATTCAAAAGTGTACACAGAGCCTTGAAACAGCTGATTACCAGGTCTCTTTTGACTGGAAGCACTTTCTTCCTTATACTAATTAAGCAGCATTGGTTTAATTTTTCATACCTACACCACAGTAATACAATACAGTTGATATTAACTGGTACCTTTGTTTCATGATTGCAAAGTAGTTACAGGAAAGCAAAACCACAACGAATAGGCAATTGTCACAGTTTGGGCCAGATTGGCCACTCAGGCGAATGACAGATACTCTCCCCCACCTCTCTCTTCAAGGAAAGAAGGGAGAGAGAGAGGGAGATTTATGAGTTTAGGAGAAACTAAACTACTTTAATGAAAATATTAATAATATAATAAAAAGAAAATAATGAAACATATACAAAACCGTATCAAGCTCCCAGGATGACAATCACGTCACCAGCAGGCACTGGGGAAGTCCCAGACTGGACTCAGTGATGGGCAGGAACTGAATTCAGGATCTGGATTCGGGATTGGGACCAAAGGCAGACGAACAGAGTCCTCCTCGGATGCTGACCATTGAAGAAAGAGGGCTCACCCTTTGATCCCTCAGCTTTTATACTGAGCATGAGGCAGATGGGATGGAATACCCTGTTGGTCAGTTTGGGGTCACCTGTCCTGTCCGCTCCTCCCCGCAGCTGTGAGCCCTCTGCGCTTTTCCGCTTCTGACCCTCCAACGGAGCAAATAACACAGTTGGCTGCCCTTGGTTGTTATAGCAGTAAGTGTAAGCAGGAACCTCTCTGCATCCCATTCCTTGGCATCAACTATAGACATTGGTCTGATCACTCTGAGCATGAACAGTTTCTGCACAACATGCTGTTAATTTCAGTAGTTAGAAGAGGCCTAGCTAAAAGTAAAATTACTGAACAAAAAATTGGTTCTGTTTTTTCTCAAACCAGGACAGCTATCCAGACTACAGCATTGCCTAAATTTTAATTGCTTGGTATGGTAGTCTTAATGATGATCTTCCAATGCAGCAGGTTTTGTGGAGTAATCTAGATTTAAGAAAAGCAAATGATGAACCCAGAAACTTCATCTTATGGCTTCTTACAGGAACTGTCGCAGTTGCAATCCAGTAGACAAAACTCCTCTGCCGTTTGTGCTTGCAGGGTAGCCAACAACAGGAGTAGTTTATGACTAGTAGAGCACACAGTGCCAAGACTTGCCAATCTCAAGCTCTCTGGTTCTGATATGAAAAGCTTCTAGGGAGTAGAGATTTTTTTTCCCCATGTGTCCATAGCTTGCTCCTTCCTGCATTTCAGACTCGAGTTTGCCCTTACCCTGGTACTGTCTCTCCCCTGTCCATCACTCCTTTCTCAATCTCAGCACTACTCCTCAGGTTTACAGTTGGATCCCAGACTTTCCTCCTCTCTTCTTCTGAGCAACTTGTTCTTACCTGAATTGTATATCCATGTCCTGTATCTCCAATCACTCCTTATGTTCATACACAGCTCTCTCTCCAGAGCTGATGTGCCTTCTCTCTTCCAGGGTCCTCCTCCAGCCTCAGCCTTCACTTCACAGGCTGTCCCTGGCTCTTTGTCCCAGGTCATTTGCTCAGTCAACCCTGTTTTCCTCCTAGTCTCAGTCTCTGTATCTTTCCACCTCCCTCCACATTTCTGTGGCATCTTCAAGCCCTTCTTCTCTGACATAAACCACAATCACCTCCCTGTTTCCCATCTCCAAAAGCAACTTTGTCTTCCTTCTGCTCCAATGCTGATACCACCCCATGGTCCCCTGTTCCAGCCACTCTGAGGTATCTTTTCTGCTTCCATTCACAACCTCATCAGGATTTTTATGCCATTATACTCTCCCTGTGTGGTTTCTGTGACTTTTATATATGAATCTGAAGGGCACAGGTGCCTGCAAACTCATCTACTTTTTCAAACTGAATTACTGGTCTAATGAAAGATATTATCTTTCCCTCCAAACCTGGCCTCATTTTGAGGCTGAAGGTTTCCTCCCCCGCATCAGCTAGATGCCAGGAAAGCGGAAGAGAGCATAGGATAAATGCTGACCTTAATTAAACAAATCTACCATCTAATAAAATTAAAACAGTTCCTCTTCAGAGGAAGGTTTATGCCTTTTCATAGTCAAATCACTGAATACTCTATAAAATAAACAGTATCCAGCTTTAACCTTTTCCTAGTTCAGACAAGACAGTGTCCTTGGAATTCCTCCATGATCTCACATTAGCCTCTGAAAAGTCTTTCAAGGTTTTAAAAAAAAATCTTTGAGGTACCTAAACTGATGAGCTGTGCACCCTAACACTCTGGTACCACTGAAAGAGCACTTGGAGAACAGTCTGAGGTCAGAAGGGCGTTTTCATGAGAGTGGGAAAGGTAAGGCTGTTAAAGCTCCTCTGCATGATGTATGTGAGTATGTTTCAAGCTCACAACACAATCGCATAGATCAAAGTTAAATTTAGAGACAGTGAATTATTCATTGCAACAGTAGTCAGCTAGGCTTATCCGGACTCTCAGGAACTGCGCACATCACCCCCAACGACACTAGTTCATACATACACATTGTTTTTTCAGATCTATCTTGACTCCATGGCACAAAAAACTTGCACTGGTCAATCAGTTGCCCAGAATCTTGTTGAAGGTTTTCCTAAAGATAGGTAAAAAACTATATGTAGTTTACTCGCAGTTTTTAATACCTTAAAATTCCCTGTCTCCAGGGATGCAGAAATGACAGTTCAATTGAACTGAGAAAGGGAATGTAAAAAAGAGAAGAGCCACCAGTATGACAGTTATTAGGATACTCAGACAACTGTGACGTTCAGATTTCATTCCTGCCCTGTTCAAAGCACACACTTGAACTGAGATGAAAGATAGTTCAACTCCCTCCTCTAGATCCTGAGAGAAGCATGTTTAAGCATATGAAAAAGATTACACAAGTTTATGAGGGGGATTATACGACACTGGGCCTGTGATAACAGAGAATTGGACTGAAAGACCCAAGAGGCTCCTCCAGCCCTCTGTCCCCATGAATATTTCCAAATCCAATTTACACATTTATTTAATACGTAGATTATGTTCTAAGCTATTGCCATTGCAAGCATTAGCAATGAAGCTGCGTAGAGCACCATTTCAAATGTATTCCTATTATTCAAAAGCATCTGCATTGTGAACATTATTTAGCTTAAACATTTTCTTAGAGCTTTACCACCAGTTTGCCCTAGGGACTGACACTAATCCTTATACTCAGGGTAGGACTAATTAGCACAATGACAAATACCAGCAATGCTGTGCACAGACCATCATCCTGCTGAAGATTTCTTTATCCAAGAGCTTGTTACTGATGAGAGGGAGCTTGCGAGCGGCAGAGGGGAACCATATGGGACTTGCCTTGTGACCTCGGGCAGACCGAGGAATGAATTCCTGTGTCAAACCTGTCGGTCCACCGTAGCACATATATCTGAGGAACCATGTGCCGAGATGGACAAGAGCGTTCATCCCAATCCAGCAGGCTTCAGAAGCAGCCTTCCCAACTTGTCCGGGAAAGCTAGTCTGCCTGCTGCACTTTTGCTTTGTAGAACAACTACATCTCTTTCAGAGGTATAACAGTTAGCCAGAAAATAAATATCTTTATCCTTTCCCTCGTGATTCTAACACCTATATATTTATTTTTTTAACTTATATTATTTGCTTGCTTATGAAAAATCAATAGTAGAGTATACACAGTGGACCCATTCCAGGATCTTTTTCATTAAATTCTCCACACAAAGGGGTGTGGGAAAAAATATAAACATAGTATAAACATTTGGATATCTTGGATGGCTAAAATTCATCTGCAGTAAATCAGCCAGCAATATCAATACTTCTATTATCACTCATGTGTGAAAGTCAACATGCCATTGAGTTGGCTGGGGCAGTTCTTGCTCCATGCAACTAGGATTTCAGGCTAGCTGAAGGAAAATAACTCTGCATTGGTTACAGTTCGGGCTGGTATCTTTACAGTGATCCTCACAGCAATGAAAGGCAATGTTCGTAGCATGCAGCGGAAACTTTGCATTAAGGGAATGCAAATCTCCAGAGGGACTTCCGGTGGCGAAGACCAGAGTCAGGAACTCACGCACTAAAGGGGTTCTTTGACATGACTTGAGATCTTGCCGGTGGTTACACACAGAGTGGGAACTCTGGGGGAATGAATCACCACTGCTGCCGCTACCAGGCAGGCTATGCTCATTAGAGACTGTTTGTGAATGTAATCTGCAAAAGGACTGGCACGCGATGCTGCATGGAGGCATATTTTGCAGTTCCCATTTCCAGTTTAAGGTCTACATGGAATATTTACTGCTGGTATGTTCCTCCAAGACTGGTTACATCTGTCTGCATACTTCTCTTAAATAAGGAGCAGGTTGCTTGTACATGGATTTACAAGTTGTTGTTGCTGTTGAAATATGCATGTGACACCATCAACAGAGGTCGGTCACTGGTGGTGTTTATGAAGTAGCAAACTGGGCTTGGGGAACTCTGTGGCTTTTATTTAGGGCTTTGCAGTCCTGATTTGAAGGGTAATAAATTCTCTTTGTTTACGTATCACTGACAGTCATACAACATCTTGACAAGATGATGCATGCCAAGAAAAACAACTTTATTTAACAGCATACAAGCAGAGAAGTCTAGTGGCAGGCTCAGCCTTCATTTTCACCTTGTTTCTTCAGCTCTTTTTCATCAGTTCACCTACTCATTCTTCTCTTACCATTCTGCAGCTCAAGACGTACAATATGAAGATAAGCATTTTATCACAAATTTTCCAGATAGTTTCCTTCTTCAGGATTTGAATGAAAGCCCATTTCCCTGATGTCTAATGAAATTTGTCCCAGTAACTCTTGGGGAAACTGAAAATAAAAACCAAAAAATTACCAGGATGCTAGTGGCGACTGTGTTCTTCACAGCCTCCTAATTCCTAACAAAAACATTGTTACTCACAAATGATTCTTAACCATTAGAACTCTCTGTCCCATAAGATATTCAGGATTATAACAATTGCATTAAAACATCAACCTTTATTCAAATAGGGGTTGGTGGTTTGGGTTTTTTTTCTTGTGTGTGTGGGGGGGGTTGTTGGACTGAAGCTAGCAGGAGAGATGATGCTTACTAAAATAGTCTAATAAAAGTTATCACTTGCAGTGTGCAAGATTACTTTGCCAAGCAAAGCAGAGACACATGAAGAGACTGTATTTGACAAACCTGGAAGGCTGGGGGAAACAGAAGCAAACTTAAATGCACCAGAGAGATCTTTCTGGTTTGCAGCACATGGCAGAGAGAGGTCGTGTTCTGCTCCTTTTTAGGAATAAAAGGCTGCTTCTTCCTTTAGTAAAGGATATGCTGTAACTTAAATGTTATCTCAGCCAGTCAGGTATTTCCCCTGCCCTCAACACATGAGCAGCTCAAAAAAATATTCACGAGCAGGGTTTACCACATATGCTATGTTTATAATAGATGCTATTTCCAGTTCAAATACGGATTGCGTATACTTTATAGGATCACAGAATACCAGGTTGGAAGGGACCTCAAGGATCATCTGGTCCAGCCTTTCTTGGCAAAAGCACGGTCTAAACAAGGTGCCCCAGCACCCTGTCCAGCTGAATCTTAAAAGCGTCCAATGTTGGGGAACCCACCACTTCCCTGGGGAGATTATTCCAATGGCTGATTGTTCTCCTTGTGAAAAATTTTCCTCTTGTGTCCAATCGGAATGACCCCAGGAGTAAGCTGTACCCATTATCCCTTGTTCTTTCCATGCGACATGTTGTAAAAAGGGAGTCTCCTTCTTCTTTGTAGCCACCCTTTACATACTGGAACATAGTGATAAGGTCTCCCTAAGCGTTCTTTTCTCACGGCTGAACAAAGCCAGTTCTCTCAGCCTTTTCTCATACGGCAGGCTTCCCAGACCTTTAGTGCTTGTCTCTCAGTGCAATTATGAGTTTGGTCCCTAAGGAGAGACAGGAGTGTCAGCTGAGTGTCCTGCAGGACTCACACAAGGTACTAAGGTTGGGAGCAGCATGTCCACTCAACAAGTAGAAGAATGTTGCTGCAAAGGGGATTTTTACCATTGCAAGAAACTTCAGTCATCTTATTTCACAACAGCAGTAGTGACTACTGTCTGCAAATCAAATCCAGTTCACCTCTTCTCTAGAGGAAAACAATGAAAAGAGGCATTACTTGCTAAATTAAATTTAATAATAAAGAAACTCACCTGTACAGAACATTTTCCATCCACCCAGCTCAAGTACTCCAGAATGATCCATGATACCATCTATACTGTGTGGGCTGGGATTTTGGATCCCAGGTGCCTCTAGCGCTTCCTGACCCTGAGCTCAGTTCCATCTCACCATGGCAAGGGTGGGCAGCTCCCAGGCCACAACACTGCCCTAGATGTCCCAGTGCCAAAAAAAAGACTAATTCTAGGTTGTTGTATACAACGGAGATGAAAATCATTAACGTTCAGATAGAAATAACCCGTCTCCCACATGTTGCATGGAGTCTGGCTGCTTCCCAGCCCTTCAGACCTCTCATTTCTCTGCCATTACTAGATGAAATGAAAAATTCCTATTCAGTGAATACATCCAGTTGTAAGTTAGGGTGTTTGGGTAACTCCGTTGTGCTTTGGTTAGTTTTTTCTCTTGGTCCAAATATGCCCACCTGCACTTGCTTCACTCATGTGAAGTGGAGCCCTCGATGCCAGGGCACGCTTTCTGCACTGGTACCACATACAGCGGTACACAAAAGCAGCAACCAGTAACGGCCATTAGGAACTCTGGAACATTTGCACATTACTGAGAGCGTTTGGAAGGACTGCACAGTGCATGGCACTTTCACTGGCAAATTCCTGTGTGGAGAAAAAGCTCCTGTCTCAGGCCATATGACAGATGCCCTCCAAACCTACACACTTGTATATGAATAACACATTTTGAATAATATCTTCCTTTATGCTGAATGTGGACACTGATATGTTTATCCAAGTTAGTCTTCATACATGAATCTGGCACTTACGTCTTTTAAAACTTTCTGTGGCAGTGGATCTTCCAAGAACACTGAAAACTGTCAAACTTCTTCATCCCGTAAGTCTCAATATATTTTTGGGTGGGAGGATATAAAGAGGTGTTATACAACCTCTGGAAACGTTCCAGTTTGAAAAATCATAATGTCTGGTCAACTCCCTGAGTTCTAGCACATCATTTGCATGCTGCTACTTTAATTTCTAAAATAATGCAATCCGAGACGTGAAAAGCTCCAGTTATTCACAGAAAAACTATTCACCAAATTCTCATTAGGAATTCCAGTCTCTCCAGGAGAGAATTTAATTTCTGCTCTCCCCCGTCTCCCTCCCACAAAACAGGTTTCCCACCAAAGCAGCCAGTAGCTGCGGGTTAGGATGCTCACAGAGGAGATAACAGACCACGTTAAAGTCTCTAAGGGGTCAATGCGTGCCCCAAACTACAGCCTTGGACTGATGCAGAGCCCACCTTTCCTTGCCTTCCAAAGGGCTACCCAACAGACTTCAATCCCCCAAAATTTCATGAAACAAAATTTTTGTTTTCCAGTCAGCCATAACCGTGATTTTATCCCAGTTCCTAGTGGGTAAGATTTTCTAACTGTAACTTCCCAATATACTCTCTTTTCCTCTCCACCTCTTCTTTCTGCATCAAGCGCCATCTGAAGTGACAGACAGGCAGACAATGCACCAGCCTTTTCAAACCCTACCAGGAAACGCACTAGAAAGAAAAGTATCAAAACCATCCAAAACCACACACAAAATATAATGGCATGCAATTAATTAACCTGTCAAGAGAGAAGCAGACATTATTGTTCTGATGAGCTTTTTAGATTGTGGGTTGCTTCCTCTTGCCAGGTGCAGCTGCAGTGATAGCAGGGGGGGAAGCTCACAAAAATATTACACTGCCAACCCAGAACAAAAACTGGCCTTCAGACAAATGGCCTGGCCACGCGTTCACTGAATACAAGAGCTTCTCTCCAGAAGAAATCAGACACAGAATGAGACAAAGCAAGGGTGGGGGGTTTTTTTCCATTTTGCACAGCTGGCACCAATACTATTTCTATCAAAAAAACCCCAAAACTAAAAAAATAATAATAATTTTTAAAAAGTAAGAAAAAGAGTGGCTGGAGCTCAACCACAGCCAAATATATGGAGGTTTTCAGGCTCAGTCCTGTGAAATGCTGAGCACCTCCTGCAGTGGGAACTGAGGATACTCGATAGATGGAGAGACAAGCAGAACATACGACTAGTCTGGTGAGGGCTGTTTGCCCAGGCTCCCTATGGGAAACATACGAATGTGGGAATCTGACAAAGCTCTTTAGCTTTACAGAAAATAAAAACAGTAGAAATCTCAGTTTGTACACACTGTTTCATCTGACGCTCTTGGGCTTTTATCTCCATTTCTGTATGGGATTTATAGCAAACTTTATGTTAGTGCTTCCAGAGCTCATGCCTTGCTGTCATAGCTTTCTGGAAATTTTTTCACTTGACACTTTAACATTTCATCTACTGTTTCTTTGATTATATAATGCCCTGGTGCCCTTCTTACAGTTATCCACACTGCCAGTAATATCTTTCAGTTTTGGCCCAATATTTAAAAATTTTCTGGGATTCAGAAAATTCTCTATGTTACATGGAGTTAAATCAATACCAACCAGCTGTTGAACAGCTGCCATCATGTAAGTCTCTTTATCCTAGGGCCTTTCTTGTTCGTAAGTTCATTGTAGTTTATCCATAAGGTAAATGACAAGGAAAGAGATAATCCTTCAGGTACCGATAATTGCAGTTCTGAGATGGGAGGTTCTCTGAAATAAAAATAGTAATTTATCTATTATTCACTTTTTACAGATTTCAGTCATAAAATTTCAGTAGAATCTCAACAGGCATTCTGGGTTACAGATACACATTACAGCCTGGGAAAATATTCTAAAAGCTAGGTTCTGAGTGAGCGGCTGCATGGTGCTTAGCTGCCAGCTGGGGTTAAACCGCAACAGGACACTTATGTCCCCAGCTGAAGTATGTGTCAGGCCAGCTGAGATGGAGTTTTGCTCACTGGGTAGAGGCCTATGTTTAAAAGATAAAGAAAGTTTTCTTCCTCATGTCGCTTGTAGGGATTTCACTCAACATTTTGACTACTAGCAGGCTATCAAGTGATACAATGCTTCAGATACGAAGTGATGAGCAACAGTGTGAAAATCTAAGTTTCACAGCTTCATATTCATTAACAGTTTATTTCAAATGTATGAAAAATTATGTTGGATATGCCTAGAAAAAGTACTCAAATGTCTATTATTAAATCCCTCTTTATCCACCACTGACTAATGATCCAAATACTTGGATGTTAGAAACTAAGGATGAAAAAATCTGGCCTGGAAATATTTTTGCACATTTGTAGATAGGGCTGTGCTCACCCTAGAAGGACAAATTGCTGGTATGTTACATTACTCATTGTCACAAATCCATAGCCACATCGGATAACCAGAACAGGAAAACAGAAAGTCACTACCTGTACTGGTTGAGTTAAAGTATTTTTCATATATTATTTTACTTATCTGATACTAGTACTATTTGAAAACATGAGTATATTTGCTTTCTGCGATTCTGTGTTATTGAAATACACATATTGCACAAGGCTAAAAAGGCCACAACGTGACATCGCCATAACTGCTTTGGCACATGAGGTTCCTGCACTTTCCAAGGAAAGATTACAGGGTAGGTAAAAAACTTCCATCTTATAAAAGCAAAATAAGACAAAATTATGTGTAAATAGAGCCAGATATTAAATCATTTGGGGTTTTTTTGGCTGCAGAAATGACAATGCATAAAATTGGCTCATGCAAAATATGGTCATATAAGATTTACACATATCAACTGATGCACATGGAGATCAGAAGCAGCCCATTTGAAAATGTAGGCCCATTAAAGATTATAGAAGGCAATAAGGCAAGCAACATGCAAAAGCAGAAGAAGAACATTTATCAGTTGAATGCACCTTTACAAGATGCACTAGGGAGACAGTAGGCCATTAGATAAGACTTGGTGTGGCACACATGTACCCAGCTTTGTGATGGAGCAGCAACAGCGTGCACAAGCAAAGACCTCTTTCCCTCACTTCATTCAGATCCAGGCTGCCTGCAACGCTAGCTGGTTTCAGCAACCCTCTTCCAAAAATATAAGCTGATTCAGGCTCGTACTCCTTTATCAGTGGCTGCTCATTGCCGTACAAGACCTGATTATGAATGCAGCTGCACTGGTATAATCGCAGAATAACTTCATACGACTCCATGGAGTTTCATGTTATTGGAATTGAGACCAGAAACAAACCCAATGTCATAGAACTGAGGAAATGGGAGAGTAAGCCAAAAAAAAATAACCTAGACAGAGCCTGGCAATGTCAGACCATCTAAGATGGTGACTGTGCGATTCTTTTGAAGTCAACGTGACGACACAGAGGTTTCAATGGGGCACGTGTTTAAGAATCTTGCTGACCCAGGAATAAACACATCGATTTTCGTAATCTGATGCTGACTTCAAGTCCCCTGCGTGTGTGTAAGCTCACTCAACGTGCACAGACTGCTTGCTGTATTGTTCTGCAGCTACTAGGTGTAGTAAATTTATGGAGAAGCCATAAAACAAACTGAAATCCACTGTTACATGATCCAAGATTCAGCTCGTGACAGGGACCTTAAGATCTTTTTTCTATTCAAAGTAAATCTGGAAAGGCTCATGTAATTACAAGTGCCCAACAAATGCACTCAGTGCAGGCTTGTAAAATATGCAGACTTGCAGCAAGATGCTGGTCTGAAATCATTAATTAATATTCTCTTACATGCCTACCTCAGAAGTAAGCTTGAAATGAAGTTCAAAACGATGACAGTGTATGTGAGAAAGCTCCCTTTCTTCCATGTTGCTGCTAAATTTCTCCACAAAGCTATTGGCGTAATAAAAGTGTTTCTTAAGCTAAATCTGGATGGTATATATGCATGAAGTTATTGGAAACTCTTTGTATACAAACCCAGCCAAATTGAAAGTACTCAGTTGTCATTGTAAACCAGGCATGTGTGGACAGGTTGGTGTAATGGAGAAGGTCGCTAAAATAAAATTTACCCAGCTCTCCCCAAGGCACTCTAAGACTATGACACTGTCATTTTTAAGATTACCAGCTGGAATGACTTATAGGAGACTGAAAACAGTTGTTGCTATTTCCAACTTTTAGTTTCATAAAGGGACTCCTAATTTCTAAGAATAGTACTAATAATTACACCAAATAATGTAGCTGAGTACACGAGAGAAAAAGTAAACACAGCCTTATTCAACCTCTGGTAATATTCTTATCCCGGATGCAACCCAAATCAATGAAATGCCAGCAGAAATGTTTTGAATTAATGGCATTCATCTGATTAGAAGCTTCATTTTGATCTTCAGCATGAATTTACTCTAAACCTCAGGCTAGATTTGAGAGCTGCTTATCATATGTGTGCTAACTAGCTCACAGAGGAGACAGGAGGAATTCCCAGGTTAGCAGGGAGGGAAAGGAAGGCTCACGTACTTGATACAGAAAAACAAATCATTTTTTCAAATCAGTGGCCTATTAATTTTTTTAAAATAAGTTACCTGCAAATAGGGCAGTTTGATTTAGTTCAGAGGCTTGTGGCCACCATGCAGCACTGAAGGAGCACTTCAGAAATTCCCGTTTCTCCAATACATGTAATTTGGACGGTTGGTCTAAGCTGGGTATAAAAACACTGTGACGCATATGTTTAAATTTTCTAAATTTCTTCCTGTCCTGGGTGTGTAAGTGTTCACGCGTGTGTGTGTGTTTGTATACTCTGCGCTGTTCTCACATTTTTTACATTTTCAGCCCACATTGTTAATAAGGAGAAAACTCAGAGAAAATATAATAACCCATTCCATGTTTTGCCCACTCTAACAGACATTTATGCACAATCACTGAAAGAGGAAATAAATCCCACACTTCCAAGGTTTATTTACTTTCTCAACTTGGTAGACTGAGAAAGAAGTTAAAGAAGAAGGAAGAACCCATCAGGACCTTTAAAAACAACCCTAGGTATTGGAATTGAACAGAAAAATAGAATTCAGTCTACCTGAGGGAACATGTCTACACGTGGGAGCTGCAGTGCACCTTTAAATGGGTTAGCCTGGGTGTCACCAGCAGTCCACGAGCTCTCGCCCTCAAGTCAAACTGAGCTGTTCTTAGCACAGCAGTGCAGAAACACACCACAAATAACTGTAATTCATTTTCTTAGAGCTGGCCTTCAGTCAGATGGTTATTTATGGCATTTCCCCTAGGAGGAGCATCCTGATTCTTCAAGTAGACAGCCTGGTTGGGGAAAATGGGGCATGGGCAGAATATTTGCTCTGATCATCAGCACCAGTTTAACATAATAGCCATTCACATGTTTTGGCAGTCACTTGTGCCACAGTCAAAACCAAGCTTTCTACAAACATGTACCACCTCCCACAGAAAGACTAGGATGGGGTGTGTAGTTTAGACTCAGACCACTAATGGTACACACATCAGATCAGAGGCTTGTTCCATTGCACAGGCATGTCCACAGCTGGTGAGTTAATACTGAAAATTTGCGAGGAAGGAGCTTATCACAATTACCATAACTGAAAAACTCGAAATTAAACAAGCGTTTCCTTCTGTCAGTGCAACAGCTTTGGGAATTTTACTTGTACACTTAGCAACGAAGGACAGAGAGAAAGAGCTGCTGTTTAGAAGACAGGATCCCTCCCTGGCAAATATACATAGCTGAAAATATGCCATTGCTATTGGCTCCTCTGCAACTTCCAAAGCATGCTAGTTCCTCTATGTAGGATGTTTTAAGAGTACACCTAAAGAGAGACCATATTTTCACTAGGAACAATAAAAAAAAAAAAAAATCATCTTATCTTTAACTTGACCATGCCATAGGCAATTAATTTGTTTGCTTTCCTAATGAAAAGGTAAATAAACATGACATAAATATTTAACCTGCAGTCTTTGCCTCTTGCCAATACGTGGTTGGTTTCTCATAGCAACAACTCCCATGCTATTGTCAACAACAGGACACTTGAGTTACTGCAAATCTGGACTAATTCCACTGAACATAACAGTCCCACATCTGTACTTCATCGTAGCTGTTCCCCTGGTGCCAGCTGGAAGGCTTGCTCACGGTGGTTCAGCAAGCCAAGGATCAGCAAACAGTCCTAGTCACAATTACTCCCACCTCCCCTGGCTCACCTTCCCTGGATGCTTCTCCTAAAGGGATGCAGGAACAAGTGGCGATAAACACACAGGTAGTTATGTGCCCTCCAGAAAGTGTTGAGCACAAATGTGACAGTGAAAAACAGGGGGAAGAGAAACCCAAGCTGGTTCAGCAGTTTCAGAAGTTAGCCCAGATTATGGAATCACGGAATTTTCAGAGTTGGAAGAGATCTCTAGAGATCATCTAGTCCAACTCCCTGCTGACGCAGGAATGCCTAGAGCACATTACTCAGGACTGCATCCAGGCGGGTCTTGAAAATCTCCAGAGAAGGGGACTCCACAACCTCCCTGGGCAGCCTGGTCCACTGCTCTGGCACCCTCACCATAAAGAAGTTTTTTCTTAGGTTTGAATGGAACTTCCTATGTTCCAACTTGTGCCCGTTGCCCCTTGTCCTGTCACTGGAAACCACTGAAAAGAGTCTGCCTCCATCCTCCTTCAACCCACCCTTTAGATACTTCCAAGCAAGAATAAGGTCTCCACTCAGCCTTCTCTTCTCCAGGCTTAAGAGTCCCAGCTCTCTCAGCCTTTCCTCATAAGGGAGGTGCTCCAGCCCCCCAGTCATCTTTGTTGCCCTGTGCTGGACTCTCTCCAGTAGTTCCCTGTCCTGCTTGAGCTGAGGAGCCCAGAACTGGATACAGTATTCCAGTTGTGGCCTCACCAGTGCCGAGTAGAGGGGGAGAGTGACCTCCCTCGACCTACTGGCCACGCTCTTCCCTATGCAGCCCAGGATTCCATTGGCCTTCCTGGTGACAAGGGCACATTGCTGGCTCATGGATAATGTACTATCTACCAGGACCCCCAGATCCTTCTCCTCAGAACTGCTTTCCAGCAGGTCCACCCCTAACCTATACTGGTGCCTAGCATTCTTCCTCCCCAGGTGCAGGACCCTACACTTGCTCTTGTTGAACCTCATTAAGTTCTTCTCTCTCCAGGTCACGCTGGATGGCAGCGCGGCCCTCTGGAGTGTCAGCCACCCCTCCCAGTTTGGTATCATCAGCGAACTTGCTGAGGATACACTCTGTCCCCTCATCCAAGTCATTGATGAATATATTGAACAAGATTGGACCCAGTATTAACCCCTGGGGGACACCACTGGTTACAGACCTCCAGCTTGACACTGCTCCATTAATCACAACCCTCTGAGTTCTGTCACACAGCCAGCTCTCAGTCCACCTCGCTGTCTCCTTGTCTAGCCCACATACTTCCTCAGCTTCCTAATGAGAATGTTATGGGAGACAGTGACAAAAGCCTTGCTGAAGTCAAGGTAGATGATGTCTACTGCTCTCCCCTCATCCAGCCAAGCAGTTATAACATCACAGAAGACTGTCAGATTGGTCAAGCATGATTTACCCTTGGTAAATCCATGTTGACCACTTCCAATAACTTCCTGTTCTTCAACATGTTTGGAGATGACATCCAGAACAAGTCGCTCCATTACCTTCCCAGGGACAGAGGTGAGACTAACCGGCCTGTAGTTCCCTGGGTCTTCCTTCTTGTCCTTTTTGAAGATTGGAGCGATGTCAGCCTTCTTCCAGTCCTCAGGCACCTCTCCTGTTCCCCACAACCTTCCAAAGATGATGGAGAGTGGTCTAGCAATAGCATCTGCCAGTTCTCTCAGCACTTGCGGGTGCATCCCATCAGGGTCCATGGACTTATGGATATCCAGCTTGGCCAAGTGGTCTCTAACCTGGTCCTCCTCAACTGAGGGAAAACCTTCCTCTCCCCGGACCTTCCCCCTTGCCTCCAGGGTCTGGGATTCATGAGGGACAGCTTTAGCAGTGAAGACCGAAGAAAAGAAGGCATTCAGTAACTCCGCCTTCTCTACGTCTTCCACCACTAGGGCTCCCATCTCATTCATCAGTGGGCCTACATTTTCCCTCGTCTTCCTTTTTCTATTGATATACTGAGAGAACCTCTTCTAACTATCTTATTATTCAAAGTGGTGTGTCAGGAGCAGCATTTGACCCACCATCATCTCATTGTGATGACATTAAATCTTTTACCTTGTAGCCCCTACTGCATTCTCCTGTGTGGCAATTAGTCATGCAAAGTCCCTGATTTCATTCTGCAGATGATCATGCCATTTGTCAGTAACCAATTTTCTGCACATGACCTTCTCCTTAATATCTAGTTGGCCTTGGTCAAACTCCCAATTAAAGTTTCTTCCTTCATCAGTAAACTGTTTGTATACCACTTTTCTAGCATAATAATACATCAGTCAAGATGCCAGCAGTTACTAAAACCAGGTTTCACGCTCCATGTTAGGGAGCTGTTTGTTTCTCAAGCTGCCTATAAATTTCACAGCTCAACTAATAATGCATGAGAGCAGCTAAATGTAAGGAAAATTATAACAAACTGAACTATAATAGCTTTTTATTGCAGTTTATGTTGCCAGTGTCTGAAATCCTGGAAATGTTACCGATCAAATCACTATTATTGCAAATAATTGCAAGTAACAGTGAATTATTCTCTCTTAATATTTTACTGCAAAAGAAACTGTCTATATAAATTAGCTGGAGCGATCCAGAAGACAAGGATTTAATCAGAAATCAATCAGCATATATGCACTTTGAATTTAATAATGAGAAACTGTCAGTGCAGGTAGAAAATTTCCCAAGTTAGATTTCACCATAGTTACTAGCCTGTTAGAAGAATACGAAATATGATCTTAAAAATCCCTGTGACCAATTGACTACATGTGTCAACTTGCCTTGAAAGATTAACTTAATTATGTAGAAAGGGGGAAACAGAGCTGGTAGGATTGGTAGGATTTAAAAGTCTTTGATGTATATTTCTTAAGTGCTGAGATAGGGCGGTTGAAACCACATATAATACTATGAAAATGTGCTGTTTAATGTAAATGTCATGCACACATCATCTTTGAATGGAAAGCGTTACAAAATCCTTGACCAAGCTGGAAGTTAACTCAAAGAGGTCTTATTAAAAGATGTTTTCTTATATCTTGTTATTGTAGGACTAAAAAATCTCATCAAAGTTAGTGGGAAACAATCTTGTGGTGAAAATTGCTCATTTTTCTGAATTGGCACCTCTGTGTTTTCTATTTCTTCTTAGCTAATAAACTCCACTTTTCTTGGGTTCCTGTGTTCATGAGGCCAAATTCAGAGGTCCTAGACACCACATGTGACAGTTCCCAAACCCATCAAAACTACGGTCTAAAAAAGCCTCCTCACCTGTCACCAGAGCTTGGAGGTGCCCAAAATTACCAGCTGATGCCCTAGCGTGTCTTTATAATTTTCTGGGCATCAAGAGATGGGTATATGCTTCTTACCCAGAACAGCCCTATTTCAGGAATTTTAAGGGCTCTGTTCTGTTTAAGCTGACTGGGGCTCCAAAAAACAGACACTCTCTTACATTTATAGCGTGTCCTCACAGAATTCCTACCTTCTAGCCTCTTTTTATAGTCAACAGAGAGAATCAGGCAATTTTAAGAAGAATCAGGCACTCATCTGACCCGTAAAGAAGACTGAACCACAGGACATGAAAGTGGGCATTTGTCTCCACTGATTATGAAAGGAGACCAGTGTGACTGAACTTCTGCGTGGACACAAACATTTGAGCAGATGTCTCTCATCTTCATATCTAATGCACTCAGGATACTAATACCATTGAAACAACTTGCAGATACTTCATGCACAGAAAGCAGATTTCTTAAGACAGTAGATTTGATAGTAACAGCAATCCTGGTTAGATGTTAGGCTTAATTTACCCTAATTTTAAGGACAGGAGGAGGGGAAGTACAGATATAAAATTCACATCATGTGAGTAAAGTCTGAAATGTTGAATATGAGATTTTACATTGGAGAGAAAATTCAGAATTTTTTAATGTTTATGGCATCTTAAAATTTGACTCAAAAAAAAAAAAAAAGAAAATCAAAGTGAGGAGAATATTTCCCCCCTGAAATATTTCATTATGACTAGATTGCATCACATTCTTTAGATGTCCTTGAATGTCCATTACATTTTTTTACTTTCAAATCAAAATGTTTGTCTCAGACCCCAAAGCACAACAGAATAGTTTCTGCTTGTTGCATCTCAGGCCATTTGTAGCTGTAAAATGTCAAAAGAAAGAATTTTGCTAAGTCAGGCATTAAAGGGAATTGTAAGATAAGGGCAGGTTTTAAAATAATTTTTTCCAATGTGTTGTTTAAGCCGGATCAGAAGAAATTTTTATCAAAAGAACAACATTTCAATTTTATCAGGTCACGAAACAAATGCATCATCTTAATTTGACCTTCAGATACACTCTATTTGGTTGAATGACTGGCTGCTTACTCTTTTCTATTTAAAACACAGATATACAACCCGGGGTAGAAAAACAATCAGTTAAGAGAAAACCTATGAATGAACTTCTATACTAGAATGACAAAGTATTGTAATGAACAAAACCTCTCATTTTAAATACAAATTGAGAAATATTTTGCTCTAGATTAACAGTGCAAAGAAAAGTTTAAGAGAAAAACATCTTTTATATAGTAAGATTTAGAGAGTGCTTATAACCCCAGGGACAAGTGATATTTCCTGTTACACTAGCACAATTTTACTTAACAGAGGCAAACCTGGATTTGCTTGCTACCGTTCAAACTAGACATCAGGATTCAGAGAACATGAGTTTTGAAGATCTCCCCAGAGACTTACCAACAAGACTGGCTTTTCAGGGAATGATTCCTTCATTGGAAACTCGGAAGGTGTCTTAATGTGCACACTCATGTGTGAAGCCTTTCAGAAGACCTCAGGGCCGAGAGCGGGAGCTTCAGAGGGACAAGACACTGCTGAGAGCAAGGGTGACTGCAACATAACAAACTTTCTTCTCGGGATGCAGTGCATTTTTTACAAACATTAGCAAATCATCACGGCACACCTCTTCATCTTTGCATGTTTGAAAAATTAAGAAACTGACACTTAATGGAGTCAAATGAGTTTACTTACAGGAGGTCAGCGTGGTAGTTTCCCTCCCTTCCCATGCTCTGGCTCCACAGCTAGGTGTAGTTTCCTCTCTAGTCATTTATGTCTCTTTTCAGAAGAACGTCTCTAACTTACTAATACTGCCATCACATTTTCTGGCTTACTCAAACACAGCTTAACCTGGTTACTTCTCACTTTGACTACTGAGCTACTAAGAAAGCTTAATCTTCCCGTGTTCCCCAGGTAAACTGCCACTGAATTCAAAGATAAGAAAAGGAACTATGGACCACAAAATTACTTTCATGAGGAAAAAAAAGCTGAAAATATTCTCCTTGTCAAAGAGGTTCTTCATGTTGTCCATTATATCAATGCTTTGAAAACACACAGTGCTACATAGCTGCTATTACAATTACTGTATCTAAACCCAAGTTATTCAGGTTTACATAGAAAAACTCATTCAGAGAAAAACCTAAAGCACAATACTCCAGTCCTATAAAAAACACACTCTATACAGATCCAACAACGGCAAAAAACCCCACACAAATGAAAAAGTATCACCTCTTTAATACACCCACAACAGATCAATGATTATTGTATCACTTGGTGAAGTCTTCCTATGTAAGAAACACCAGACCAGTATAAACTAACATGAGCAGATTTATAACCATTGGGTATAGGGATTAGGTGAAATATTGTCCCCATGGAGTGAAAAATTAATTTTTCAAAATGCTGACCTTCAGAATTGCTGATCTATTTATACCTCTAGGTTTACAGCATATGAAAGAGAACTTCGGCTTGTTGCCTGGCACATGCATCTTTAGAATCTACAGTCTCTTTTTTGTTCTGGAACAAATGAAAGAAAATAATAATAATGAAAGTTCAAAAGAAACCAACATTGTATGGTAGATAGCTCTTTAAATCTTCAAAGCTAAGAAATTATTAGCAATTAGGAATTAGGAGCCTTTAAATAATAAAATTCAAGTAAAAATAATATATTTTTGCCAGCCTTTAAAGGCATTAGTTAACTTCTGTATTATTTAAATATATTTTTCATATAATTAAAAAGGATTTGTGATATTTTCTCTTCTATTTTTACGTCCTCACTCTACACATACACAGACTGCATTTCCACAGTTATCAATGCAAGACAAAGCAAAGCAAAGCAAACCAAAACCACAATAAATACTGCTTGCCTTGAAAGAGGAAAATCAAAGCAAAACTGAGTACCTGATGAACTCCTTTCCCTATTGTTTCAAAAGTAAGAGTACACCATGTAAGAAAGCACTCTGTTTTCTCATTTAATTCAGTCGGTAAGCCTCCCAGGGGGAAAGGATGTCTGACTTACGAACTAATGCCTTGGGAGTTCTCAGAATTCTTAAAGTATTTAGTTCCTTTACTCTCCTTGTCCTTCATCCTGATCTTCACACAATAAGGTTAAAAAACAGCCTGAGTCTTGACAGGCAGGTTTACGTGCGAGTTAAACTGCTATGGCTTTCATTTCTTGCTTCTCACGTGACAAATGGGGATTAATTATCTATATCTTTAATGGTGTGCTTAGAAATAATATCAGAAAAAATCAGGCAGAAGATATCAGCAAGAATGCTTCTGTTCAGTGCTTTTTCTTTTGCAATGTAATAACGCCTGCTGTAGAGACCTAGAAGCAACTTCATTTTGGGGACATATTTTTGTACTGCAGTGGTGCAACATTGTTTGGTTTGACTTTTAAATTTGCTTTCAGATATTGAAAAGTTCTTAAGTTCAGTGGCATTAATTTTCGTTTTAACTGTAAAGTAAAATTCCCATGCATTTACCAAAATTTCATGAAATTTCTTTCTCTTTCTAGGGAGGCTTTTCTTTACCTCCCTTGTATAAATTGTCTCCACCTGCTTACAAATATTTAGCAGTACTCAATAGACAGTAGAAGGCTAGGTGCCTTCATTTCTGCAGAACAGAAAATATGCCAAACATGTTCTTGCCCTTTGAGACACTAGACACCAAGAAGGCTCTTTGAGCATGCTAAATGAACTAGGAAGATCATAAATTTTCAGCTCTAAAATTTCCCATGAAGAGCTACTATATTGGTAACACCCTTTACTATCCTATTCTCACCTTTCTCAGGGTTTTTGGGGTTGAAGGTGGCATTTCTGACTGACCACTGAAACCAGCAGAGAGACAATGGAAAGGAAGAAACGCATTACACCTCTTATACTCATCATGTAATGCTAAACCAGCATTCCTTCCCTTGTTTCATCTGCCACCACTCAATAAGAGGGCTGAGGAGTCTCTGTACTCCACTGTTCAAAGCCAAGACGATGATCAAGAAAAAAGCCCTCCATGAACCTTCTCAGTGCTTTTCACCTCTGCAGAGCAAAAGGGCAAAGGTATTTGTTGTCAGACAAGCTATTTCTCCTCACCTCCAGGCATCTCCTTCTTAAAATGGGGAGGAGGGGGGCGACTGTTTCCCTGACATTCAGCAAATCCCTGTTTTTTACACAATCCTGTCAAGAACCATGTTCTTCTTGCAGCTCTTCTCAATGAAACTGAGACGGTTGGTAGGTCTGGGAGCTGCAAAGAGTAATAGAACTTCAGAGAAGCCAGGAACAAGGAAAATTGCAGCAAAAGGGGCACTCTCATCGAGCAGTAGCATCTAAGAGTAGAAGTCATCCACGAGTGACCGTCATTTAGGAAGTTCAAGCAATGAGCAGTCTGGAGGCATGGGGGGTTAAAAAGCATGTCCCACGAAACAAGTACATAGGATGTGGGGCACACTTCAGCCCATAAAACGCCTACACGAATACCCATGATGTGCTACCATCTGGCCCTCAGAGTACGTTACTACTGTTGAGTAAGATAATTCAGCAGTAAGGTTTATACTCCATGGTGGATGCTTCACAGCATAGACATGACATGGGCACGATACCGTAACACCCACCAGAATCCCTTACACAGGAAACCACGGAGATAGGGAGGTTGCCATTCTGGGAACATACACTTCACTAGGGGACTGAAACTGAAGAAGTTAGATGGACAATATAAATGGAAAAAAAATTAAAAGGAGGCAGAGAAACGTTTCCGCCATTGACTATGAAGGTTACATACAAGATACTGTTTAGAGAGAGCCTCAAATGACAACAGATGGTGTTTACATGATTTCAATCCTACTTGACTCTTTTATGGATATATCACTTATCTATTGCTCCATTTGCCATAAAAACAAAGAATAAAGGAAGAAGTTTAAATACTTGCTTTGACTGTGCATTTTCTTTTTGGTATTGCAATGGTTGCTTTTCATAATTTCATACTTCAGTTGACTCTCTATGATACTCATTATGAAATAATAAAACTATGAAATAATGAGTTATACAAAACATACATTTCTGTAATGTCCCTTAAGAGACATGCTTGAGGCTAGACATAAAATAAAATCACCTTCCTGTTCAGAAGGTTTTGGCAAAATTATATTTAAAGTTAAATAATTTCTTCTAAATTGTTTGTTAATGCATCGATACACACAAAATCACAAGGGTTAAAATAGGAATACAGCATACCATTGTGAACATTTAGAAGTACTGGTACATCTCTATTCTTTCCTCATATCGTCTCTGTAGAACATTCCATAACATGTATTTGAAGTGACAGCATGTACACCATCATATCCTAAATAATTTCAAATTACCATATGTACGTAGACATGTATATATGCATATTTCACACTTCCAAGAAAACTTGTTATATACATTCTGGTATAGTAATATTTGTAATCCTAAACCAGTTACCTTTTCTGTACGAAACGATTTTCTCTCTCTGCCTCTACTATATCAGGACAGAACCCATGGTTAGGAGAAAGTAAAGACAGAGGAAGAAATGCTATGGGCTGATTTAAGGTTACCGATGAACATTGACTAGGATGGACACATAATTTCACCTGCTAGGGAGATCCCATGCACCCGATGCAACACATACAGTCAAAAGCAGCCTTCCCTCCTAGCAACTGATGTCATAACATGTCAAAAAGTCTGATAATTGATTATAGGGAAGAAAAGAGTTAGGAAACCACACAGTTTTCTTCACCTCTTTCTGACAACGTGGGAAGAGCTGAATCCGTGGGCTCTCCACCATGCTTCCAGCAGGGAAGGGCGTATTCACCATCCCCTCACCTTGGACAGCAGCTCAAAGCCACGGTTTATTTTTAAACACTTTAATAATAGAAGGCTGAAATCACCTTCTGAGGTTTGAATGGGTCGGATCCAGCGTGCACGTCTGACAGCATGATAACTAACACTGCCTGCACAGCTAGAAACAGCCAGAGATACTTTGAAGTAAACTTGATTGAAGTACACCAGTCAAGCGCTAGGTGCGTTTTGAAGGCAAGCCCTCAGGCTGCGGCTTCTCACTGCTCCTCTGCCCAAAGCACCGGCTCAGTGAGCAGGCTCTGAAGCAGCTGTAGCCGAAGCACGGTGACTATTAATTGTGGATAGAAAAAGCCATTACAAGCACCAGGGGAAGAGGAAAATCTCTGAAGTTGCAGGCATGGGGAGCTGCTAAAGGAGAAACACAAAATAGCTTTAAGCCGCAGTATTTCCTCTCATAAAGCACAAAGAGAGCAAGCACTGGTGAATGTAAAATGGGTAACTGCAAGAAAAAAATCCAGTTTGCGCTCTTGCCATTGACAACAACTTGGTTTACACAAAATACATGACCCTACATGTTCTATGAGCATACGAAGACTTGTTAAAACAAAATCTATGTTTAAATCTACAAAGAAGGGCAATTCAGAGTTAGAGCTCCTCCAAAAATGTCATTCTATAAGACACTTTCACACCAGTCAACTTCCAGCCAGTTCCCTCTGTAGTGAAAGGAGCACGATCAAGGAATCACTCTCTCCACTTACTACATAAGGTTCCTCAGAAGACTATCCTCTGAATTTGGCTGTGGTTTCATAAGAATCACTGTCATTCTGACTTAAATTTTCCTAGCTCACATGCTTTTTAAGTCATCTGTTTCCAAATCCAATTCACAGCACAACTGCACAAGGCTTTGTGACAAAACAGCAAAGGGAGCAACGCAGGAGAGGAAACAAGAGGTTGGTGACAAAGCAGGACTACCACAGGCCAGTATCACCCATATGCCTGTGTCTGATAAAACCTTGGCTGTGGTTGGTTAATGAAATGTCTGAATTTGGGTGATGGAATCTCCTCTCATCTGCCACCCACACCTTAGCGGTTAGGGGTGGCAAATAACACAGCAAGCCTCAGGGCCAACAGGAGTCGCCTGCCCCTTCCTCACTGCAGCCAACCTGTGCAATCCCTGTGGCTTTCCACAGCAACGCACATCCTGAAACACCCAGTGAACAACAGAAAACTGAACAGTCATTTTTCAGTAATGTTTACTGGAATAATCAACCTGCCACAGAATGATTAGTACTCCCTGTACAAAATATTGAGCATGTTACATTCCCTATGCTGACAGGGATGCTAAACACTGTGTTTGCCCTCACAAAAAGCACCTACAGCCAGTGAGAAATAATAATTGTCAAAAGCGATATGACGGAGGAGGGCGTCTGAACAAACAAACATAACCAGACTCTTCTCCCCTCCAGGACGAACCAGATATGATTGTGACCAAGAGTCACAGAGGTCTTAGTCCTGATTTAGTACAGTGAAAACATCACCGTCGTCATGCTGTCAGGCTCTAAGCAGAAGAGATGGAAGGACAGAAAGCCACAAACAAAAATCTCTCTGAAAATCACACAGGACATCACATGGTGATTTACAAAAGACAATTATCTTTTCCACTGCTTCATGCAAGGCATCTTTCCTTAGGTGGAGAGATAATGAACACTCACACAGCTCATTTGGGTTTCAGCGCTAGCTACCGACACTTAACACATTCAAATTGGAGGCCTTCAAATTGGAAATGGACAGCTAAAGTGGCACCTTTTTCACTTTACTTCACACCACTTCCAGCATCTACAGTATCACCTTAGAGGTTGTTGACTCCCCTTAGCTGTACCACTGGAGATGGGACAGAGGAAAGACTGACTGTATTTTTCCCTGCTAATCAAATTCAGTGAGGCCTTAATTTGCATCAGAACAACTTTTCGTTGATGAATAAAGAGGGAAGATTTAAACACAGAAACAATCCAGCTCAAACAGCTTATTCCAGCAATGGAAAGTGACAGCATATGCACACATATAATCACATGGGAAATAATAATAGTACGTCCCAGTGCACTGCACAGCATAAGAAAGCCAACTGCCCAAGGGATATGTCAAGAATGATTTATCTGTATACAGGGCTCCTTTTCCATGTGTCACCGCCTGATTTCTTCAGTGGAATTACCAAAACCTCGGTGGAAAAATAGCTATAGCTTCTTTCTCTTACCTTATCTCTTGTCATTTGAAAATAACTTACATCATCCTTTAAAAGAAACATAGGATCTTTCTCAGTATTTAAAAAATGAGAGGAAGCTATTTAAAAAGACTTTGCTTCTAACTTACATTCACAGACAAGTAAGTAGATGTTTAGATTCTACTGAAAATATCAGTATTTTGATCTGAAAAACACATTGCTAATTCAGAAACTGATTGATGGCTTTTCTTGTCTCTTCCTGTAGATATTATCTCATATAACCTTCTATCTCAATATTGTCCAAGTTTTGCAATGTGATTGGTTTGCTTCTGTATACCCATTATATTATTTCAAACTAGTCAGATGTATAAATAATGTGTCCATAGATAGTAGTCACAAAGCTACTATCTTCTTCTCCTCACAAGACTACTCTCTTCTTACTATCTCCTGTTACTTCTTTTCCCACATCCTCTGCTGCAACTTCCCTGGAAGTTTAAAGGAATCAGTGTCTACCAGATAAGGAACTGAAAAACAGACAACAAAAATGACTAGTGGTATCATGAGCCTCTCCCTGTAAGAATTGCTTCTGGAAGAGGATGGTTAGTCAGAACTTTGCCAAAGACTTAGAAACACTATCTGCAGTATGAGCGTTATCCAGTGCCCAGGAACAAGCGCAGCAGGAAACAACGCTGCCTCATCTGGTGGCCTGACATCAGATACTGTGTCAGTGGCCTGACACAATGGATATTGTGTTTTCAAAACTCCAGTACTATTAACACTTAAGAAATCAGAATCCCTCCAAAGGCAAAGGCAGTTCTCCTTAACAGGATCCCAACTGTTCCCATTACTGTGGGACTTCAACAGTTAGTCCATCCTCCCCTTCATCTTCTTGTGTTCTGCCTGTCACCAAAGCGCTTAATGACACAATCTTGTTTCTCATGCTATTTCTAGAGTTGCTGAAAATTTGAAAAAGCTCAAGTTCTTAAAAGGTTTCCATGTGACTTCTGAAGATCAGTGAGCTTCAGCTATGGCCTGGCAAGGTTTTGGACAAATTAATGAAAACATTATGAAGCAAGACCACCTATTACATAGAAGTAATGAGATGAGACACCATTATAGTGAAACAGAACCATTTGCAAGAAGATGAACTCGATCTCAGTGCAGCCAATTAAAGTGTGTCTGTATGAAACCAATCGATCAGTAGCACTGAATGGCGTAGATGACAAATGCATTGAACAGCTTTGTTTTCACCGATTTTCTTGTTACTGTCAAGGGAAGTGAGGACAGAAATACACAGACTCATAAAATGACATAACATTGACCACATTTTGACCTAGTCATTAATCTAGATGGACAGAAATGGTTAATACTTGATACAACACAGCATTGTTAAACAGGATGCATTTGGTTATTTCTGTTGATGATCTGCCTACATCGTGCCACAGATACAAGCAAATTATTACTATTGTTTGTTTGACAGCAGCGAAAATTGTCACCAAAGCAGTCCTTGGGCAACCGCAAAACTGGTGAAAGAGGCCGCAGGTGTTAAGCATGTGTCCAAGTCAAAGGGAAGGAGCAATAGTGCCGCTCTATGAAGTGAGCCAGGTGGGCCCACGAGAAGTCACAATCCAAGTGCCACACAGTGAGTGCACGAGGTACATGCCGCAGCACGTAGCACCGCTTAGCCACGGGGGAGCTGGAGAGTTTCCTGATTCCCAGCACAGAATTTAAAGGCTTGTTCAGCAGGGAGGAGGTGGGACGTACCAGAAAATACAAAGGCAGAAGAAACCCAGCAAACAGAGGAAGACACCGTCATGGCATTATTCGAAAAGGTAGTGCAGAGACAGAGCTCCTTGGATATGAAACATACTGAAAGGTAGAGGTGGGAATTTCTACATAAGCACCCACACCCAAAGTACTTCTACTTCAACGGTATATTTGACACAGTATGATTAGGTAGTGACAGATTTATTTCAGCAGTAACAATTACTGCCATTCTCCATGCTAAACTGCAGAAAAGAACCCAAAGATATAAACATTCAGTCAGGTTTACTGACGAGCTAGAGTTATGCAGGGTAGAGGATTTCATGTCTTATAAGTTTTCAGTTTGCCTACAGAAAAAATAATGCATTCATTTATCATCAGCCAATTTGCATAAAGGAGAACAAAAGCATAAACAATCATCAAGCATTTTTATTTTCAAAATGTTGCGGTCACAAGCTTCTCTTGCAAATTTCATAACCTGAGTTATTTTCCACCCGTATTAGATAAGCAAGACAGTGATGATTATGCATTATACAAATTGCATTAGACAAACCTCTAGAACAAACTATACATTCTGAGCTAATGCCTTTCAATCATAGGCCTGCATCAGCAACTGGGAAAAGTCACCCAGCTGGAGAGAATGACTGGGATGTGTGTCAGAAGACTCAGCCCCAAAAGTCACCTTGCCTCCTGGACCGCAGAGGCTGAGCTGGAGAGGGTGGGAAAACCTTCCTTGAGTCCCTTAAAAATGTGTGAGTTGCAAAGGCCAGCAGCAATTCATTTCTGCAAGGTTCCTCATGCTCTGCAGCCCCACAACAATCAGCCTGGAGTCAGTTTTGCCTCCCCTTTCCATATCCCCAAATAACCTGAAAAGGTTTGTCCGGAAGCCTGAAAATAACACAGATGCATGCAGCCCTCGGAAACATGCGTACACCACAGAGATTACGCCAAGGGCTAGCACTAGAAACGTACCACGGTCAGGATGCCAGCAGAAACAGGTTTGCTTTATTCGTAACAAGAACCACATCACCTCACCATGCAAATGTCAATCCATGCTGAAGACAGAGGTAGTGTGTGCAGCATTAGTTATGCTTAGTAAGTAATTTCCCCCTCTTCTTGAGCTCTTTTTAAGAAGCTTGGGATAGACAGCTGTTCATTTTGTGATTTGACTGCTGCTAAGCAAACAATAAGACTTGTAAATACACATAAATACTGCAGTTATCAGTTCCTCTAAATATAGTTCTGAATTGCAACCGATTCAGTACAGGAGACTTCAGAACCTACTATTCAACTACCTAAACATCAAGTTCTTTCTCTCCATAACCACCAGGACTCATTCAAACACAAAGACATGTAAACCTAGATCATTACCTAAATGATTTCTAGGCTTTAAGTCACTTTGCTTGTTTTTTAATATATACTGTCCTCACATTTAAAAGGGCTTTTTATTTCCCTGATAAATATGAAATATTTCACATAAGGAAGAAAAATAAGCCTGTATGAAAGTTACATTCCTTCAGAAACAAGCAAATGTATGAATCTTACAGTTTTACAACCCCTTCTATTACACAGGAAGATGTAAATTAACACGTCGTGTTAGTGAAGTACCTGTGGAAGTAAAAAGGAAATTGCCAATTTTTAAGAAAGCACTGATAACATTTGTCATATTCAGAACAAACAAAGTAGAACCCTCCATAAATTATTTAATGCGCATCCTAAATATATGAAATGAAAAGATTCCTACCTTCTGCTATTAACTCAATTGTAGTAGTACCAAAACCTTCAATTGCACTGAGAGCAGAATTTCACAGACATTCAAGAGACAAGTCCCTGCCCCAGAGAGTTTCTAACATAATTTGAATCCATGAAATCAGTAATGGTTTAATTGCTTCAAAATTTTAGACGAAGAATATAACTATGTGTTTGATGAAAGTATGGAAGAAATTTCTGAATAAGCTTAGTGAAAAGGCTATTTAATTCATTTAGTATAAGAATATAGCTTTGTGTATAGTTATTTCTACTTGCATCAACTTGGATAGCCAACGAGCCTTAATTAGTTGCAATTTTGACAGAGCATAATCTTCGGGGACAGTGGAGTCATTTTACATTACAGCAATTAATCTGTTAATCCCTGTAGCTGTATGCTTAAAAGGTACATATTTATTACTCATGCAGAATGGAAGTAGAATGCACTGATTATGTGAAAATAAAAGTTACACAGCAATTGAGTCTGTCTCTCTAAAATAGATATATACATTAGTTACGTACGTAAGTATATATACATTACAATCTATGCGTTCTAAATAGAAATATATGCATTCTATAGAATTTATACATACATACACACATGCAACCATTCACTCATTGATAAGAACAATGTTCCTTGCAGTTTCAATCAGCTAACACACACAAAAATGAGACTTTGGGTTCTCCATGCTCCTTCTGAAAACAGACTCCTAGAACTTGTTTACATGAACACTGGCACTATGGACACTCGCCTTCCTCCCAGCTACATAAAAGTCAGCTTTCTCTGCAGCCAGGTAAAGCAAGACTTTGCTCTAACACAGCATTTAACCAATAGGTCTTGTCAACCAGTTGCTTCCTTTTCACCCTTAGACCTCAAATGGTACTAGAATAGTCAATCTGGAAAAATTACTCTATCCTTTATTCTTATGGCTAATGCCCCAGTTTCTTTCGGTCATTGGGCTACTTTATATGGAATCCAAAAAGGCGTCAACTAGCACATGTAGCATTATACAGGCATTAATGATCAAATGTAGACACCTGTACCGTAGACATCTAAATCTAGGTTCCCTTCACAGACAATGCAGACAAATAAGCATTCTTAAGAGGCACAGCATCTCAGCCCAAGGTAAAGATTTTCTTCTGCTATTGTAGCTCAGATGGCATGAGAAAATCGTCCTGCAACATGTAAACTGTTTGATGTACTCCGTTCTACAAAGAAAAGCTGGGAGAAGCGGGAAGCTTCTTTGTGTGAAAGGTACATAAAGACAAGTCCAAAAAGAAGCAGACATGAGGGAGCAAACTGAAGTGTCTTCAGGGGAAAAACTCACAGATAAACTCACACCCACAGAAACACTGGGAAGGGCGAAGCATGACCTAGGTCCAGGGTGGTTTAACTTCATCAGCTGCAGAGGTTCTTCTCTGTCTCCTCAAAGGAAAATGCAATACAAATACCAGTGACCACCAGGCAATGTACCAACTAGAAGGAACTGTGGATTCTATGGATGATAAAGAAACCGGGCGCATTCGCATTTCCTTTCATTTTCTAGCAGATGGACCTTCTGGGGCTTGCTGTGTTCCAGACAGGACCAGACAAACACAACAAGGAGGGTAATTCCACAACTCTCCTGCCACTGAGTAATAAAGACAGGAACTACTTTGCCTTTTAATTTGCCCTTGGGACTACTTTATACAGCCATGACGTCTGAGTGATAGGCAATTTGGATGCTGATATCAACATTAGCTTCCTCATTTTTATGGACTCTGTTGCTAAGAGACACTCATGCACCTTTTACTCTAAGGTTACAACTTTTTTTCTTTCACTTTTTTGTGCATTTTCTGCGAATCCTCACTTGCCATAGGGCCCATGCCATAAACTTCCGTGCTGACCCTGAACTTCTCCAAAGCCCATGAAGTAACTAGCTTTTGTCTGGAATCTTCTCTGCTTCATGTGACTTAAAGAAAAAAAATTCAACAGACATTTTAATAAAGCACCAGTTTTAAGAACTAATTTACTGAAACTTTTAACTTTATTCATTTAGCGTGACCAACGCAGACAGGAACATATGCAGACATTGTGCATTACGATTCAGGGTGAAATGCTCAAAATCAATAGGTAAGCATGGAATGGTTTCCACATTCGTTTATTAATCTGCAAATAAACGACTGAAGGTCAGTTATTCTTTTCTTATGCCATAATGAAGAGGGCAAGTACACATGGGAGGTCAGAGACTCAGTTTAGTTTCTTGTTGGATACACTGCATGGCTCTGTCAAAAAGAAACAGAAAATACTTGTTAACACATGGAAGTGCTCATGGTCCTGTCTTTTTCCACAGCACGTTTTAGACTGGGGCAAGGGGAGGCAATTATTTGCTAATTCCTGCAGGATTTTGCCCAGCGAGTAGAAACATTGTCACTAAACTCAAGCAAAATTACTCAGACCCTGCATATTTTCTTAGTGATTTTTCAACTCCCTGGCCAACGAATAGTTGGAAACATGGAAACCTCATGTTGCTAATGCCTCCTACCAGGAACATCAACACAGCCAAAGCAGACATTTTCATGGGCTGTGAGTAAAACTGTCATTGAAGTATTTACCCAAATTGATTGCATATGTTTCTGCTGCACCAATTCCTACATCTTTTTAGGCTGACTGGTACTTGGTTTTGCACTAGCACTGCATTCTGAAAGGCTGATTATTTTTCAAGTGGCATGAGACTGGATGAACCTGCAGAGAGAAGGACACAGATGCTAATAAATCCTCAATTAAATAATTCCTAGAAATTTGTCTTTTAAGTGTTTCCTTAGGAACAAAAGCAGCTGAAATGCAAATTATAAAGCCTGCATTCATACAGTTTTACCAGTTCTTCTCAATTCAGTATCAACGTTTAGATATTTAGATGCAGTAAGTGTGTGTCATGGAATCTACACAGTCTATAGCCTTATTTGAGGGTGAACTAAATATTTGGCATGGCAGACAGCCTCAGAAATGTTAAAATGGTTATTGGTACATAACACTTACAGTTCAATAAAATAACATCTAAAGAGAGAGTGAAAGTCACAGCTTCCATGTATAGCCCAAATCCAAGCCTTGGAGCAGAATTCCTGCTAAAAGTAGCACTATCCTGCCAGTCCTTGTTTTCTTATTAGAAAGATTTTCTAGCTAGCAGAAATCCCCAGCCATTGTGTATTTTTGCTTTAAGCTCAGATTTTCACAGGCAACATCTCACTTTGAGTCTAACTTTAGCCAAGGGTTACCTTCCTTGTGTTCCAGTCACTCTTGGGTTTGTTTCCACAAGCGTTTCAGGCAGCATCTCCCTCCAGCACTTATTGTCCTTATCAAGTGTAGACAATTAACATTTGCTTAAGGGACTTCAAGAGAACACTCAGTTCTCCCCTTTCTCAGTAGACTACAGTTCAGCTAAATATCAGCCCTCAGAAAAGTTTCATAAATCTTAATTAAAACTTTTTTCAGAGGAAAAGAATAATCTAGTTTGCTTCATAGGCTTAATGGTGTATTAAAGAAGAATTCTTCTCCATCTGATTAAAAGGCTCCTACATATTAAAGCTGTGGCTGAACTTGGGGCTGGGAGTTTTTCTGAGCTCATGGGTCCAGGATTTTGTTTTGACTTGTCCTGAAACTGTGCTGTGGTCAAGACCCAGATGTGCAACAATTCCCTCTCTTCCCTCCTCCAGAAGGTTTCCCAAAAAGGAAAGCCAGGCATGCAAAGCTGGGAGTCCTGGGAGGATCTGGCAGATCCAGGATCTCTTCAGGCAGAAACTGTTCAGCCTTGACATAGCCTGAGGTACCCACCCAGCTTGCCAGGAAGAATTACTTAAATCTTGCCCACAGTGTAATTATCACACTCCCAGCATGTAAAACCCTTTTTTTCCTCTGCAGCAGTAATTTCAGCTTCTCCAGAATCCTAACGTTCATATATTTTAAAAAAGTTTCTTGTTCTCATCAAGGGAGGGGGGCGGGGGGGAGTAAACCTGCTGAAAGGCTCTTGCTACAAGAAAAGGCACTAAAAATAAACAAAATCAAGGATTTTGGTAGTTTTTTGCAGTACCCTGAAATGCAGAAGCACTACAGTTACCTTAGGAGCATCCATGATCTGTAAAATGTTTGTGATGTTGTATGTCATGTGAACAATGCGGTTACAAGAGAAGAAGAGACAGCAAATAAAGTATTAAATGAAGAAGAGGGGGTTAGCAGAGGCTGGAATGACTAGCAGACGACTAAGGATCTAGCAGACGACTAGTGTGGAGAACAGGCAGCTGGATCTGGGTCAAAGAGCCTGAAGTACCACAATAACCAAGCTCAAATCAGAACAAAAGTAGGAAAGCAGATACACTAGGTTCACATTTTTCACAACATAAATCCAAGCAGGGCTAACATATCCCCTTGGCTGTTTGAATATAGATCTGGTTACACATAATACAGGAAAAAAAAAAAAATCAAGAAGTTGGGACAAACAAAAATACTTTTGCCAAACATCATTCTTAACCAAGGATGCCTTCAGGAAAGCAATATGCTGGATGAGGAACTAAGAGTACAATTACTATTCTATACTCTATGGAGAGAGATGAACATCTCAGGAGAGTGATCCATCTTATCCTATGGTAAGTCTTTTCACTGATTACGGCAAGAATGCAGACACAAGCTAAATGCAGAAAAATAATGTTTAGATGGATTCTGCTAGGCAAAAAGAATGGTATACTCATTGACCATTTCCACTACCAATTATTCTAAATCTGTACTACCCTGTCACTCACGTATCGCTGGCTGGGATTAGCATTTCAACAGTACAAAGACTAACACATATCAGTGACCGGCATGCAGAATGTTAGGCAATTTATACCACTCTACGAAGCAATTTTGCATGGTCCCCAGCCACAAGCCATGTAAAATGAGAAAACAGGAGTTAAAAACCTACAAGAGAAATTTCAGCTTTTCTTAATTATTTTTCTAACCTGTGTGTATGTGCATCATCATCATTAGAACACACTACCGCTATCACGAAGAGATTTACAAGAGGTTTACGCATGTGATATCCCAATGAATGTACCTGCCTCTGCCAAATAAACAAGTGTAGAACTTCAGGAATAGTTCCTGGAAGTTACAATGAGGATAAAACATGAACTATCAGAAGGTCTTAAAGACAAAAGTCAGCTTATTTTGTTTTCTGGGAAGCATGATTAAAATCAGTAAGGTTCTTCAGATTTTCATCTACCTGATTAAATGCTGTTTTCCATTTAAGTACAGACTCTAATACTAAGCCTGTTCATGCTTGGCCTACTGTTTAACCACAACTAAATCAGGTCCTGTATGGGACTCCTTTGGGACCCTACTCAATGTAAGCAGAGGACTTTCTCGGGGAAGTTCTTTCTGAAAGGTTTGATAGGTACCATAAACAATTCAGTATGTATTTTAGTTTATTTCCTAAGATGAATCTTCACCCTGGAGAATCCAGGGGAGCTGATAACTCCCACTAGAAGCCAGGTTGCTGGAACTTTAAAAAGCAGGACAAATCCTGTTTCCCCATGAAGTTAACAGAAACACAATGAAATCACTGGTTCTCCAGCACAGGCAATTACCCTGTTTATTGAGCTAGGGTCATGGTGTTATTCAATCCATTTAGGAATGAAAAGGAAGAAAGATAATTGAAAGTCCAGTTGTCTTTCAAGCTCAGTGTGAATCTGTTATTATAGTTCTGGATGAGTAGGCAAAAGATGTTTTACAAGCCTGACATAAATTGCTAAGAATAATCCCACTCCCATTCATAAGAAATTCTTGCATTCTATTTCCAACAGCTGTCACCCAGATATCTGCCTCTCTTAATTTCTGTGTTTAAACAGTGGGGGGGGGGAAGAAAATACACTCTATGAGAAGGCTGAAAATCTTCCCCTGATGGATTTCTTCTGAATTTCTCTAGAGATACATCAAAAAACGTGGCTATAGGCAACTGCCTATGAGTTTACATTATCATTCAGCTAGCTTTCTGTGCGTATTCATGCTAGGTGGTGCACAGGGCGTTTCAAATCTTTCTGCCTGGATAGTCTTGTATAGTTTTACGGAGCACAATATAAAATCAGTGTGGTTTCACGTACACTTCACAACTACTATTTTTAAGGACAGGGTCTCTACAAAGCATTTTTACGTGCATGATTTTCCCCTTAAATAATTGTTTTCAAAAGAAATTTGGTATAAGAAACCATATATTACCAGCTAATAGAAACTGTTGTGGTCAGACAAAGAAATGTGCAAATACTACTTGTTTGTCTTTCAGGAACTACAGCTTTTCAAATTCCTATTTTGAAAAGATAAGTTGAAGTTTGCTTGTTTTGATTCTTCTCCAAATTAAATATCCATGATTTTCAAGTATCTACTAAACAGGACAGAAATAAACATCTTTAAAGCTAGGGTTTAGGTAATTAAAATTCTTCTAGTATAAACTTGTGAGACATTTCCCTCTTTTGCACAGTTAGCTTTAAAGATATAAGAGGAAAGTAAATCATTTAGTCCAACTATTTTTACATAAATGAAACAAACGTCCACACTTCTGAGAACTAAAGGAACAAAGACAATGAAATATTGCACATTTATTAAGCCAGAGAGCTACACAAACCACCATCTTTAGCCTATAACTTACACTGTGAATCATTATTTGATTATGTTTTAGTTGCAGTGAGCAACTTAGCTCTGATAAGACAGCTTTTTGCATCTATTAATCAATTGCTTTATCTGGCCAGTATACTGAAATAGCTTTTGAAGTTGCAATGCAAAAACTAAGAATCAACAAGCAAAGCATGTAAGACATTAATAAAATAACTGGCTAGGGAAAAGTCTCAGATACATTTGATCTTTTTTTTTTCCTTTAGGAGTTGACAGCGTTGAGACACAGTAAACTATACGTGTGGAGGAATGCTTTGTGAAGGACTGAGATTACTGGCTCAAAACCCTAGATCTGACATTCGAAATCACATCTTCTTTTCTCATACAAAAATAAAAAGATTAGCACAATTCACCCCGCTTATCACCATGAGGCTGGGCCAATTCACTGTACTGATTCATTTCTACTCTATATACTGTGAGGGGGTTGGACCTTAGAGCCTAAAACTCCTTCAAAGTTACTGCCAGGGAAGGAGGAGGCTTCCTCTTTTGTATAAATGTGGATTATCAAAAGGGGTAACCAATTTGGTTACTACCTCTTCTTGAAATCTACACAGGGATTTTGTCTTTGGAAGGCCTGCACTCTGAAAGGTTGCTCATTCCTCTCTCATATATTACCTTGCAATCAGGTGCCTCTGGTTCTTGCAGACTTGAAAAGAAATGTTAAGAGTTTCCTTCTGGATCTCAAATAACTTCCTCCCTTCACCTGCTTTACATATCTGTATTTCTTAGCGTAGCAAAATTAGTAACTATAACAAACCTTATGTTAGGGACAAAATTTTCAAATATACAGCATTTGCCTAACTCAACAAAGCTTTATCACTTAATTAGAATAAAGTTAATCTTGATACTTTTGCTATTTTTTCCTAGATGAAGAACTGATTTGGCTCCAGATTTTTCACCTTTGCATTTGTTCCCTGTGAGGTTACTCATGGCAAAGACAGTACCTTCCTACTGGCTGATTTTCCACATTGTCACCAGGAAAATACACATAGCATTTCATTTTCTTTTCACTGAGGCAATAAACCCTTAGAGACATCTTAGCAAGTAACATGCATCTCATTAATTCATTATTCACTTATTTTTAGCTGTTTGTTTCATTTGCACACACTGGCTCTTATTTCACCATGGGACAATAAATGTTCTAACCCAGAGTAAATAGAAAACAATAGTATGCTCAGTCTTAATGGGACAGATATTTTGAAACATAAAGTTGTTTTTCAATAAAAAAGTTGCTTACTTGAAGACAGTTCTGTTGAAGAATATTTACTTTCCACCTCACACTCTAATATGAAATTAAAACTGATTCAAATTTCAAAGCCAAACACTTCACTTCAACCTTCTCAACAGAAGTGCCTCCAAAAAATTTCAGTTCTCTACTCCCCTAAAAAACAGGACCTCTGGGAAACTCTAAAATTTCCAAACTCAATCTTCTAAAATCAAAATTAAAAATTTCCAAAATTAAATAGGTAGGATGGCCAGGAAGGGACAGACTATCCTTCAAAAACCTGTGCAAGTTAGTTGAAGTCACGGGTTTCCCAATACGCTTTTTGAGTTCAAGTAATCAGGATTTCCAGATTTTGCTTTATTTGAAAATCTATGATCATTTCTTTTCTTTAGATAATGCCTGAGAATTATTGTTGTTGCATACTCCTAGTAGAAATTTAAAATTATTTCACAGTTGGAATAAACTAAACAGAGACTATCAAATTGGTCTCTCTTGTATAACATGAAAATGAGATTAATTTCTCACTCTTCCACCATTTTTTTTTATAAGTTATCATTCTGATACACATGAGCTATTCAATAGCGTGCCGTATGCTCCAGATAAAAAATTAATTAGCATGGTAATCAGGCAATTCAAATAAGGTAAATTTTCATACTGAAATAAGTTGCAGTTGTTTCCATCTGACACATCCACAGGTCTCTAAACACTCTGCAGCCTTGAATTAGCTTAGCTTTCCTGTACACCTTTATCCTGCCACTTTACAGATGTGGAAACAGAGACATGCAAAAAGGTTAAACAATTTACTAAAGCTTCTGCCAGAGCTGGAAATAAAGACCATGCCTGATTCTTATTTTTTTGCCTTAATTATGAGACTTTTCCTTTTTCCTCTAAAACACTTTTTCATAAATATCATTTCCAGCATTTTCAAAATGTTCTGCCTTATCTCTCATTCACTGTTAACATTCCAGTTCACCACTAGCTTTAGTGTTTCTCTGTTTTGGGAGACGGGAAAAAACCAACACTGAACTATCTGATGAAAAAAAATGAGCTTGAAAGTGAAGTAGTCTCATCCAAACCTGACAATTCCATGATAAAGGCATTGGAAGTAAATTGGCTCAGAGTGCAGGGGGAAATAATAGTTCATGAACATAAACTCAAGTATTTTAATATAGCTTTATTTGCAGATTTGACATTATCATATGTCTTTACTAACTGGTTAGTCAGCAATAGCTAGTGCTGGAGGCAATTAGTACACGTCAAATCTATCAAATTTCACCTGCCACTTACGCCTAAAATCTATTCAGTCACTATGAATTTGTTTAGACTCTTTCACCTTTTCATAAAAATCCTTTACGGTAATATTTTTAACCAGTTTATTGCCTATCACTTTACATAAAGTACTCTGCAAGAAATGTAAATGTCCAACAATCAAAAGCAACTACTTGAAGCTGTTACATTGAAACGACCCAAATCTATACGGATAAAGACAGTGCAGTACATTCCCTCTTTTTGAGGTCACATTTAATAATGGATTAATTTTATTTTGTTAGAGAAAAGAGACCTCAGTCTTCAAATCCAGAACGCTTCCACATGTGAACTGATAGCACGGAAACCAAAGGCAAAGGTTGGTCTGTGTATTAAATGAGGCTGAGTGTTCTCACTGAAAACACAGAAACAGATTATTATTTAATAATAAGAACAATAACAATAATACAAAGGCTTAATTGCAGCCTTGCTAGAGCCTAACTTAGACAAGGTAAAGGGCATATTACGTCAGGCATTGCAGGACGTAGCTGCTCTAACTGCTATGTGTACCGCAGCCTCTATAACACAAAGGAAAAGCTGATACTCATGAACTTAAACCTGTAATAGTCCCGATTTTTATATTGTCACCTCACCTTCTACACTCCAGATAGGGCTTAAACTATAATGGGTTTAAACCTGTTATGTGTCTGCACCACACCAGAGTCATTTTGTTGGACTGGAAGACCATGACACGTGTAGTTAAGATGCCATCCCCACCACTTAGCCCCATGTTCTTAGAGAAATATCTTTATTCTCCGTATGAAATCAAATCTTTTTAATAGATTCTTATTTAAATATTGACATACAGGGTACTGTTCATGTATAATTTTTCTTTCAGCTATGGCAGCATGTAAAAATGCTACCCATAGACCAAAACACCAGTAAATTATGTACCATGTAGGCATTTGAGAACACAGGCTTGCTTTGATAGACAAGAGGGATCTTTAATAGACAAAAAAAAGACATGGATTGTAAAGATAAAGCAGCAGCAATAAACAGAAGAGCTTGCATTTCTATTTGGCTAAAAAGCTCAATACCTATTAACATTATTTAAGAACTTCATACTTACATCATCAAATCTCTTAACTGCTAAAGGAAACGTCCTGAAGAAATGAAACTGATTGAGCAATTACATGCACTGTAATGAACAAGCAGAAGGGGGGAGGTGAATTTGCGTAGGCTGCTTGAACTTTTGCATGCCCTGACTTTTGAAGTGTGCAAGCCTCATGACTTTCTTCTGCAATCACACACAGCAGTAAGTCTGAGCATCCCCCTAGGCTTTGTGCATCCCTTTGAAGCATTATAGACCTTCTTTGTGCATAGTGCTATTTATAGTTATCTCAGAATGATCTTAGAAATCTCAGTGCATCACCAACACTGAGAACTGAAAATAAGTTATGTGCTGCTATGCATCGGCTTTTTTAGAACAACCTGTTGAGCTCCAACAAATTTCATCATGCAGATCACGATGATGACAAGAGGTCAGCCTTTCGCTAAGCTGAGCTTGTTAAGAATTGCCAGTCAAGTATGTGGTCAGCCTTACCCTCCAGGTCAGCACCAGTACTGGGGAAACTCTCCTTGAAAAGCATCTGTGAAAATATTCTTGCAGGAGGCGTGTAAATCTCAAACAGAGAACAGCTTTGTTAGGGAACTGTTCCTCATAGTTGATATCTTTAGCTGTGTAGTATTTTGCAGTAGTTCTTTTGCCTTTTTTCCTTCTGCTAACAGAAATACATAAAAAAAAAAAAGTTTACCATAGAGAAAAAAGGTCATTCCCCTATTCTACCTATACTACTTGACAATATTCCACAAATTTTCAGTCAAAAGCTCACATTTAAACTCTCTGTATGGATTCAGAAGACAGGGCTGAAAGTCACCCTTTTCCTCACCTGAAAGGATTTTAGTTCAGCCTACATGACTTCTATCAAAGGTCTTCAAACTTAATATGAGATATCCCTTACCCGCTCAGGCAGCTTTTACAAGCCACTTTGAAGAGGGTTTCATAACCTCTAGTTATATGCTTTCCATAGTTGGAAACCCTGGTGCGACACTACCAAAGGACACCAAAAATACTATTTGCTACTTTTCCTGTCTAAAAATAAGAACCTCTTACTTACCATCACAAAATTCGCGCTTCTTTAAAAAAGAAGAAAAAAAAGCTAGATTCTTCAAAGATTTATATTTGCGTCTTTACAACTATTGTGTATTTTTTGTGTATAGATGAAATCTGGTATATTTCACACATACAACTTTCTTCTCATTTAAGCATAAGCCTTATAAAAATATAGATCCCCTTTCCTAGGGAAAGAGATCTGCCTGTTAAACTTCCCTTTCTGTGCACTGTAAATTAGACCAGTACGTACTGGTATGAAGTGATTTTGACAAAGATACAAGCAACTGGGAAAAGGGATTTGTAATGAAAAATAACAGGTGATATAACTGCAGGTTACAGCTGTGGGTTTCTTTGATTCTCACTGTGTTCAGAGAAACTGAACTGATTCTCTGTGTTCAGAGAAACTATCATCTTTGCTAAATGAAAAGAAGGCATTACAAAAGGCTGCAATGAGAAAAGACTAAAATAATTTGAGGCGTTGTGGGCCAGAACAAGGGGAAGAGCTAATTATGGAACATGTCTGGGTGAATCTTCATCTTCTAGTCCGTATTTTGTCTACTGTATCTTTTTTTTATTTTCTAATTGAAAAATATATATTGCTATTTCTAAGAGAAGGATGGAGAAGCTGTGAGAATGAGAACTGACATGTAATTGACTTACTACAACTGACTTGCAAAGGAAAGAAAGAAGACAACAACTCTTCTTTCCAAGTATTCCCATGCTGGCAAACTAAACAAAAATGTCTGATCTCATGAGTTTGCCAGCTCAATAGTACGTATCATGGCTGAGATGGGAGGAAATGAGAGCAAATATGTTCATATTTACTCATATTATCTTTTTTTCTTTCCTTCTTTTCCTTTTTTCCCCCCTCCAAATTCCCAAATCTGAAAGGTCTCCAGGTGGTAAGTCACAGGTGCAATATAAGAACTTGAAACCTAGTCAATTGCATCAATAATTTTTTTCTTTCTGTTTGCTCCCTCTCCATATCTCCTCTTGCAAAAAGAAATCCTTAATCATTACAGAACATCATATGCGTTAATGTCCAAATCCAAACTCCAATTTTCTAGCTCTCAAGAGGAAAACACAGAATTCCACCGTATAGGAACATATATGGAAACAGTATACATGGAGTTTGACACGTAGAAGTTTAAAGCCACTTTCTAAGTTACTTTGTGCAAAAGTTCACATAAGTCTGAATATATAAAGCAGAAATACTCTATTTTCTCTCTCAGAATTAGGTACAAATTCTCTCCACAAACTGTCCATTAAAGAGTTTAAATATGCTAAATTATCACAACATTATTTTCAATATGCTATGCACAGCTGAAGAGAAGGGATTTGAATAAAATGTCTGTCTCAGCTTTAATTACAGTGTCATTTCCTCAAAGCTGTAATAAGGTTCATTTCCGCAAAGCAGTTTTCCATTTTTCCTCTTGCTTATTTTATCTCAGCAGAAAATGCACGATTAAAAAATTCTTAGAATCAGATCAAGTGTGCCACATTACAGAAAGATTTAACAAATCCTATGAATCAGTTCAGAGGTGAAAAGTAAGAGGGAAAAGAATAAGAAGAAAAGAAATAAACTCGACACAAAAGAAGAAGCTGCTCCACTGTAAGCGTTGGAACAAAATAAACACTATTGGTTCATTTTAAATACTGGAAAAGTACTGGAAATACAACTGTTTCCTAACTACAAATGGGGCAAAATTACTTGGAGCGAAGCTACTTGCATATTTGGCACACAAGGACAGATAGCTACATGAGCAGATCGCAAATGGTTCACACATCTATTTCAGCTGTTTCTTCCACCTTTTTATCCTAAATCCCTCATGAAGAGCAAGGGAAAAAAGGCTTTGAACAGGTTAGAAATACTCCGTACACTTTATGAAGGTCTTACAAAGTCTGAATCGTAGTGCTCACATTTTGGTTGAAGGTTCTCTGTGAAGCAGATAAACACAGTGCCAACCAGGGAAAACCACTCCGAGTTTGGCTCTTTTCTCATGTCAAGATAAGAGGACTACATCCCTTGAAACAAATCAAATAAGCAAAGGTAATATAGAATTTGAGGCTGAGCATGAACTTAAGCCCCAAGCTAGTACTGCTAAAGAGACTGCAAGCATCGGCATTGCAGTATAGACACAATAGCCACAGATTACTTAAAAATGCACCACACTCAATGGCGTAGATCTGTTAGTGTCAGAGTCAAGTCACCAGCAGACAAAAATATGGGTGGCATTTATGCCTGAAGCTGATTTCTTGAGTTTGGAAATGAGTAAAAGAGGTTCGCAGAAAGTATAGTGAAAGAAAACATAGCTGACTTCTAGCCTTCTGCTTCCTAGCAAAGGCAAAAAGATGGAAAAAGTAGATAATCTAGGTGGATTAAGAAGAACCAGAAGAAAGGCCTGGCAACAAGACATTAAATAATGCAGGAGTGAACAGGGAAGACTTCGTATCACTGTTAAAAACAGAGAGAAGGTTAAGGAGGAGTACAGGCTTGGGGAAAAACCTGTAGCTCTTTGCTGGTGTGTGGTACAGAACCGACCACGATACACAGATTGGAAGTGCTGTGCTTTGATACTAGGAATTACCCGATTGTGTGCACCATAATGAAACATTTGTTCCGTTCTGCTCCAGAGGACCAACTCTACGGATCCCGCGCTGCTGTCCTCATAATCCTTAACTCCTTAACACAAAATCTGCAAATCTCAGGTAACTGAGACCAAGCGTAAACTGCAATGAAAACCATTTTTCATTCTGATATGTTGAGTATTTGATGAAGTAAGGCTAAAAACCCATGAAAAATTAAAATTACTGTTTCCTGCACCTGTCATCTGGGACACAAACTGTTCAAATAAAGGTTCTTCTACTGCTTCATAAAATTGAAAAGAGTTAATTTTTTTTCTAAAGTACAATGTGGCACAGTAGCTAATAAACATCACAAAACTGCATGAAACCTCTTACTGGCTAATTTATTACTCCCGGGGAAAAAAAAAAATCACACACAACAAATATTTTTATATGGATGGTTATTTTCTATTTATATTTAAGTTTGGACTAAATGCACTAATCACATTTTAAATGGCCTGTGATCAGGAGCAGGATGTATCACATTGCGTCACTGTCAACATGGAAAGGTAAACCTCCAGAGTACGCAAGACTTAGTCCTCGTTTGTCTCCTGCCCTCTTCACACACTGCGCTGCAGCACCGTTGAGGCAGGCATCAGCACTCTGCGATGACTCTCTGATTTACAGGACATGAGGAAATAAATTTAAAAAAAAAAAAATTGAATTTTCAAGAAGTTTGTTTTGTTTTTTTTAAATCAAGACTCACAGTCTATCGATAATTCTGACTGAAAATTTTGAACATTACAGCAACATAAAGCCTGTGAACAAACCAAATCGCTTCTGCTGTAGGAGGTGTCTCAGCTGGAGATCACTACAGTATTAGTGTATACTGGCCAAGGTGGAGTATTACCCTGCTGGGTTTAAACTAGTGCTAACTTATAAGGAGATAAACTTGCAAAAAAGCACCTGAACAGCAAAGGGGTTATACAGCAATTTGTAACTGTCATTAGAGGTTTTTAACACATTTAACTGGAATTTTCTCAAACATAATCTCTTACTAACTAGACAAAAATACTGTGTCTTAAGAGAAACATTTCCAAATGACGCTATGTTGCAAAGCAAAAATCAGTCCTATCGTTCTGTTTCAGATTAGTCATTACTCTTTCCCTTCAATTCTGGCCGCAGTAGTCTTTCATTACTTATTTCCAAGCCTGTTGGCTGCAGAATTTTAGAGCTGTATTGCCGGACAAGCAATAACCAGGTAGCCCAACTTTTCTCCCAAATACAGCACTGCCGTTCACGGCAAACATGATACAGAAGCCACCATGGTCAGTGGCAACGTTTGAAACAATTTACATAATCAGCTTATTTCTTCGCTGCTGAATGTTTTTTTGGGAGCACAGTACCAGCAGCAAGGCAGGCACGTCGCCCAGCCGTGGCACACCGATTTCACCTGAAAGCCAATCGCTGTAACGAAGGTGAAAGGAAGAAGCTGAGTCTACAACTGGACAATCCTTCCATCCCGCTGTAGCCCAGCCCAGCCGTCAATATTCAGCTGAGCTCTTCTGCTTTTTATTCGGACGGTGCCCATTTCTGACAGACGGCGGTTTACATAATGGTGACAAATGTGAGCGAGCAGCTGTCAACAGAGCTCATCATTTATGCATCATGCAGTATTGGCAGTCAAACACTCCCCTTTGGAAGGTGGGGGGGGGAAGTTTTCAAACCACCAAAATCAACACCTAAAAAATCACTCTCCCTGGCATAAAAATAGCAAAAGGAAACAGTAATCACCACAAAGCAGTGACCAAAGGGTTAGGGAAGAGATATCCTTGAGTATTTTGGAAGCTACCAGAGTGGCTCAGTGTTACCACTCTTCCCCTACAGCTTACCAGTCCTGTAGGTAAAAAAAAAAATAAAATAAAATGCAGAAGCGTCCTTATTTCATTCCAAAGCAAAGTTTTTCATCTCAGCTCTAAATACCTTCCTAAAGCATTCTGGAAGACCTGAATGACAAATGGATAAATAATTCTTCCTAGAGGCTAGTATCCTTTGGTCATAACAACCTCCATCCCGGTGATAACACGCAGGTAGCTGTAATGTCGCCTTTGACGTCTGCAGGAAAGGGGATCTGCCTTTGCCCTTAGCAGAGAAGGAAACTGTCATTCCAGCTCCCTCGTAACCGCCACATTTCAGCATTTGTTACAGCTCTGCAATCACACTGAGGTCAATGCACTAGCACTGGTGCATACAGGGCATACTTTGGCTCATCTTTTTAGTTTTTGACTCTCCCACACCAAGAAGAAGAGAAGCTATAAAATTAATTAACTGCTGAATAATAATTTGCTAATACATCCTATTGCTATTTCTCTTTACATATTGCTTCTTTCTAGTAAGTCACCTACATAGCCACAAACTCTTCGTGCTTACAAGCAAGCTTTAAGTAATTTAAAAGATTAATTTTCCCACCTTAATTATTGCCTTTTTCTACGCTACCAGACATCCTGCAATATAGTTTCTTGTGCTTTTGGCCTAGCATTATGAAACTGGGTTGGCACAGTGTCTTTCAAAACCGAAATGGAAGTTGATTTTTTTAAAGAATCTTCCATCAGACTTTGTCCAGCTATAAAAGAAAGTAAGATGAGAAGCCCATCTCCTGTCTGTGAATAAAATAAATAAAGTTAGGCAGTGGCCAAATAATACACCTGTCATCTGCTGCTTCCTATCTTTTCCAGTTCATTCCCTTGAAATCAAAAAAGAGTCATTGCAGCTTTATATTCTGCCTCTCAGAACATAAAAAAATGGAATTTCAACAAACAGCCATTTCAAGCCAAATCAGGTTCTGATTAAATGTAATTTGCAAAATTTAAAGTGGTGCCAATACACTTCACACATTTCCCTCATGTTCAGCTTCCATCATCCATTAGCATGCAATATGAAACTCTTTACTTTCTAATTATCCTTGTATTTCTCAACAAATAGTTGTTCCTTTTATCGAGTTCCATGAAGAAGTGCAGTCTTTTAGCTGGGGAAAAGAAAAAAAAAAAGTTTCAACCTAAATTTATAGCCATTCATTTTTTTGTTCAAAACCTGATCTGATTCCAGATGGCAGATTTTCCAGCTGAAAACCACAATGGAGAACAGGTGTAGTTGAAAGCATAGTTAGCGAATTGCAGCAATTGTAGTCCATCTACGCAGCTACACACTGTGTAGTACCCAGCCCACCCACATAGCCATTAGCTCATTTGCCCATTAAAATGCAGGAACCTAATAAACTATAATTTTGCATAATTCATAACCAGACAAATTCCATCTGTTTTACCTTCAGAGTCAGTGTTGATTAGGGGGCATGAATGTAATGAAGTAGCGAATACTCAGTGGTACTCTACTGGTATAAAACATATGCTAAGAGAAAAGCCTAAAGGTTTCGAAGATTTGCAATAGTTTCAAGCTTAAGTGCGCAAAAAAAAAAAAAAAAAAAAAAGATGAAAAGTGCAAACGGGAATACATAGTAACTTTACACCTTTGTAAGTGCAATGCTCATCTTTATTGATAGATCTGCGAAGCAAAAGTCCCTTCAAGGGAGGCAAGCCCAGACCCATTTGTACAGCCTTCCTTTTAGACCACGTGAACTGGAAGAAAGGCAGGGGGCTCAATGCGCTCCCTGCTCCCAGTACAGTTCCACAATATATTATCCCTTCAACAGGCTCTGACAGGCTCTTCTCTCCTCCAACTGCTGTATGTGTAGACATACACATTCTATTACACACAATTCACAAACTCTCCTGAATTTTTCTTAAGTATACAGTAAATGGTGTTTCCAATCCTCAGTTTCAAGTGAAGAGTTATGGATCTTGTACATGTTTTCTATGTGTTTTGGCCTATCCCTTCTTCTGATTTACAGGGATAACGTTTAGAATACTATTGTACATTTTAGGATTTACAGAAATAAAACAGACTTATGAGAAATCTTCAACTGATGTAAACTCTCTTTTCCATTGGTTTCTGCCCCCTCCCACCAGCCATGAATTGCTCAGGTGCTCTTGGCTGTCCTATTACATCTGTCTTCTGTTCCAAGGGACCGTTTTGGAATTTGATTACCAGTTACTAGCATTCCCATTTTTTTAAAAAAAGACAGTTACTCAGTTGCTGACCATTTACAGATGATCTTCTGCAGCTGTAGTTCTGAGGTGGCCAGAATGATTGTCTGGCTTCAGCATCTGTACTAAATAAATGTTGGCAACTGCTGAAGGCTTTCCTTTCCACTGCTGCCAACTACAATGCATATAGATCATTTCTTTACTTCTGTTCTAGATACCACGCGTGTGATACGACATCTGGGGAGCTTGCACTGGCATGTTCAGTTCACTTTCCTGACATCTTGCCACAGAAAAGAGAACTCTCTGATTAACATAGCAAAATGAGAGTGAGATGTAAGCTAAGCAGGTTTAAGGAAGGAAGGAGGGAAGGAAGGAGGGAGGGAGGGAGGGAGGAAAAAAAAGAGCTTAAAAAAAAAAAAAAACAACTAAGGGCAGAGGGCAAAAGAAGCTCTCAAGAGTCCTTGGACAGGGGAGGGGAAAAAAGCCATAAAACAATATTTTAAAGCTGCATTACAATAATTTGAACAGATGCCTCTCAAAAAGCAGTATAAGAAATTCCACCATGGTGACAAAATAATTGCCCAGACAAAAATTATCATGCATTCCCCCTAACATACCTGTAGACTTGAAGGAAAAATCTGTACGTTAGCAAGTTTTACCAGCCTAAGGCTTTCCTCCTCCAGATCAAACAATATGATCCATCACAACAGTGCGCGCTGCACCACAGGTAAAAAGAATCCTTTCCTCCGAGTTGTCCCAATGGTCTACGTAATTACATTCACAGCGACTGCCTTCAACCTGTACTATCTCTGCTTTTTCTGTTTCTCAGCCGAACAAGGACTTCTGCAGCCAAAGCCTTGCCCATTTCTTCCACCTACGCCCCCTGATCTAAGAAAAGGTATTATTTCTACCTATAAATCGTATTTCTCTTACATCTTTACTCTAGCAGAACTACAACAGCCTGACTACCAGAACTAGGACAAACACCTCACAGAGGATGGCGGGTTTCTCTTCAGTTTGCTCTGTCAAAAAGCCCATTTACCAACATTCCAGGTTTCTGCTTTTGTCCCCAGTTTAGAAGGTTACAGAACAGAAAGGGTTCAAACTATATTCTAATTTTGACATTCCACATTATCATTTCAGAACTCCTCTCCCCCCTCCTTTCCCCCCATAAACTGACCCAAGACTAAAGAAACAGTCATGATCTGCTGCTTAGCTCAGTTCTTCACTAAGGGAACCTCCAGCTGATGAGGTCTGCCCTCAGCTATAAGTACCAAGTTGATGGGAATAATTTTAGAAGGCTTGCAGGAGATGAAAGGCTGATTCACCCATATGAAAACCAAAACAAGGAATAAACAAAATAAAAAATGTAGGTCTTGTATGTTTGCTACATGGTTACTATTCATCTCACAGAATAAAATATTCATGAACTTTCCAACACTAGCTGCCTACTGCTCAGGAAAAACTGTTAAATATGTAGTAGGATGATATGCCGTGTGAGCTTTATACATTTAGACATTCAATTTTTTATATGATGCTTTTAGGATTTTCATGTATTTCACAGTTTTATGCACCCAAGTTCCTTGCCAATGCCTTTCACAAAAGGCATTATATCACATGCAAAACAGGCCAAAAAGGTTGGAGAATTTTCTCTTGTTTTCAATTTGGGCAGAAACACTGCTAAAAAAGGCAGAATTCATGTCAGACAGCAGAGCAAAATGTAACTAAAGAAAGCATCTCTTTAAATGAGAATAAATATTGTAAAGTAAAAAAAAAAAAAAGGAGGAAATTTAAGCTGAGAAGATCAGCAACCCTTTAGATTGCAAAACTTACAGAATTGAGTACCTTCATCTTACTTCTGATGAGAATTTCAACTGCGTAATGAATACAGGAGAAAACTATGCTTCTCACTTTACCATCTATATCTGTCCATATATAATGTATCAATATATGGTAAGTACTTTCAATAAACTGGCCATCCTACCAATGTCCGGACTGATCTCTGCCCCAAGGAAGGACCAGCCTCGAGACCCTTCCCAAGACATTCGTATGTACAGCCCATGAGAATTCAGGTCAGACCACAGCACACTTTTTTTTGAGCCCCAGAGCCCAACATCTGTCACGCTGCCTCCTGTGTCTCTGACAGTGCGAAAGATTTCGGTTTCCAGCAGTTTTGCAGTTGGAAGTCAGACGGTATGCGAGGTAATAATATTCCAAAGCTGCTGCCTTCAGAAAGTTTATTTCCTATGACAAACACAGCCTGGACCAGTACTCCATTCAGAAGATTTTGAAGCAGTTTTTCATGTCTTTTGAAAAGAGCAAATGTGTTTATATGATAAACACTCTTATAGCTCACGGACAATTGATAAATACCATTTGGGTAAACGATTCCTTCGCTGATGTACATGAAAAAGCAATCATTAGTCAACTCTTCATGACAGCTGCAGCCTATGTAGCGGCAACAGAAGTTCCAGCTTTCTCATTAAACGCAGAAATCTGTTAATATGTTTGAATAAAAGACCTATTGAGTGAGAAGGTGCAATATTTGTGCACTACCTCAGCACAAAGTAAATTTGCAAACGTCTAAAAAGAACTGAATATTATATCAGTTTAATTTATAGAGATTTACCTTTCTTGAGAGAGATCCACCTCAGGACTAAAAATATTTTTTGAGGGATAAGTTTCATGAGCGACTGGAATGTAGCTAATGAAAAAACTGCTGAAGCAGATGCCCGTTGCTTTTATATTTTGTTTTGTTTATATGCAAGACCTAAGGTAAATACTTCATCCTTCAGAAATTATTACTGTCTAATAAATACATTGATATAAAAAGGTAAAACTAGAAGAGGAAAAATATAAATATTCCACACTGATGGAAAAAGTACCTTTCGTATCATCTTTGTAGGTATTTCCTACATGTAAAAGTTGCTTTTTTTATAACTAAAAAGAATGAGATATTTTTCTATTCAGTATTTTTCAAAAAACAATTTGCATAAAGCAATATTCTGTATTACATACTCCACTCGTAAGGAAGTACATTAAAAATGTTAATTAGGTCATTAAAATCAAAACCCAGAAGCTGGAAATGCCAGGGTCACTTGCTCAGCCCCCACACACAGGAACAGAACACGTTACCAATGTGATCAAGCCTAATCCCTCATAGGGCAAGTAGGCAACAGATTATTTTTTTTAATTGTTTTTTTAAAGAAGTGACCCTACATTGCTGCTAACAAGCACTTTACAACACCCTATTTAAAACAAAACAAAGCATGTGCCCCCCAAATCCAAAAACTTACATTTCTGTCATAGAAGAGACCTAAAGCTCCAAGGAAGATGGCCCAGACCCCATTCTGCAATGAAATTAGAAGGATAACCAACCAATCCACTGCTGACTTCCAAACCCAGGTGAGAATCCTCTCTCAGATGTAAATCCAGTGACAGGTCCAAGCACACAAACATGACAAACCATCTGGGGATCAGCAGATCCCACCAGTGTCTCCTATCTACCTACTTGCAGCCACT